>VDFB02379711.1:204683218-204825390 GCA_007258455.2 Sequoia sempervirens | reverse complement strand
TAGCTTGACACATCAAATTCACATTCGTTCACACTTCAAATTGGGAGTTTATGGTTATTGATCCGCATTGGTTCAGATCCTTCTCAGTTTGAGGGCCATGTTTTTATGGTTAATGTTCCAAAGTCTTTATGGTGCTTGTTCCCATGGAAGAGTTTTAGTCACAGTTTGACATCGACATTGAGATACACTATTTTTTAGATTCTGTCATCATTTCATCTACTGTTGCTTCACAGATTCCAAGGTTGTTCCAGTTTGTGAGTTTTCCAGTGTTCCGTGGCATCGGGTCTGCTGTTGCATTATTATGATTCCACCTGAGTCCTTCAGTGACTATCATTTGGTTTCTTGTAGACAAAAGTATCTTTCCTTGCTTGTTGGATTGCGGTTCCAGTGTTACTCCACAGTGTTCTTCTAGTGCTTCTTTGCAACAATCATCTCATTGTAGGGGGGTTTTGTCCCACTGGGTTTTCCTTCTCTACCTCATTATTGCATTTGTACATGGGTACCTGATTAAGCCTTGTTGTCGGGACCCATTCATGCTTTCTTGCATTCATCTTAGTTTTAGGTGCATGCTTTTTTAGTCTCCCTAAGTTGCACTTATGGGGGGTGTTAGTGTAATTAATATTTAATTACATGCATAACTTTACTTAGGTATATTTTAATTCCTAGGTTAATTATTTTCATCCTTATCTTGTTGAGCTATCTTGTTGCTCAAGATAAGATTAGGGTTATACATACTTTGCTTTTATAAATAAAATCATCTCATGTAATTATGAATTCTGAATAATAATAATTTGCACATCTTTTGCAAAGCTCTTGCTTTTATTTTTCTCTTCTATGGAAGGATTTTTGGTTTGCATTTTAGATCTTGGTTTCTAACAAGATGATCTTCTTTGAGATATCCCTCATATCATCTTAGACGATCTTAATTGGAAATTGGTGAGGATTCCTTTATCGGAGGAGATTAGAAGTGTTGTTTTATCTTTTGAAGGTAATAAGGTGTTGGGGCCTAATGGTTTCCCTATGTTCCTTTCTTAGTCTTTTTGGGATATTCTTGCCAAAGATGTTGTGGATGCTACTAAGGAATTTTTTGGTAGTGGCAATATTTTGAGGGAATTAAACTTGTCTTTTATTGTCCTTGTTCCTAAGAAACTGAGGGTTGGTTCTTTTGATGAATTTTTCCCTATTAGTTTGTGCAATTCTATCTACAAGATATTTTCTAAGGTTTTGGTGATTAGACTATAGAAGGTTCTTCATCAAATCATTTATCCTCAGCAAAATGGTTTTGGGGTGGGCAGTCAAATTTTGGACTCTATCCTTTCTATTCAAGAGAATATTCACTCTTTAACTATTAATAAGCAGGTTGGTTTTATCCTAAAGTTGGATATGCTTAAAGCTTATGATAGAGTTGACTAGGGTTTTTTTGTCTAAGATCTTGAGAGCTTTCATTTTTTGGGAGAAACTGGTGGTTTTGGTCCTTCAACTAATTTCTACACCAAGGTTCTTTGTTCTAGACAATGGCTCCCCCTCTCCCCTTTTTGATTGTTTGAGGGGGTTGAGACAGGGAGATCCTATCTCTCCTTTTCTCTTCATTATCATGGTGGAATCCCTAGGCTACCTTTCAAAGATTTATCATCTAATTAGATTTTGGTTTTCTCCCTCATCTCAAACCTTATTTGTTCCCATCAACAATTTGATGATACTCTTATGCTTGGGGATTTTCCTATTAAGGAAGCCAACGCTATTAAAATTATTTTGCATAGATATGAGTGATGTATATCAGGGTGGAGGTATCAAGACAATCACAAATGAAACAAACTTAGCAACTTTGAAACCCTAACTTGGTGCCTTTCTCCCAAAACCTTCAATTTTCCTTGTAGCACTTGGAACAAGGTTTTTCCATCATAACTTTCATAAAAGTTTTCAATTGGTTCGCCATTCAAAATACCCTTTATGTCACTTTGATACATGTCCAATTTTTAGATATGGTTGTTTTGTAACAACGCCCTCCACAAAATTGCCTAATTAGGCTTATTTTCCAAAGCAACTACAAGATATACTCTCTCCTAATCACAAAAATTTAATAGAAGGATTCTATGTCACATGGGGTTTGAATATATAGACTTTATCAACTGGAATTTCACAAATCTTCTAACAAAAAAATCCTATATCTACCTATCCTCCTAAGCCTAATACATAGAGATATTAGGTTAGGGCTTGATAAAATTCGGGCCTAACTCCATCCCCTACTCCTACAAACCCTACCAAAATTAAAAAAACCATAACTACTTCCATTCCATTGATTCCATAATTTTCCTGGAATGGTTCCCTACCATGTTTTTACTCTCAAACCCTGGGGCTGCTTTTAGTAAAAAACTCCAATCTCAATGAAAAATAATGAAACCAAAACCAAAAGATAGCTAGGTCATCCCTTCAACAATTACAATGCAAATTATATCATTAGTAGTCAATACGGAGCCATACAACCCGATCAGCAAAAACACAATGTAAAACACAAAAAATGGAGCCTTTCTTTATTGTTTGATCACCAAAACTTCATCAGGGGTTTTCTCTGACCATTACATAGAATATTTAAACCTTTTCAACCAAAAACCAATGGTTTCAAACTACTTTTTGACTATTCATTCCACACAAACGAAAAAATACAAAGTTGCATTGCAACTTTTGCAACATTTACACAACTTGACATCTTTTTGCAAAAGAGACCCCACATGACCCTAATCAGCTTAAACCATGACAACATGGTCTAAATAGACCTTATTACAAACAAAATTGACTTAAACACAAAAATACTAACATCTAACACCCTTTTACATACTGAAATCTAGGTGCCCCTACACCATACTCCTGGGGAGAAAAAAAATCTCAAGTTCAACTTGAGAGGAGTTCTTCAACTGTACCATGATTCTTAATGTCTTCCTCTATCATCCATGTGGAATCATCCATTGGAAGTCCTTACCACTTCACTAGGTACTCATAATACACCTTATGCCTTGTTCTTTTGGCTACCTTGGCCTCCAAGATGCATTCAAGCTTCAATGGTTGATTTGGTGGTAAGTCTCTAACCTAATCTTCATCTAGAACCTTTGATGTACCTACACATGTACCTACAATCACAAATCCTTTAAAACGATATAGGTCAGAAACATTAAAAATTGGGGAGATAGCAACTCCAAGAGGGAGTTCTATCTCATAGGCATTTGTTCCAAATGTTTGGACCATCCTACATGGCCAAATCTTCTTCATCTGCAACTTTGAATACTTCCCTTTAGGTAGCCTTTCTTTGCTCAAATGAGCTAATACCAAGTCCCCCACTTTGAAATGAACCTCTCTCCTTTTCAAAATTTCATGTTGCTTATATTTATCAACTCTCTTTTGAAGGTTATTTTTAACTTGATGTATGTCTTTCATGGCCACTCCAAATTCTTCCCCTTCAACACTCCTCTCCATGCCACTCAAATCTATGAGTTCAAACACTCCCCTAGGTTGCAATCCATATACAATCTCAAATGAGGTCTTTCCAACACTTCTCTTCACTGAGTCATTATATGCAAACTTAGCTTGGGGTAGGATCAAATCCCATTGGGTTGAATGTTCTTTTTTCAAGTACCTAAGAAGATTCCCAAGTCTTCTATTGACTACTTTAGTCTTCCCATCTATTTGTGGATGATAGGCAGAGCTAAAGGTTAAGTTTGTTCCCAACTTCTTCCAAAGGATTCTCCAAAAGTGACCCACAAACTTATTGTCTTTGTTAGAAACAATTTTCAATGGTAATCCATGAATCTAGACAACCTCCTTGAAAAAACACCCTGCAATGTATGAGGCATCATTTGTGCTTTTACATGGTATAAAATGTGCCATTTTGCTAAACTAGTCTACAACTCCAAACACACTATCAAATACTCTTTGAGTTTTGGGAAACACCAACACAAAATCCATGCTTATGGATTCCCATGGCCTATTTGGGATTGGAAATAGTTGATAAAGACCTAAATTTTTACTACAACCCTTGCTTTTTGACAAACAACACACTTTTCAACAAATTTTCTGATATCACTTTGCATTTTTGGCCAATAATAATACCTTCTTACCTACTCCAAAGTTTTTTCAACACCAAAACGACCCCCTAAGCTGCCATAATGTTTCTCTTTATTCAGATTAGTCCTCATAGAGCATTTGGGAATACATAACTGAGCACCCTTAAACAATAACCCTTCTTGAATCAAGAAATCAGAATTGTCTTCATGAAAAATGCCATTAAACTGATTGCAAGAAGCATAAAAATCTTTGAAATCATCATCTCCTTCATACATACCTTTCAAAGCATCAATACCTACACTTTGGAGTTGAATTTTTTGAACCAAAAATGCCTTTATGCTCAAATCATCTATGACCTTGTTTGACTACCCCTTTTTTGTGTTTCATGGTAAAAGTGAAGCTTTGAAGGTACTCCACCCAGTTCACATGCCTATGGTTGAGTTTGTCTTGGCTATTTAAGAACTACAAAGCATGATTGTCAGTAAAAAGAATGGATTCCTTAGGAAGGAGATAGTGTCTCCAATTCTTCAATAATTGCACCATAGCATATAACTCCAAGTCATAAGAAGAATACTTCTTCTTTTCCTCATTAAGCTTCTCACTGAAAAATGCAACAAGTCTACCCTCTTGGCTCAATACTACCCCAATTGCATACCCACTTGCATCACATTCAATTTCAAACACCTTGTTAAAATCAGTCAATGCTAAGATAGGTTGTGCTGCTACCCTTTATTTCAAATATTGAAAGATTTTTTTTTCCTCATCATACCATACAATTTTTTTCCTTTTATCCCCTTTAATTGTATCAGTGATTGGAGAGCAGATATGAGTGAAATTCTTCAAAAAATTTCTACTTTTGAATCCAATTGATCACCTAAATTTTCTCCAAATGAATGAATTGATGCTATATGTAGACTTACCTCTAACTGATTCTTGACTTGATTGATTCTGACTCTGATGATTTTTGATCCAATGTGTCCTCTTTCTCCAATTTTCCTCTACCCAAGTAGCTCTTGAATTTGTTTCCTAATCGCTTTTCTCCTCCCCTACTCTCTACCTCATCTACAATAATGTCTTGGTACTTTTTCTTGGACCTCTTTAGGAACATTTTCTTGTTGTCATGACTTATTACTTGGCCTCTTTTTCTTGATCCAACTTGTGTAAAACTTTCTTCTTGCAATGGCCCATTTTTCTATCACATGCATTCTATCATGGGGGTCTCCCTAAACATCCATCACACTTTTATCATACCCTACAATGTTCATATTGGAATACCCCTTGTTCAACTAGGTAGGGAGTTCATCTTTAACTTTTCAACCATCTCTAAAGAAGCCAAATTATAAACTTCAACAACAAATTTACACACCTTACCTTGAGATTAGGTGGTTTTAAACATCTTTGTGGAGGATCCTTCACCATAGGAACTTTGAGTAATGTTATCCTCATCATTAGAGATTCTCCAATTTATGGAGCAACATGTTGAGATGGAGAGTTTACACTCTCATTATCTTCCTCTTGCACCAATTGTGTTCTCCTTTCACCACCATGTGAAGTAGAAGGTTGCTTATCTGAAAATTTCCATGCTTGATGGCCAAACTAGTTACATTGATAGCATCTTCTTCAGAATGTATTTGATCCCCTACCTTTTCCTCCAAATCTACCTCTACTATTTGATCTTCTACCTCTAAAACTACCTCTTGATTCTGAGCTCTGTTCTTGATTGCCACCTATCTCTCCTTGTGATTTTTGAGATTGTCCTCTTTCTCCAAAGGTTCCTCTACCCCTAAATTTTTTCCTCTACCTCTACCTTGCTTCTCTTGCCTTCTTTTTAACTTTTCTTTGGCCTTTATAATTGGAAACATTCTTCCACTGTTCTAGGGGTGGTAAGAATCAACTCATCTTGTATATTGAACCTCAACCTATTCATGTACCTTGTTATTTTTTCCACCTCATCCTCAACATCGCATACCCTTATACTTAATTATGAAACTCCTCTGTATAATCCATGAAATCCATCTCTTTTTGTTTGAGGTTTTTAATCTTCCTAAATGTTTGAATTGCATATTCACCAGGTAGAAATTGGCTCTTGACCTTAGCCACCATTCTATCCCATGCATTGATTTTTGATTTATCCTTCTTCAAACTCTCTTCCTCCACACAATTCCACCAAGTTAAGGAAAGGCCTTTCAACTTTGTTTTGGAAAATTTCACCCTTTTCTCATCTGCTACCTCCTTATACTCAAAATAGTTATCAAGTGCATCAATCCAATCTAACACCTCTTCACTATCCATCTTCCCACCATACATGGGAAATTACATTTTCACCTCAGGAGTATCTCCCTTGAAAACCTTCAACAACTTAGCCATTATCAATTCATTAGGGTCCAATTCATCATCACCTTGGACTCCTCCTTGAGGGTTTTCATCCTCACCCTCTTCCTCATCCTCTTGGTCACTTTGGTCTCCAGTGAACCCACCTCTCTTTTTATTTGACTCCAGTGCTGCAAGTATGGCTAAGATGGCTTCTTGAGACTCCCTAACCTGTCTCAACTCCTTGGCATGTTTTTCTTTCAACTCTCTCACTTCTCTAGACATTGGATTGTTTTTAGGAGGCATCTTTGTTTCCTTCAAGCTTCAACCTTTTCCCTTTATTGATCAAAACCTATGCTCAGATACCAATTTTATGTAGAGTAGGGTGTAGGTATAAGGACAATCACAAATCAAACAAACTTAGCAACTTTGAAACCCTAACTTGGTGCCTTTCTCCCAAAACCTTCAATTTTCCTTGTAGCACTTGAAATTGGGTTTTTCCATCATACCTTTTAGAAAATTATTCAAACCAAAAATTGGTTCACCATTTAGAATACCCTTTATGCCACTTTTAGACATATCCAATTTGTAGATATGGTTTTTTTGTAACAACACCCTCCAAATTTGACTGCTACGCTAGAAATAGGCCTAATTAGGCTTATTTTCCAAAGATACTACAAGATATACTCTCTCCCAATCACAAACCTTCACTCCAGGGATTCAATCATGTCACATAGGGTTTGAATATATAGATTTTATCAACTAGAATATATTCACCAAACCTTCTAACAACAAAATCTTATATCTACCTATCCTCCTAAGCCTAATACAAAAAGATATTAGGCTAGAGCTTGAGAAAATTCAGCCCTAACTCCATCCCATTCTTGTACAAACCCTACCAACATTAAAAACACCCTAACTACTTCCATTCCACTGATTCTCAGAATTTTTCATTGTGGAATGGTTCCCTACTTCATGTTTTTACTCTCAAACCCTCAAAACTAGGGTTTTCTAGCTGCTTTCAGTAATTTGCTTCAAACTCACTCCAATCCCAATAAAAATGATGAAACCAAACCAAAAGATAGCTAGTTCATCCCTTCAACAATTTAAATAAAAATCATATCATTAGTAGTCAGTACAAAGCTGTACAACTTGTTGTAGCAGCAAAAACATAATGTAAAACATAAAAAATTGAGCCTTTCTTTATTGTTTGATCACAAAAAATTCATCAGGGGTTTGCTTCAACCATTACATAGAATATTTAAACCTTTTCAACCAAAAATAAATAGTTTCAAACTAATTTTTGAATATATGACCATTCAACTTCCACACAAACCAAAAAATGCAAAGTTGCATTGCAACTTTTGCAACATTTACACAACTTGATATCTTTTTGCAAAAATGACTCCACATGACCCTAATCAACTTAAAACATGAAAAAATGGTCTGAATAGACCTTATTACAAAAAAAATTGACTTAAACACAAAAATACTAACATCTAACACCCTTTTACATACTGAAAGCTAGGTGCCCCTGCACCTATGAGACTACTTCGGGGTAGAAGATTAGTTTACTTAAAAGTATAATTTTCTTCCTAAAACCTCTTGAGCATGGGAAGATTAAAATTGTGAGGATTTTTCAATGTCATATTGGTGAGCTTCATGTTTCCTACTTGGGTCTCCCCCTGTGTTCTAATGTGGTTCCTGAATCTTTTTGGTGGGGATTGATTGAGAAGTTCAACTCTAAATTGGCTAGCTGGAAAGGTTCATTGTTAAGTAAAGTTGGGAAAGTGCAACTTATCAAATCTACTTCTAGATTCTTCCAGTTTACGGGTATGTGTAGGATCATCATGGAAAAAAATAGGCCCTCAAGTGTGAAAATTCAAAAAAATCAAGTTAGGAAACTTGACATAAAAATTTGAATAAATTATCTATATTATTTCAAAAATATGTAAGAATAGAATCTGTAGCAAATTGAATGTAGTTTCTAAACTACTAGGCTTTTTTTTTTTTTAAATCTATTTGGTGAAAATTTGAAATTTCAATGTAGTAGTACTTAAATTTCAGGGAAAAAATAAAAGTAGGTGTTTGTCTGACCACCCTAACACAATAAAATGATAATATTTTTTATATGATTTTAGATATAAGTAGAGAACTCATGTCACGATGTGATGCATATATATAATATTTTTTTCCAAGCAAATAATTAATTTTGATTTTTTATTACAAATTTTAAATAATATAAAATCATATGTCCGCCACCTTAACTTGGTCAAACTTCATGATTTTTTTTTAATCCTATAGTATGTGAAGCATAGAATGTGACACATGTTTTAGATTCAAAAAATGTGATACCATTTGAAAGCTATAGATGTTTTTGAATCAACCTATCAATCAAGACTTTAATCGTAATTCAAATAGAAAATGAATAATAATTATTTATTAAATTCAAAGTAAAGAATAATTTATATTGGTGGAAAGTTGAGAATCTCCTTTAAAAACCCTTTTTGTTTCATTAATTTTGGGTAAAAAAAGTTTCCAACCACATACCCTACACATACCCATCATATCGCCACTTTTTGGCCCATCATGATCTTGCACATACCCTTACGCTCTTAGCCTATTTTATACGCCACATAAATTTTTGGATAAGATAGAAGGAATTCAGAAAAAATTCCTTTGGTTTGGCGTTGAAGACAAGAAAATAATTCATCTGGTCTCCTGGGATGACGTTTGCAAGCCTAAAAGGGTGGGCAGTCTTGGAATTCGTAAAATAAGAGAATTTAATTTGGCTCTCCTTGGTAAGCAATTGTGGAACCTTATTTTAGCTAATATTGAGTGATCTAGAATTCTGTTGGGTAAATATTTCCATGGTGTGGATCCTATAAGTAATCTGTTGTCTTGTGGCTTTTCTCTTTCATCTGGTTTTGCTCTCTGGAACTGTATGGTTAAGGCTTGTAAGATTGTTTCTAAAGGTTTGTTCTGGAATTTGGGAAATGGTAGGAAAATTCTATTTTGGGATGATTGTTGGTTTGATAGTCTGCTCAAAGATGAGCCTTAGAACAATCCTTTTATGGATATTTGTATGTAGAGGTTTGGAAGATTTGTTGCTGACTATATGGATGGGGTGCAGTGGAAAAAGCTGCATGAGGTGGAACCAGGATTGGAGGTTCTCTTTAATGCTCTCTCCTTTGTTCATATTCTTTCTTATGCCTCTACTGATAAGATTATGTGGAGGCCTTCTTCCAATGGTAAATTTTTTGTGTCTTCAACCTTTGATCTTAAAGTTTCTTTTGTTAGACCTGCTCCCTTTTGGGCCTCCCTCTGGTTACCTAAATTGATTCCTAAGGTGAATATTTTTTTTAGCTTTTTTTTTAAAATAAGGTTTTAACTACTGATCATAATCTTGTCAAGAGAGGTTTTATGATGCCTAATAGATGATTTCTATGTGAAGAGGATGTTGAGGATTCCTTTCATCTCTTGATTGGTTGCATATTTGCTAGAGAGGTGTGTGCTCATGTTTTATCTCTTTGGAATCTCAATTGGGTGTTCCCTTCTTCGCTTGGGGAAGTTTGGTCTCATTGGTTGGGACTTTCTTCTAATCCTTATTTTCTTCTCCTTTTGTCTCTCTCTCTCTACCTCACATTGCATGAGGTATTTAGTTGGAACATAACATGATTTTTAGGAGTTTAGCTCTTCTTGCTATCTCTATGGCTTTTAAAATTTGTGCTGCTATCAAGGAGAATTTTGTTTCTGGGGATTCTCTTTAGAATGACCCTCAGATTGTACTTAAGTTAGATGAAATTTCTATTGCACAAAATTGGAAGTTTCCATGTGATATTTCTCTCCCTATGACTAAAGATAAATCCTTTAGAGATGATGTTGTTTGGAAGGGTCCTCTAGTTGGATGGGTGAGTTTATTTTGATGGAGCTACAAAATGTAATTTGAATCTTGCTTGTTGTGGGGGAGTATTAAGAAATTCTAATGGTAGGTTTGTTTCCATTGTGGCACTCCCTTTGGGAACCTAGACAAACCACTTCATAGAAGCATCTGCAGCCTATCATGGATTGAAGATGGCTCAATCTGAAGGATATAGAAAGATGTGGCTTCAGGAAGACTCATTAAATATCATCAACAATCTGAAGAATTATTTTGCCCCCTCTTGGAGTGTTGAACCCTTTATTTTGGATGCCATTGAAATTTTAAATACTTTTGATGAATTTTATATTTCTCACATTTTAAGGGAAGGTAATGGTCTTGCAGATTTCTTTGCTAACATTGGTGTTAGTGGCTATAGGGTTTGAGATTTGGATGACCCCCTTCCCATTGATGCACTTTCTTTTCTTAATAATGATTTTTAAAAATGCTAAGTTGGATGGTTGCTTCATTATGATTTGTGCTCGCATGACCCTGTTCACATGGAAGATGATTGTTTGGAGTGATCGTGAGGTGGATCATGATTGGGGTTATGGTAATTTAAAAGATCTCTGTATGGGGTGGCCTTCTAGGCTAGTTATGACCCCTTGCCACCATGTCATTGTCACACAGATTGTGGGTATTTCCTGGCCTTCGTTCTCAAGGCTTCTCTTATTTGTTTGCAAGGTTCTCAAAATTTTGGGTTTTGCTAAGCTTGTGATCATGGGTGGCAATAGAAATAGGGAAAATCCTTTCTCCTACAACACCTTGAAGAATAAGAGTAAGGTGTGGAATAGATTGTAGAAGGGTGGTCTTACACCATACTTGGAGTAGCTCCATGGGAATGATTTGTAGGATATGACTGTGTTTGTCAAGGGTTGGAATGATAGGGTTCTGAAGATGGTTGGAACTAAATTTGATATCAATGAGGAGTTTATAGCAAAAATTACTAGTATTTCCATGGAGAGAAGAAAGGTGTATATAGACAAGAAAGAATCTAAAGTTGCTATGCAGATTTTCTTCAAAGGGGATGAAGAACGGAAGCTCAAGCAAGCTAAAAGTGGTGGCTACTAGCGTAGTTCCATAAAAGATTTGTGGGGATATGTTGTTGAGGAATTGATTAGGTACATAACCTTAGAAGGTTAGTTCTATGTTATTAATGCTTATCACTTCATTCTTTTGAATCAATTTCATCATAAGAAGAAAGTTTCCTTTTCATTCTATCTTTTGGCTTCATTGGAGAGTGGTCTTAAGGATCATGAAAGAAATCCTAAGAACCATGTTCTACATGTCGGTTTAATTATTCTTATAATGGATTATGCCAAGTTTTTTATGGTTCCTAAGAATCTTGAAAAGGCTCCTAAAGGTAAGCAAAAGAAACCAGACCTAGAATATGAGACTGTGTCAGAGGAGGAACTGGTGAGTCTGAAAGGGAAAAAGAAGAAAGTGGTTTTGGAGGAGGAGTCTGAGGTGGAAGAGGATGAGGATTATGTTCTTGATTCTCGAGCATCTATAGAAGTGTATTCATAAACCCCTGCCCTAGGTAAGAGTGGTAAATGTATATCTGCTCCTGACCCAAAGGATTATGAGACTTGCAGTGAGGAAGGGGCTGGTGTTAAACCTTGTAAATTTGGGCCTATTGCTCCCTCTATCCTCTTGAAAGAAATGATTGATGCTCCTGAGGATTTCACTCCACCCTCTATTTTGGGTTCTAAGAGAAATAAGGGTTTGAAGGAGGGTAGCAGAAATAGGATGGCTAAGAGGTTAGTTAGCCCTAAGTAGGAGGAGAATGCTATTTCATCTCCGCTGATTGGTGGCAGGAAGGATGCTATGGAAACCCCTAAAGAGGGGACAAAAAAGAAGAATAGAAGGAGGATGGTGGCTGAGGAAATTGCGAGCTCTCTTTGTAAAATTTAAATATTGGTGACTAGGGTTAAAGGTAATGAGGTTTTTGATAGCTAGGATAAGAATAGTATCTCCCAAGAGGGTGAAGCAGAGGCTAGGTATGTGTTTAACTTTGATCGAGAGGTTTTACCTAATGTTTTGGGTTTGGCTAAGGAGGGTACATCTTCCCTATTTAAATTGTTTAAATGGTTTTTAATTGAGCTTAATATTACTAATGTGACAGTTTGGGGGGTTGTGAGAAAAGCTGGGGAATCTTCACATTCTTCTATATAGACTCAAGTTGACTAGCCGTATGACTCCTTAAAGATTGTGGCTGAAGAGATGCTTAAGATGAAGCATAGTTTTGAACAAAGAGTTGTGGCTTTGGAAGAATAGATGGAAAAGCTCAACATGAAGTTGGATAAGATTTTTGAAGTGACTAAATCTGCTATGAGGCACAAGGATAAGGGTATTCCTAATCTCAATGAGAAGGATAATAAATAGATGGAGGAAGCTCCTGGTGATAAAGAAGCTACTAGAGAAAGGTAGGTGGTGGAGGAAGCTTCAATTGACAAGGTTGTTGGTTCGCAAGATGTTTTGGTTAAAGAGGTAAATGTTTTGGGGCTAGGTGCTAGAACTCACAACAAGACCAAGATGAAAACTAGGGTTCTTGTTAAAGAGACTTATGAAGTTATGGATGCATATGAAAAGATTATTGAGAGTGACATGGAAGCTGCTAATATTCTGAAGAATATGTAGTTTTTTGTTTTTGTTCCTCCTTTTTGGCAATTGTCTTGCTAATGTTTTGTTGTGTGTTGGTTGTTGATTCTTCTATTTAGATATCTTTTGAAATAGCTGTCCTTTTTTGTAAAGGGTTTTAGTGCCCCTTCAAAACCTTCTTTACCTCTAATAAAAAAAAGAAAAGAGGATAAATAAAATGAGAGAGAATTGAATGAACTAAAGCAAAGGTTAGATGAGAGAAAAAAGAACTATGATGAGGAAAATTCCACTTAAGAAAAATTAAGAAAAAGCATTGGAAAAGGAAATGAACTGTGGGAATAAAAATTGGAGAAAGAGAGAAAAACAAATGAAAGATTGGTCGTAGAGCTGATGGAAGCAAAAAATAAAAGTAACTTTTGTCAAAATAAGTTAACTGCATTTTGTAGAGAAACAATGAGGCATATGAAACAAAAGATCTAGGAGTAAATAATGCAGTGAATTGATGATTTGTGTGAATTGTTTCAATTGATTGATGCTATCAAACTACATTATAAGAAGCTCAAAAAATATTTAATGGACAACAAAAATGTGTTGGAATTAGAGAAATTTGCAAATCAAGTTCAACAAACAATCTACAAAGCCAGTGACAATGAATTAAAATAAAAGGGATAAATAATCAGCTTGTTTCCTCAATGATGTTGTCATCTATTCATTCAAAAGTGTTTGAGAATGCGTGAAACAACAGAATTTGTGCATCTAGCTGCAAGAAAGATGAAGAGGCTGGATGAGAAGGTAAGGAACTTCAAAGAGCTTGGTTTGCTAGAGGATTTTGACACAAATGAACAATTCATTGGAAAGGATGATTTTAGAAAGAAGATGGAGGGTGCAAGGAAGATTGATTTGGAATAGTTTCTTCAAAAACCAGATGTGGCAAACTATTTGGATTCCATAAAACCATTGATAACCTTGAATACAATTTTGATGGAAAATTCAAGTTAGGTTCCAATTTCAATCATGAATTATTAACAAATTTTCAAGTCAAACAACATCAGTTAGAACAAATGATAATTTCACCACCTGAACAGTGGAAGTTTCTAGAAAAGGTGATACAATGATTTGATATTGATAATATGAGTTTCCAAGTTCCAACTCAGCTCTATGCAAAGTTGTCTTTGAGTAATATTTTGCATTGCCTCTATGTATTCCTTCACTCAAATTCAGTAATGTGTTTATGTTCAATTATTTGTATTATTTATTTTATCATTTGAAGAAATAGTTTGGTTTCAACTACTAGATACACATTAAATGATTACTTATGTTCATTGTTGTCTATGATACTATTGTTAATATGTTATTAATCATTGAGTTCAATGATGAATCACTAAGTACATGTTTAACACAATTAAAATATGAAATTATTAAAAATATGTTAATTTATTCAATCTGATGCATAATTTCAAGGAATACAATATAAAAGATCAAATACAATCTAAAATATCAACTACAGTTTGAAATATAAAATTCTTGGTAATCCTCAACTGGTTAAAGTAGGGTTTTTAGGTCTACAACCTAGGGCTTTCTAAAACTCTATTATCCTAAAACCTTGGCATTCTTATGTTTTGTTGTTGACATCGTTCACTTTTTGAATGGTCTTTAAGTTATGACTTATGGGTATTGATGTCATGAGTCTCACATCCCCTTTTTCTAGAAAGTGCCCCTTTAATATCAGATATAAAATCAAAATCAAAACCTTTACTTTTCTATAATTTTATTGTTTTATGTTTGTTACATGGTAGAAGGTAAGGGATTCCGCAAGTCTGTGAGCCCATAGCGAAATGCCATTTTCTTGGTTGTAGAACCATAGGACACTTTTTGACTGGTAAATTTAATTTTAAGTTATGACTTATGGATATCAATGTCGTAAGTCCCACGTCTCCTTTTGCTAGGAAGTGCTCCTTTAATATCAGATATAAAATCAAAATCAAAATCTTTACTTTTCTATAATTTTGTTATTTTATGTTCGTTATGTGGTGGATGATAAAGGATTTTGCAAGTCCACGGGCCCATAGCATAATTTCCTTTTCTTGGTTGTGGAACCATGGAAGGACACTATGTGATGATATTAGCATGTGGGACATGGGCGAATTATGTTGGATAGAGAGGACAGTTGTGTCCTTTTCAAGAAAATCAAGGCTTTACTCATCATTGAAATTTTAGATTTGTATGTTGCTTTCCAGATGGATGACCCACGTTCAAAATCAATAAATGGGTAGATGAATGAACTTCACTTGCACGAACAAGAAGTAATGTCAAATGTGATGGATGATGACTCATAATTTCCTTCATAAATTTTTAGTTCATTTTTTTGGTCCAGCATAGTAGAAAAAACCAAAGAGATGTGACCATTCCACGTCAACTTGAGCTAAACTAAATCATTCTAGAATTATGAGTCGGTCAAACACCCAATCCTCTGGCTCTACATCTAAAAGACCCTTTGAGAAAAATATTTAGGCCTAGTTTTCAGGTTCCTAAAAAAAGCCTCAGCGTCAACATAACCTCAACCCTAATGCAGTAGAAGGGATAGTAGACATAGCTAGAAATTGAAAAGATACTGAGGTGAAGTATGAGGATGACAGTCACTAGGTGCGAATTGTTCCTACACTGGTATGGAAAAAGAAACTACCATTCCCATGTCTCCAATGCATGGACTTATGATTTGGGAAAGATTGTTGTTCCTAATGTCTTTATAAATTTGGAACTCATCAGATGCCTTGCTTCTGGGTATGATGAAAATATTAGAGTAACTAGGGCATTGGATGGAATTTTCATAATGGATATAACTAGGGAGTTTATTTGTGAGGTTTCTAGACTCAATGTGGCCACAAAAAGGTTATAGACCTTGCTTCTTTCAAAAGAAAATACAAGAAAGACAGACACAACTTTAGAGTGAAATGGCTCCCTAGGTTTAGACATAAAAGCTTTTATGGAAAGTCATTGAGAATACCTCATATTGAACATGAGCCTTTTGATGTCAAGTCTTTTGAAGACTATTTCAAAAGTACATATTGGGCATTATACCAGGTGTTGGGACAATATGCAGGCTAAAAAATAGAGACACCTCTTATGTATATGGTTGTTGATGTACAACATCCTTTTTTCAATAGTGACTTTGACTATGCCATATTTTTAGCTAATGCTATTCACAATCAACTGGTGGACATTTAGAGAAGGAAAAGTGGTAAGGAGTTGAAGGTGAATTTCATGTGGTATTCTCTCCTTTTCCATATGCTTTTGTAGAAAGGGAAAGATCATTTCAACAGATTTTTATAACTAGACATGAAAGATAAAGAGGGCAATGATCTCCTAGTGCAATATTGGACACATAATTGGGAAAAACATTGTAGTGAGTCTGACTATTATTTTTTTTATAAGAAAATTCATGGCAAGGTTGGTTCAACCTTGAATCAGATTGCACAAGAAAACTTTGGATTTCCTTAGGCCCAAAGAGTGGAGGCCAGAGTTAGGAGTATAGCATAACTAGAAAGATTATTACCTCCATGAGAACTCAATTGTTATTAGAGTACATGGGTTCCCTCAAGGCCTCCATGTGCTACCCAGATATGTGTCACCCAAGTTGGCATTCATGGAAATCATGTGGAAATTGAATGAGGCTGGACACTTTCATTTAGGAAAACAAAAGAAAGGATATTTTTTCCCTTATGTTATTTCTTTTTCAGATTTCACTTTTACTAGAGAGGGTTTAGATAGGCTAAAATAAATACTTGGGGAATACAAGTTATCTTAGTTAAATGTCAAGGATTTTGACCATGAAGTTTTCATACAAGAGGTCAGGAAAAGTCACACAAGGTTTGATTTTTTCCATTTGGTTGATTTATATGAAGATGCCATAAGAAATTGCAAGGATGAATCTGAGGTAAAAAATAGAAAGTCGAAATGGCTTGTATCCAACAAGGAAGAGGCTATAAGGATAAAGAATGATAAGGATTTTCATGAATTTTTTTTTGATATTATTGGCCCAATTTCCAAGATTGAGGCGGTGTTGAATAATTTTGAGAGAGTTGTAGGTAAGGCCCCTATATTGGAAGAGAAACTAGCAAAGTGGATTAGACCTAAGATTTCTATCAGAAGGCCCCAAAGGCCTATTTTTAGATAAAATGTGCAATCAAACCCACCATAGGTCACTCCCTCTCCTTCCCTTGGCCATCAAACAATCGATGTGGATTTTGATTCTCCCCCAAGAGAGCAACAACAAAAGAGGATGAAAGTTGAGCAACTACCATTGTTGGTTGACAATCCCATCAATACAGATGAAAGTGAAGATTTTCATATCACCATGGATGAAATTCAATGATATATGTCATCCCCCCAAGACAAAATATTGTTGATCTTCTTCAGCAAAGGTTCAGGTTGGATGTGGCTATGGGGAGAGATAACCTCAATGATGTGAGGGAATTGACCTATACACAATTCATGTTTGATGATGCTTTTATAAAATCCTAGGATTTTAAAGAGTTTTTTTTAGATCAATGAGGGAGGAGTACCTTAAAAGATTTCAGTTGACACAAGAAGATGTTCCTAGAGAAAAATATGATGAAGTGGCTACAAAGGTAATGGAAAAAATGAATTTCTAGTGCAAAAACATTATGCCTGATGAAGGGAGAAGAATGGTGGAAGATAGTTGACTACTACTACTCCCTAAATGGGACATTGCTTCTACAATTGTCTTTGATACTACTAGGAAACAAAAAGGAGAAGTTTTATCCACAGAAGAGGAAGCATAGATGGAATTGTTAGGATTAGGGTTTGACAAACATTGGGAAGCTCTTGTAATCTAGGCCCTTGCCCCAGCTATAGACATTTCTTCAATCATTGAAGCATCGAAGGGTAAGGGTATCAAAGGGAGCTTGATTGTTAAAAGGGTGTCTAACACCTTTTCCCCTGAAGTTGTTGCATTAGTGGTAGATGTTTCCAAGTTTAATGAAGCTAGTGTTCGAAGGTTGCAAGATAGACTTAATACAGTGTCCAAGGAACATAATGATCTCATGGAAGCTTGTAGCTAGCTGCAAGTATTATTGGCTAAAAAAATTCCCTTCTTGAAAGTGTGCAAGAAGCATATTTTAAAAGAATTATACACTCTTAGATAAAATCAAGGAGAAACTTTCGCTAATTTCTTACAACGCTGAAGACAAAGAGCTAGTAAAAGAAAGTGGCCTCTTCCTGATGAACAAAAAGTGAGAATCATCATAGCCAATCTTGATCCAAATCTATCATTCCACTTGAAAATGCAATGCATCACATCATATGATGAGTTTGTCCCTAAAGCCCTTAACATCGAAAGAGACCTGATCTCACAAGGAAATACTCAAGCTTACAAATAAAACCGTCCTTCAACTAGTTCAAATGAAAAACCTCGTGTCTGGGCTAAGAAAAAAAATGTAACAAATGCTAGTGTGGTAGATGATAAGGTCATACTAAGTGCTCCTAGACCTAATAGCAATCAAGTTGCTAATATCCAGCCAAGTGTGCAATAAACAACATCTCCTTATAACAATCAAATTAGTAATGTCCAACATGCAATAAAGGAAAATCACTAATAAGAATAATTATCACAAATGCAAGTACACACAGTTATCAGAACCCATCGAGACAATCATGAAGAAGTTGGTAGAGTCAAATTTGATAACACGTCCAAACTTTGAAAACTACCAAGAACCACAAGAGAAGCCATCTTGGTACAACAAGGGTGATCTATGTGACTTTCATAAAATCAAAGGGCACAAAACAACAAATTATATGAAACTCAAGAACATCATCCAAGATCTCATAGAAAATGATGCCATATCTATTGAGGTACCAGCTGGGAACTAGGATCTTAAGATATACAAGAACCCTATGCCAGATCATAACAAAGAAAACAACAACAAAAAAGCTAAGGATTACACCAATGTGCAACATACCTATTCCAATGTAGTTTCCTCCTAATGATAACATTATCACTATTTTCACCACAAAGGAGCTAATACAGAATGTTAGTCACCACACGACGTGGAAAAATAACCATTCAAGGAGTCTCATCTCAATCTAGGGCACAACCTACTTTTCCCACATTTAATCCTAGCAAGTACAATCTTCTAGATCAACTTAAGTAGACCCCTGAACAAATATAAATCTTAGAACTCTTAAGGTTATCCCTTGCACACAGGGAAATACTAGAAAAAGTCTTATCTGAGTCATCTATTCCCAAGAAAATTGATACCAGAAAATTTCAAGCCATGGTAGGGCATATCACCAACCATCTTCTCACTTTCTCCAAGCAAGATCTATCGTCACAACCATCTCATAACCGTGCTTTACATATTGAGGTTGTCATTCATAAAAACAAGGTCAAAAGAGTCTTGGTAGATGGAGGTGTTGGTCAAAACATTTGTACCCTGCAGTTGATCAAAAATCTAGGCTATTCAAAAGATACTATTGAGAAGACAAAAAGTACCACCATCAGAGCATATGATGACCAAGAATGAGTATCACAAGGAATTATTTCACTTCCAATCCAAGTGGTACCTCTTATTGCAAAAACTACATGCCAAATACTTGATCTTGATCTTCCCTATACCATACTACTTGGTCAGCCCTGGATCCATGCTCTAAAAGTTGTAGCCTCAACCTATCATCAATGTGTGAAGTTTCCTTTCAAATGCAGAGAAATCACTATCTATGGAGATCTCGAGCCTTTCTATTAATGCAAAATTCTTGAGGCCAAGTTCTATAAGATCCCCCAAATACCCAAAAATGGTGAAGGACCTACAAGATCAAGCTCTTTTGTTGACCTGTCATTCCTAGCCTCTACCTCAATAACAAAATGACCATTGCGCAGAGTATACCCGAAATCAAAGCAGTGATCCAGGATGATGGTTGTGGAAAATACAAACTATTGAAAGACACCTTTGTCTTAGGAGAGTTACCTATTTCTCCTCAATCACATGGGAAACCTACATCTAGCACCAAAGAACCCGAAACAATCAAGATAGCCGCTACTACTTTCACTAAGTGGGGAAATTTTTATCAAGAAGATATCAATGAAGAAGAAATCTCTAAACTCCTCTATCGAGATGAACAACCTCTTCCTGTTCTTCCCATAGAAGATGACAAAAAAGGCCTATAGCTAATGAAGAGCATGGGATATAACAAGAATGAGAAGCTAGGGTAGAATGACAATGGCTTACTAGAACCCATCGTTCCTGAGAAACAAATAAAAAATATTGGCTTGGATTGTATTACTAGCAAGGTCACACTTATTAGCAAAGGTATTTCTACTAAGTGATCTGATGCTTCCTCTTGGTCACCTACATCGTGTGATACAATCTTAGATGACTTTCCCCTTGATTTTGTTGATCTATTTGAGAACAACACCCTCTTTATGATATCCATAACATCCTTTGTCTCAAACAACCAACCAATTGAAATACACCTAGTTTACCCACAACTCATTGACATGGACCAACAAGGATCACTGATTTTAGATTTATTTGAAAATGATGAAGCGATCTTAGAATTCATGGGAATTCATGAAAAATTATCATGGGAAGATCACAAAGCAGGCTTCGACATAGAGCTCAACAGAGGGGCATATTATGGGGAGATGATTGAATCCTTCAGATGCAAAATAAATAAAATGCAACTAACATGTAGATCCTTGAGTGAAAACCACCTAGTGGAACTCTCTGATCCAAAAATATTAAAAAAAAGGATGCATCTGATGGTGAAAACTTTTTTGAGGCACCCAAGGATGAGGGATTCAATCTCCCCCTTAGTGCAATGCATCTAGAGAAGTCAACAATACTAGTAGAAAAAGCCACTATAATTAATATGGGAACCAAAGAAGTACCTGAGATCACTTTTTATGTTGAATCCTTGTTGGACGAAGAATAGAAGAACCTGACAGCTTTCCTGAAATAGCATAAAACCAACTTTACATGGTCATACACAGATATGCCAGGCCTTGATCCAGAAGTGGTTGTGTATCACTTAGCAGTCTATCCTGAAGCCAAACCAGTTAAGAAAAAAATAAGGAAGATGCACCCTTAGATAGCACTTTTGATTAAACTAAAATTACAAAATCTTCTTGATGTTGGCTTCATCCAACCAATAGATTATCTTGAGTGGGTTTCAAACATGGTACTAGTCTCAAAACCCACTAGGGGCATCAGAATATGCACTAATTTTAGAGATCTGAACAAGGCATGTCCGAAGGATGATTTCCTCTTCCCAACATTGATCTCATTGTGGATTTAACAGTTGGACATGAAATTTTATCACTCATGGATGGTTTTTTAAGCTATAATAAAATCATAATCGCTAAGGAGGATCAACACAAAATTGTGTTCACTTGTCCATGGGGAACCTATTACTAGAATGTGATGCCATTCGGGTTAAAGAATGCAAGAGCAACCTATCAAAGAGAAATGACCCTCATCTTTCATGACATGATCCACACAATAGTTGAAGATTATGTGGACAATATTTTGGAAAAATAAAGAAAGAGAAGTGAGCACATACAACTCTTAGGACCTATCTTTGACAAGCTTGAAGAATACAAGGTACGAGTAAATCTAAAAAATTGTGTTTGGGGTCACATCAAGTAAACTTCTTGGCTTCATTGTTTCACAAAGAGGGATAGAAATTGATCCAACAAAGGTAAAAGCTATCCTAGACATGGAACCACCACAAACATTGAAGTAGATGAGAGGATTACAAGGAAGACTTCATTCCATCAAAAGGTTCATATCCCAACTATTAGATAGGACTCACCCCTTTTCACATCTCCTCCATAAAGGGATAACCTACAAGTGGTATGACAAGTGTGATAAATCTTTCCAAAAGATCAAATGTTATTTACTAATGCCTCCAGTTCTCATGCCACTGATACTAAACAAGCCACTAATCCTATACATCGCAACAACATGCGAGCAAACACTAGGAGCTCTTTTAGCACAACATGATTGAAATGGAAAGGAAAGAGCCATATACTACATCAACAGAACCTTGGCAGGCTATGAGATGAACTATTCACCCATTGAGAAGGAATGCCTAGTAGTAGTTTTTGCTTCACAAAAGTTTAGGCACTACCTGTTGTCACATCAAATCAAGCTCATTGCAAAGATTGATCCTTTGAAATACCTATTATCCAAAGCAACTCTCACAGGACGAATGGCTAAATGGGTGATGATCTTAATAGAATTTTACATAGAGTATGTGGAGTGTAAGGAAATCAAAGTAAAAGTAATCATAGAAAAACTAGCAAAAGCACCTATCTATGTTGAGAACCCTTTGATATCTATGTTCCCTAATGAATTAGTGTTCCTTATCAACCTCACAACTCAGTGGAAGATGTACTTTAATGGATTGTTCACCCAAAATAGATTAGGAGTGGGAGTTCTTTCCATCACCCCTCAAGGTGATTTCATCCCAAATTCATACAGACTATCATTCCCATGTACCAACAACATTGTTGAGTACAAAGCCCTAATCACAGGTCTAAGGATAGTAGTTCAGTGGAAAATCTAAGAGATGAAAGTCTATGGAGACTCATAGTTGGTTATCAGCCAAGTCAATGACGACTATCAAACTAAAGATGACAAGGTCACTCCTTATAAGAAGATGATGGAGAATATCAAATACCTCTTTATATACATAACTTTTGAGTAGATACCTCGCATGAACAATAGAGTAGTAGATGCCATGGAAATAATCAGATCACTACTAGACACGTCGAACATCTTCCAATGTGAATTCTTGGTAGAACAACTTCTCGTACAAACTTTCAAAATCCCTGAATCTGAATTTGTGTGTGTCATTGTTGGTCCTGGATCCTTTTTGTACCATGATATCTTTACTTATCTTAACAGAGGAACCCTTCCATCTAATATCACCCCGAACCTTAAAAATACCTTTGTTAAAAATGCATCCCGATTCGTGATCCTAGGTGATACCCTTTATCGTCGAAGCATTGAGGGAACATTACTATGATGTCTTAACCAAGATAAATCCTTAGTTGCTTTAATAGAAGTACACAATGGCATATGTGGGTCCCATTCTAGTGGTGTGACATTAGCTAGGAAACTATTGAGAATGGGGTACTATTGTCCAACCATGGAAAAAGAAGCTCATTAGTATGTGTGGAGGTGTACCTAGTGTCAACATCATGGGGATCTAATTCATGCTCCAACTCAGGAATTGCAACCAATGATCACACCATGGCATTTTTTCGCAATGGGGCCTAGACCTCATATATAAAATCATTCCAACCTCATCTAACAACCACAAGTTTACCATAACCACCATTGAGTACTTTACTAAGTAGGTTGAAGCCATTCCTATGACCTACATAACAGGGAATCAGATAGCCAAGTTTATCCTAAATTACCTAATTTTTTGTTATGGTGTCCCATAAACCCATTATTGGTATGTGGTGACTGATCATGCTATACTTTACTAAGTGGGTTGTAATTTTCTCCTACTTTTTCGTTTCGTCACCAAAAAGGAAAAATCAATAAAAAAAGAAAAAAACTGACTTTGTAGAACCCTAATCTAGAAGCTTCTAAGCTTGTTATAAAGGGGTTTAGATGAGAGTTACAGTATGAGGAAAAATGTGATTATTTGCAAGATTGTAATAGGTCAATGTATAATAAAATCATTGGATGGCCACAATTTGTTGGATGTATCCTGAATTGGGTGAACCACGTTAAATTCTCTATGTTATAATTTCTTCTATGTATGTTTTAGTTTCTCTATTTATTAATTAAATATGCATTTAATTGTTAGATATCTACCTTCTAACCCTAACACCCTCATCTCATACAATGGAACCTCTTTTAAAAATCAGGATGTGAAAGAGTTGTGCCAAAGATTCAATATCCAACACCTATTTTCTACCCTGTACTATCCCCAAGGAAATGGACAAGTAGAAGCTACGAAAAAAACTATCCTAAAAATCTTAAAGAAAATAGTTAATGAAGCTGGTCGTGACTGGCATCTATAACTAAATCCCACTCTTTGGGCTTATCGAACTAGTATCTACACGCCTACAGGTACAACCCCTTTCTCTTTGGTCTATGGATAAGAAGCCATCTTTCCTATTGAGGTTGAGCTCCCATCATTACGAGTATCACTGCAAAACTTGATAACTAAGGAAGAATACAAAGTGTCTCGACTAAATGAGATGGAATTACTGGATGAATGTCATCTTGATGCCCTTAATCACTTGCAAGTATATCAAAATCAACTGAAATAGAGCTATAACAAGAGAATCAAATGTTGGTCATTCCAGGTAGGAGATCTAGTCTTAAAGAAGAATCAAAAGAACCTTACAGATCAAGACAACAAAGGAAAGTTTGAGCCTAATTGGTTAGGTCCCTTTGTCATCATAGCAAGCTATGGATCGGAAGCATACCAATTGTCAACCCTGAAGGTGAACCCTTGCAGGAGCCAACCAACAACTTGCATCTCAAAAAAAATTATGCCTAATATTGAAGGGTATAAATTAGAAAATACAAAAAAATCATAAAATGATCAAAAAATCCAAAAAAAGAGAAAAAGGATTGAAAAAGTAAAGAAAAAAATTGTCCTCTCTAGTGAACCACTTCGGTGGCACTTTGGGAAAGTACCCTAGAAAATAGGCACCTTGCATAAATAAGGCATCTCCATATATTTGGGATTTTTTCCTATTTATCCATCATTTGTGTCCTTATCATGGCTTGACACTGTAAGGTATCATGAACCCTTTAGTACTACTTGGCATATTCCAAAGGCCAGTCTACCCTTCCTTTATCGAAGTAGGCTAACATGTCACATTGGGGGCATTTCATTATGGGTCACAATCAGGTTCTTGTATATCTTGGGGTCATTGGGAATCTTATTCAAAAAATAAAAAATATTGGAAAAATTGTAAAGGAAAAATCCAAAAATCATCAAAAACCCTAAAAAGGTCAAACATCAAAAATACAAAAAAAAAAAGAGTCCTCTTGTCGAACTACATCATCTATGAGCTTGAACATAGACAAGGCCATCATTGTTGTGCCCTTGAGACACCCTAGGTAAGTCCTTTAAGAGTTCATCATAATAAATTGATGTCTTTCACCCATGCATTTCTCCATCTTGTAAATGGGTCGAGTGAGTCAAACTACGTGGTCTTTGCATGTATAACATAAGCAAGGCTTATCTTTGATTAGCCCCGAGGCCCCTAGGATAGGTCTTTAGGTTAGGTTCTTGGTCGAAACTCAGAAATTCTTAGAAAACACCTAAACATTCAAATATTCTGAAAACCCAAAAACATTTAGATATTTCAGAAAAAACAAAAACATTTGAAGAATGGAAAATCCAAAAAAAAAAAACTCAAAAAACTAAAAAGCCTCAAAACATTTAGAAAACCCTAAACAGCCTTGGAAATTTTGAAAATCCTAAACATTCATTTAAACTTTCAAAAAATCCCAAAAATAGCATCAAAACATTTTTAAAATACCAAAAACATTGAATTATTCTAGAAAATCCAAAACCCATCCATCCAATCTCGCTTTCACCCGCAATAAAATTTCACCCATAATAAATCAATCATCACCTTCAACCTTTGGAGAAACAAGTAGAAATCAAGTATAGAAAGTTGTAAAGTGTGAACCTAAAGGTAAAAATATAAATTCTAGATTACAGGTAAATGCATCAGTGAAGTTTATAGAAATGACTCATCTTAGCATCATCATTCCAACATCAAAAAACCCTTTGATCGACATTTCCTAGGATGTATCCTTCCTGCAATGGACATCAGTATCAGACATAACTTTAGCTAAACTTAAATTAGGCAAAACCTATAGATAACACTGACTATTTTTCTTTGATCTTTTCTTATGATTTATCTTAATAACCCATTCTAAGGACCTCATGATGATGTATAAAAAAAATGATTTAGAGAGAAAGGAATGGGGAATCAATCATTATATTTTGTTTTCTATGCTTGTGGGTACTCTTGTAAAATAATCTTGGTGCATACTTGCTTGGTTGTGTGTAGGAAGGTCGTTTAGGGTATGTTGTTGACTATTGCGTATGATTTGGTCCAATATATTCTAAGTGTCTAACTTGCATTCCAACGAGGTTTTCGTATGTCAAGGTGTGAACAAGAACTATCCTATCTGTTTGTCAAGTCAAAGTCCATTACACTAGATACAACTTTGTCCTGGTTATTAATACCTTGATGCATCATGTCTTTGTGTTCTATCAAACAATAAGGAATGACAGAAAATTCCAATTTCAAAATGTGAGCATCTCATCCTGCATTTTTCATTGTCTTGTCACCATCTCTAATAAAGTCTCAATGAATCGAGGACTTGTTGGATTGTTTGAAGTAATCATCAAAATCAATGGTCATTCATTCTTTATCCTTCTATCTTCTCTCTGTGCTAACCTGGTATCATGACAATCAACAAAAACATCATCAATGCATCCACCCTGCATCCACAAACCATTATCATACATACATCTCATAATCATAGCATAGTCATAAAACATCCATCAACATAATCATTGCATATCACATCATACATTCTGCATAATCATTTAAGTCATGATGAATAATTTAGTATTTTAGGCATCTTAAATAGTTGCATATCATAAGTATTTGCATCCATACATCCACATGCATACATCACCATCATAAAATGCATAGAAAACATATGAAAAGAAATGCATCCATCTCATATCCATCCATACATAAAATAAAGTGAACACATCATAGCATAAATCATCCATATTCATATCATATATATATATATCAAAAAATGAATGTCATGGTACAAAATTTGGATCAGTGTCTAAACATCAATCAAAAATAAAATATCCATGAGACTATAAAAAAGGATCCCATGAATGTGTCTCTATGATAAAGAATGGGGGAAAAATCAAAAAGTGTTTATACATGATAGCTAGCTCTGATGGTTTCTACCCTCTCCAACCTATCTCTCAGGCTGATCCTCTACTCGTGGTTGTGCACCACTGTGCTGTGAAAAATCAGGTTGTCTCAGTGTCACTGGTACATCATGATGATAATGTTGCATGTAATATGCAGCCTCTATAACGACCTCTCTGTGCAACCATACTAACACTTTCCGACCATGAGTGGCCACCATCATCACCTCAATCTATTGTCGCCTAGCAACCTCCTGGTCTCTCTCTCTCCTGCCACATCCTATACTCTCTATAATGCATGATCTATCTTGGTTGTGACTACAACCACCTACTACTAAGCCTAGTCTCGATCAATAGTAATAACCAAAACCTATTGGTAGGCCTGGTCCTACTCACCAGTCAATATCTACACCTGTTGCTGCAACTATTGTATTTTCACATCCCGAGCATCTGGTGGTGGTGGTGGTCCTAGTTGAGATTGTACCTAAGGAGGCTACTACTATACAATTAATGGGGGCTCCAGAACTTGACCATCCTTCCTATCTTGGCCATCCTATCCCCTACCTCTCCTTGCTCCTTTGCCTCTGGGTCTCCCTCTAGGAGGAAACTTGCTAGATTCATCAATTTTCAGGGAGGGACAAACCACACATCATATGCAGGCATTGTCTGAGCTATCACCTGTCCCTGATTGTATGCCCAAGGCTGAGCCACCAGCTGTCTAAAGCTCTCTATTGCCTCTGGAGCTAGGATAGTCAGTCCCCATGTGGAACCTCTAATGCTAATCTTGCAAAAATTTCCCTATAGGCATCATCAGGTCTATCCTAGACCTCTCTGAACTGTTGGGCTTCCCTATCTAGTAGATATCTCTCAATAATATGGTTCTCTTGACCTTGCATGTATCAAGTCTTCCTGGTGAAATATAACTGCTAGATATCATCGAACCATGGTGGCATCTGTAGCCATGGGCGCCAGCGGAAAACTATCATGTCATAAATAAGTCATCTCCAATATAGGAGCCTAATTTGTCTAGTGTTCCTAAGGGTAATGGCACCTCTGTATTTCCAAATGACAAGATCATTTGGCTCCATGTCTTCCATCTAAAAAATGGGTCGGAGCATGGCAATGTGCTCCCACACCCAAATATGTAGCAGAGTCACCCTTGCACCAATGGCTCTCCCATCACAATAGACAAAATCATGCAAATCATGATACAGGGAGGCCAGCATCACAAGACCCCACATAAAAAGTGTCCTCCTATATAGAATTTGATGCCACGCTAAGCGCCATCCTAGGATGAATCCTCTATTGCATCTGTTTGCGGCAACCAAACTTGAAATGATGGCTGCGATGATCAATCTGAAAGTTGACACATGACCTATGTATGACTCAAGGTCAATCTGTGATGTAACCAAAGCGATCTAATCCATCTCCATGACCTCAAGGTAGGTGTCGAATCTAGCATTAGTGTCATAAATCACATGATCTCCATCAATTGACAAACACAGTATACACCATGCATCCTTTAGAGTAACTGTCACCTCACCTGTTGGAAAGTGGAAGGATGAGGTCTCACTATACCATCTCTCACACAAAGTAGTCATCGTCACTAAGTGTGTCTAAATCACAGGCGCATATGCGACATACCAGAGGTTGATCTCTCCCAGGTGCTCCTGGTGCAACTCTGATAAATCATCTAGTCTCTCCAAAATGGTTGGCTTGTGCTCTCGTAAGATCAGTGGTGGAAAGACCTCTTGCATCCATGAAGCACACATCACTAGTAAATCATCAAAATTTGACTCAATTTGAAATTTATAGCTCAGAAATCACAATAGCATCGCTATATTCAAATTTCAAATTATGATGCCAGAAGCATTTAAAATTAAAAATAAAAAGATATGTCACCAAATAAGTTGGCATCACGATTTAACCTTTGTCATACCCTAACCCTAATTTCTAAATTGGCAAGTGTGTCGCCATACAAGCATGTCTCACCATTTAAAATTAGAAACCCTAATTCTAAATCATGAATAACGTCGCCATATAAATATGTGTCGATATAATCCATTTGGGCGTCGCCACAAAAGTTTGAACTTCAAAGCATAATAAATGCATCAAAAATTCAAAATTCAAATCAAGTTTGGAGTTACATACCGATGGTCCTATGCCTGGAAGTCGCTGGAACTCTCGAACTTGATCATAGATGTGCCTAAGAATCTCTCGGCACGCCATTTCGTCAGAGGGTCAGAGCTCAAAATAACAAGAATCTCTTAAGTGTGAATGCACAAATGAATTGAAAGTGACCTTCTTTGCCTATTTAAGCTAGAAAATTAGGGTTTTTTTCCCCTAATTTAACCTTGAAGATAGGGTTTATTATCATATTCACTAATTTTTCCAATCTAAAAACCTAATTTTGCATTTTTTTTTGCATTTTTGGCATTATTCTTGCATCCTAGAGCCTTTCTGGACCCTTGGGGCAGCTTTTAACCTTTATCGAGAAATCAACCCAAAATTTGAAATTTTTGCCTGAATTCTCAAGGGGGTAGGGAGTCAACTTTATCCTTTCGTTGGGGAATCTAAAAAAATAAATGATTTATGTAGTAGTTTTGATCTGAAAAGCGTTATTCTTTGAACTGAAGCAGCAAGTACCTCGCTTCAAAGAGGGGAAAAATGGAGACACTAAAAAATGCCCTAATCGATATCATACACTTAAAATAGATTTAATAGCATCATTCCTCTTTAACCCATCCTCTTTTTAGTTAATTAATTTAAATAGACAAGGTATTTAATTAATTGCATCATTTTCATCCATTAACCTAATTAATTTAATCAGGTTAATTCATCCCTTTTTGTGCTCACATTTTGTCTCATTAAATTAAATAAATCAAAATATTTAATTTAATTCCCTAATTCATTTTATTTAATTAAATAACCCTCAGTTATTTAATTAAATATCATTTCACCTTTCTCCCATTTATTAAATCATTTAATTTTATAAATATCTCTTCAATTCTTCAAATTCCCCTAAATTGTATGATTAAATCTTGTTTAATTAGAAATTAATCTAACTTTCCTCTAAGCAAAGGGAATATTCCCCATATAGAATATTCCTTATCCCCTTTTTGTACAATTAAAGTTTTCTTTTAATTTTCAAAATGCCTTTTTCCTCACCCATGAGAATATTCCAAAAGAATATTCTTATTCCTCCATCATTTGAAAAAGGGATATTTTCACTTGGCTTCTTAAGCAAGTTTTAACCTTTAACCTTTTGAATAAGTTACCTTTGACCTCTGTGAGTAGGTCAAAAGTGTGTTTGTTTGAGGCAAGTGTGAACCCTTGATTAAATCTCATCATGCATTCACATCCATTGATGAGAATCCATGATCCATGCCTCTCAATCTTGGACCATTGATTAAAATTTTTGATCTTAAACCTTCATTCCTCATTTTATCTCCTATAAATAGGTCACTATTTGGAGACAAATGGATCCATCTTTCAATTGCAAACTTATGTTGTTGAATCTCATATGCACTTACACTCATATTTACTCACTTTTTAGTTTATTTTAGTTAACTTTTAATTGCATCATAGCTTATATCATCCATTAATGGATTCCATGCATTCATCTTAGCTTTTTTATAAATTAGGGTTTTCATCTTTTAGATTAGAATTAGTTTATATTAGCTTAGCAATAGCATAATTAGTACATATTTAGCATGAAAGCATGGTAACTTAGCTTGCATCATGTTCATTTTTAGCATAAACTAGGTTTCCATACATCAATCACAATGGTTTCATCGATTCTCTTCCATAGAATCGACTAAAACAGGCTCACTGATCACAAGATTGGGAAAGGGTCATTGTTTCGCATCAACATGACACCAATTCCAAAACATTATAAGTTTCAAATGGGTTGGATTAGGAATTTAACTATTTTCTTAGTTTGTAGCTTTCAATTTCAGTAAAATTCTTAGTTTAGATTTCTAATTTGAATGCTCTTATTTGTAGATGTAGGTTTATTTGGTGAAGCTATTCTTTGATTCATCATGAATCAAGTGTAATCAACCCTCACTTAAAAATCCTTGTCTCACACCTATGACAAGAAAATATAAGGAAAAAGGAACGCACATACAATGCAATACAGTAAAAAAAACACAAAGAATACATAATAAAGACACACAACATAGCATAATGCAAACATAAACATGAAATGAAAACAAAACATGATGCAAGTTACACAATAAAAATCAATGCAAATGTGCAAGCAGGGTATGAAAATCATAGACTAGCAATCACCACAAAAATATTACTAGGTTCCATACCCATGTTCGTGAATCACATGCTAACAAAGTTTGATATTTGCTAGCTAACCCATGAAGCAAAGAGCCATAGGCTAGTGAAGTTTGGTATTCACTAGGTGAGATTTGACAAGAAACAACACAAGCTAGTGAAGTTTGATATTCACTATGTAAGTTTTTACAATGTAGTAAATGAAAAACACATAAGGGATAGTGAAGTCCAATATTCACTAGGTGCATTCTCATTTCAACCATACCAAGAATTATAATCTCAATAATTCTAATAAGGCGCTACAAAAATTATCAATATTCCAAGAAAATGCATCACCAAGTTTGGTGCATGTGAACAAAGTGAAACACATAATGGAATGCATGCCCCCACCTCAAAGAAATTTCTAACACTAATTACGATAAATTTTCTTTAAGGCAGAGCAAAACAATATATGCAACATGAAAGGTGGTCATGAGAGCTTATTGGAAAACCTTATGCCAATGATATGTTCCTAATAATACTGACTCATGACAAGGGATTTCCCCCCAAAAATAAACCACATAACAAGATAAAATATATCACATAAGGGATCCATGAATCTAAAATTAGTATAGACCATAGATAATATATTATATGATTATGCTCAGAATCAACATCATTCCCAAAACAGTCATGGAACTATGAACACAATGGAGGAATGACACATTAAGATGACAAATAAGCTTTTGGGTCAACATGGAAGAGACCTAAATGTCTCAATTCCTTGCATCATTCCCAAAAGGAAAACACAAAACAATAATATTCACAACATAAAGAAGAATAGATATATTAATAGATGAATGTCACAACAAACTCATTTTCTTTGTATCCTTGTGCTAATGAGAGCAACAAGGGTCATCCATAGAAAACTAAGAAACACAAAAACAAGCCAAGTAGAACATCACGAGAGATCACATCACATGCAAGAAAACACATAAAAACACATAGTGGCACCACACATGCGAGTCGATCTAAAGAAAATTGTCTGCATGGACCAATCTCGCTCATCGTAAATGGAAGGCACAAAATATGCTAAAGTGACTACAAAAAGTTTCATACAAGGAGTTTAACATTAGGTTCAAGGCATGGTGAATCACTCTCATTAGGGGGACCAGCATGGCTACACCCATTTAAGTTCATCCATTTAGAAAATATGTGAGCTATTTCACTATGATCTTATTTTTGTTCTTCTAGATTATCTTCTTCTTCACTATCCAAATGTATCATAATAGGTTGAATATTATCATAATTATTGTGAGTAATATCATTCATGTGTTCCTCTTTCATTCTTTTCTTAGTTTGGGCTAGGTTAGGTTCAACTTCATAGTTTGGTGAGGGTGGTAGGGTGGAGTCGAGTGATGAAAAGGATGGATTTGTGGGAGGTAATTCTTCAAAGTTGGTTTGGATGGATGGTTGGTCATTAGGTAAGGTTTCACACTTTTTTAACAAGTTCACAAGCAATGACACAACATCTTCATTTACACAATTATCATAGTAGAGGCCACTCCCATCAAATTTTTTAACATCCATCCAATTACAACATCTTGTCATTCAAATACTTGGCACATCATTTGATCAAGAATGGAGAACAATAAAATATGGCATAAAAGGATTTCATGATGAGTGGTCTACCCAATAGAAAGGGTACAAGTTCATCTTGACTACTTACTTTGAAGACACCATTTTCTTTGCACTTTGAAGTCATTAAATTTAATAAATATAAGGGAAGGGGAGAACCTTGTGACCATGTCAAATAATTAAACAGAGTATGTAAAGAAGTGCCCTATAAGGATGATTTCATAATCTATCTTTTTCTAATAAGCCTAGGTAGGAAAGATCTTGAATGGTTCTTCCACTTGCCCAAAGGTTTCATCAAGTCATTTTCCAACTTAGTGGAAAATGTGTGAATTAATTTTCTTATAACATAAAATGTGAACTCATCATTATTTACCTATCTAGAATGAAAAAAACAAATAGAAATCTCTTATCTTACTTTATACAATGATGGAAAATACTTACAATACGTTTTCATGGCCTATACCTAAAAAATATTTTTTCCATATCTTTGTCACAAACCTCAGTCCTAAATTGGCCTTTCACTTACAAGTCCATTTAGTAGTGTCCTTTGATGAAATTATCAAAAGGTCCCTAATAAATAAATAAAATGTGAAAGTGTTTAGAATAGACCAAAATGATAAACCTAATTTATATATAAAAAAGGAACATGGTTGGTGATGGATTCATTGGTTCTAAGAATATCTCAGCTATGTAAAACTACCCTAGTGGTACCATACATAGGGGTCAACAAAAAATAAAATTAAAAAGGTAATGTATGCCTCTAAGAATGCCCATGGAGGAAATTTTTCAAAAGTTATTTAAAGTGAACATAATGAAATTTAGATTAACCAAACAATTTCATGAAAATAATCCTATGCTTATTTAGTAAAATAAAAAAGAATATTGTGAATTTCATAAAGGGTCATACTACCAAAAAATTTATGAAGCTTAAGAAATATATCTAAGGCTCAATCCATAAGTAAGATCTATTGAAGTTGAAGGAAAATATTTGTCATTACCAAATTCCTAAATGGGGATTTATCAAGATCCAATTTTAGATCAAACCAAAACCAAGACACCCACACTCATCATATCCATTATCATCAAACCACTCATAAATAATATTCTATTATTTGAAAGATCAATAAATCTTATACCCAAATCAACCTATAAAAATTAAAACCCCCATCATACCATAACCAAATGATATGGGAGGGTTACTATTCAACAAACTCCTTTTCCTACTATTATTGACTGGCAACTTACTTGAACAACTTAAGAAGAATTATACACACATATCAATCTTGAATCTTCTCAAAATATATAGTGTTAATAAAGCTTCATATTCTGCCACATTATTTGTACATTCAAATGCTAACAAAAATGAATATTTAAAAGTAGTACCTTCAGGTGAAACAAATACAATCCCAGCTCCATTACCCTCTTGGCTGCAGGCTCCAACAAAATACATCTTCTAAACACCATTGCAATTCTGTGCAGCATGTTTTTCAGTTGGATCACTATTGGTTAATTTTGGCTGAGCTGGTTCAATCTTAAAATTCCCAAGATCAACATCACAAAAACAATTGATTTGATTTTGTGGCACACAATCAACAAGTTGATTCATCCTCGACTCCCTATACAACTTGACCTCTTGGCCATTCACTGGAATTGTAGCATAAGATAGAACAAATTGAACATTTCCACCAATAGCTGTTGTCCATTGCCTTGATAAGAGCATCCCAAATTGAGGAGGAGTATCTATCACTATTATGTCTATATTATAAGCCACCTGTGAATAAGTAGCAAATTTGACTTCAACATCTTTCATAAAACCAACCATAGGAATAGGTCTGTTATCCATTACATAACACTTGCCTCCAGTAGTATCAACCCACATGCCAAGCTGCTTCATAACTCCTACTGGCATAATGTTTATAGCAGCACCAGAGTCTATCATGCAATTCCTCAACAGTTTATTATTGATAAGCAATGAAGTGAAAAAAGGATCAACTTGTGGGGGAGTTGATAATATATCACTCAAGCAGACTTCAAAATTATTTATTTTTTCCCACCTACTGATTACTTTAATAGCTACTTTCCTTTCATAATTCATACATTTTTCATTTCCATTTGTTATCAATTGAACAACAGTATCCCTATACTCTTGAATCTTCATCATCTCAAGTAATGGAACAGACATTTTTACCTAGGATTACGCCTGAGTGAAGTCAAAAGAAGAGCTCTCCATCTTAACAGTCTTTTTCAGTTCAGGCGCGTCTCCTTTGTTTTCTTCCTTTTTTTTATTAAGCTGGCCAGGCGCTTGTGTCTCTTTATATAATTTCTTCACTTCCTCCTTAACTTCCTATTTTTGGACAGGCTTCTATTCATCTTTATCAGGCAATCTCTTTTTTGGCTTCCTCATAGTTCCTTGTGTTGCCTTCTGATCTTTCATAAAAATTCCCCCAGGAACGCCTTCTACATCATTTACCTTTATGTTTCTCAACCATTATTTACTTCTTGCTTCCTCAAATTTAGCAACAATTATTCTCTCCATTTCATCTTCAATAAGTCTCCTCACATTGCATTGAGCAGGTGCTTCAACCAAATGTGGCTCAATATAATCATCATCAAAACCATAAAAGACCTGCTGTTCAGCCATATGGACATTATACTTCTAATTAGAAACATCACACTCATAGTCTTCATCCTCTAAAGATGAGTATCTTTCCTCAACATGGTGAGAAATATTTGAAGTCAAATACACTGTGTGATCTTCTTCATTGTTTTCCATCAGCATTCCCTCTTCTTGCATCCTTTGCACTACAACACAATAGTCTGGGGAATGTGGTTGATCACAAACTTCACAGAAGTAGTTATTACTCACCATATAAGTTCCCTTTTTGCTCAATGGATCAGGAGTCTCTTTGTTTCTTGGCCTAGCTGTTATAGGTTTTCCATCCTTCCAGTCTGTATTATAAGGCATATCATGCAACCTCGGCCTCTCATTTTTGTTCTCATTTCTGTATGTATTTTCCTGTCTGTACTGATAATTATTATTTTGCTAAGGAGCCCTAGGGTTATCTCTTTTATTAATTATACCTCTAGCCTTCCTGTTGTTTTCAATTGTCAGTGCTATCTTTTGAGCTTAAGCCAAATCTCTTGAAAATCTATTCCTCAATTCGTACCCTATTTTAGGATCAAATGAATTTAAATAAACACTCAAAGCTACAGAATCTAACAACCTTGATCTAGGAGGTACCTTAATCTGCAATTTATTGAATCTTCGATTGAAATCATAAATTGAGTCATTCTAATTTTTTTGGATTTGCATCAGTTTATGAAGAGCTACATCTAGTGTATTTAGATTCCCATATTGTTCTAAGAATTGATCTTGAAATACTTGAAGATAATTGATTGAGAATGCAGGAAAGCTATTGAACCAATCCCTAGCATCTTCAAGAAGTGACATCATAAACATCTTCATGTGTAAATATTCACATGGCATATCTATGTCTTGGATGAAAACGTTGAAACTCCATAAATGCTCTTCAGTAGTGATTGCATTACTCCTTGTAAATTTGGGCACCATACTCCTCCAACTGCCATCCATAGGGTAAGGGCATAACTGAAAACCTGCTAAATCAAACTGTTTGATCATGGTTGTATGCTAGTGAGGGAAAGGAATAGGTGGACATTGATGCTAGTGCATGGGATTGTTGTACTGTGCATTATATTGTGGGATAAAAGACTGACTAGGAGGTGGATACATACCCGTATGTTGTGTGAGAATATGAGGTGGATGCTTTGGCTGCTTGTAGTGATTCACTGTCTAATGGTGAGGAGATACTTGTGGATTTGAAGTCTCTGCACCATGATGACCTTGCTTATGAGTTGGTACATACTTCGGGGGGCAACCAGCTGTCTGATCAGCAACTTGAGTTTTCTGAAATTTAGCCTCTAATTCCTCTATCCTCTTCCTCTGTAAATCAAACTGTGCTTTTACTTCCTCAGGAAGCTCATGATCAATAAACACATTTTGGTTACCTTCCATCTTCTGATCATATTCATGTTGAATTCTGATTCATTCACGTTCAAGTCTAGCTTCAAACTCAACCTATTTCTGAGAATCGTGAAAAGGAAAAGTATTTCTTTGATCTTCAGGGGTACAAACTTCTGCACTTGAATCATCTCTCCATGTATCATAGCAATTATATGTTTCACAATGTGCTCCTAGTGCTTTTCCTTTGTCTATTATGCAAATGTCCTCATTGATCCTCTTTCCCTTATCAGCTCTGTCATCTTTGTGTGTCCACTTATTGCTTCCATTACAAGCTCTAGTATTACCTCCCCTATACTGAGATCTTCTTCCATTCATGTTTGCACAGCTGCAAAATTTCTGTTAGAGTCACCACTCACTTTTGTCAAAAAAATGAGAAAATACTTGATGTTTCTTATTCCCAGTGGAGTCTGTATAAAGTTCCTAACTCTATGATTAAAGCTTTGATTCTGAATGTTCCCCAGCAGAGTCGCTAATTTGTTAGCTCTCAAAAACTCAGGCTGAATGCCTCAAGAGGCTGCCAATCTCTTGATACACTTTAGGGTAACATACAAGGTCAAGAGAACTCAACCTTCTACTCTTTAGGTGCTACTAAACCTAAGCGGGTCTACCTTTTGATTTGAGCAGACTTATCTTGTAATTAACCTTTTGAAATGCTTTGTCCACAATGGCAGATGGAAGTGAACAAAAGAAATCAAACATGATAGCAATCTTCTGATCTAAATCCTAAAATGCTTAATTAACAGATATAAAGTAATTGAATAAATTCAAAATGATGAAATACAGAGACCAGTGCCTTGTTGGGTAGGCGGAGTCAAATGAAATCAAGATGAGCAACACTCTCTGGAGGAAACTCAAATCATCTGGCATACATTCTGTTTACAACTTGTATAAACATGCAATACCATAACTACTAAGCTCTGCTTTAATAATGCAAATGAATCTCTCTGATTAGTGTGATCAACTAAAAGGATTTAATCTTTGTTTGAATGAACCAATAAATTAAGCACATAGATACAACAATTATGCGCTGATAAATTGAATATAAACTTGTTACATCAATTTAAACAATCATAAAGAATCCATCTTGGAGACAACTTAGCAATACTTTCATTAAATTGAATAGATAATTGGCACCAGAAATATGCAGCAACATCAATTGATTTTCATAAATACCTCTAGTTTGAAAACATGCAACATAATCTCTGATCTGATAGATCTATTGTATTGTATCCATATAATTTGCATACTGTATATCGAATAACTGATTGCTAATGCTCTTTTACAATTACGAAATTCCTATTTATACACCAGTATGAGAAAAACATATCAAATTGAAAGACCAAGTCGGCCTTCCAAAGAATTCGGGCTCCAATCATGTCAGCTGCAACAATTATTACACATCTACATGTCAGCCGCAACATTTGAATTTCTGTTATTCATCAGTGAGACAATCGGCGAGACAGCCCCGCATCTATGCCGAAGGAAATTCACTAGTTAATCACTTCCCCCACTCTTTCTGTTTCGCCGCGACTATCGACCATTGGGGAGATGTCATAGAGATTTCATTATGTCAAGCCAAAAGTCCTTTATCATTTTCCAAGTCGCCAAGATAACACACGATTAGGGAGAAGTCCCATAGAGCTTGTTAAGTTATACCGAAAGCCTACATGAAACATTACGGTTGCCATGGAAAAATTCTTCTCTCGCCGACAAGATCACCTCTACATTCCATTCGGTGAGACCCTGGGCACCTCGCCAAGATCACACACCGAAACAAATAGGTCACACCGAGGAGTCATGTTTTGTTCTATTCACCTTCACCAAGACACTTTGGTTTTCTCACCGACAGAGTCCTCATTGTGCTATCGGCGAGACCGAAGGTCACTCGCCGAGACATTCCTTTGAAAGCCCTGACTCTCACTGAGATGTATCTTTTAGTTTTGTGTATTGGCGAGACATGTTGATGTTAGGGAAACCTCATGTAGAGTGCTCTTATTTCACCCAAAGTCACCCCGAGCTAGCGTTTTGTTTTCCAAGAGAAAATAGATCTCACTCCAAAATCCATCTAAAAGAACCCTTATGTTACATCGGTGAGACATGTGTACTTCGCCACGACCCTATCCCAGGAACTATATCTCTCACCGAAAGTCATTTGGAAGAAAATTTTTGCTTCGTCGGTGAGACAAACTCACTTCGCTGTGATACTTCATCGAAGACCTTCAACTCTTGCTGATAAGATCCTCCCACCTCCGGTCGGTAAGACAAATGATATTCGCCATGACCCTCCCCCAATAACCCATAGCCTTTTCCGATATGCTTGTTTGAGCCGGTCACCGAGACACAGAGCACTCGGTGAAACATTATATCAATGACCAGACTCCTGTTGAAATGCGAACCAACCTCTGTTGCCAAGACTGTGAAGAACTCCTGTCGAATGGTTCCTACAAGAAATTTTTGATCGTTGTGACATCAAATGAGTTTTGCTGAAAGGCAACACAGACTCATGTTAGCATAAAATGCACAATGGGTCGGGGAGTCAATGGTATTCTCACGCCAATAGGAACCAGAATGTAAAAAATGCATGACTCAATGGATTCAAAGGGGCTATATGGAAAAATATGGGTGAAATATGCATACGGTAGGACCAAATCTGGAAGTTTATGAGTAAAACCAACATGTGAAAACATCAGATTTATACAGATCCAATAGTGGCTCTGTCTGGGGATGAATGATCATAAGATCATTGCAAGGATCCAAAATCTTTGGGTGAGCAGACCAGACACAAAATGATGAACCAGTGAGTAGAGATGGAATGAATGGCAATGGAAATGAAGCATGATGGAATGGAAGGAAATCGAATGCAAAATGGAGATGAATGGAAAATGAGAGTGAAATGGAGATGGAAAAAATCCTAAACTACTGTGCATGGAAATTAATTTTAAAGAGGATGAGCAAGAGTTGTCCATGCACTGACAACCCTTAATCCTCTATGTTGCTCAAGAGAAGAAAAGCTTCAAGAATTTCCCATGAACAGGCAATTCCTTATTTTCACCAGCCATGTTCTGTAGATAGTATGAGTCTTCACCCTTCTTTCCAACAACAACAAAAGGTCCCAGCCACAAAACCTCAAATTTACCATGCTTTCCCTTCTCCTGACACCTTGCATTCCACATCAAGACCAAGTCATTCTCTTCAAATTTTCTATCCTTTTCCTTCTTGTCAAATAGATATTTCATCTGTGTCTGTAACTTCATGTTTTGACTTTGGGACTCTTTCCTTACTTCATCAAGTTCAGCCAATTGTTCCATTCTTTCCTCCATAGGTTCAGGAACATCCAAATCCTCCTGAAGGACAAACCTATAGACTGGTAACAAATTCTGCAAAGGCATCCTGGCTTGTGCCGCATACACCAATTCGAATGGGGATTTTCCAATTGCCTTTTTCACATTGATCCTATCAGCCCACACAACCAGTTTCAATTTTGAATCCCAAGCCTTCTTGTTCTTCCCTAGCATTCTGCTTATAATCTTCAAAAGACTTTTATGCTAGATTTTGCTTGTCCATTAGCTTGTGGATGATAAGGGGTTGCATAAGAAATAGTAATGCCATACTTATCACAAAAGCTTTTGAATTCATCTGACCTAAACACACATCCCATTATCTGTGATCAACCTCATTGGTGTACCAAATCTGGTGACAATGTTGTCCATCACAAAAATTTTCACCACTTTACTTGTAGCCTGTTTAGTTAGGATTGCCTCTACCCACTTAGTAAAATAATCAGTGGCGACTAGTATCCACTTGTGTCCTCCATTTGAATTTTCTTGTATCTCTCCAATGAAATCAATTCCCCACTGATGAAAAGGAGCATTAGCCTGCAAAGGTCAGAGTGGCAAAGCACCCTGATACTTTAATTTTCCAGAAACTTTTTGGTGAGCTTCACATCTTCTCACATGTGTAAAAGAGTCATTAAAAACCTTGGGCCAATAATAACCTGCCCTGAGAATTTTGTGTGCAGTTGTCTTTGCTAAATAATGTCCTCCACAAACTCCTTCATGCATTTCTCTCAAGACATGCTTAGCTTGTGACTCATCCAGAGATAATAATAGTATACCATCCCTGTTCTTCAAAAACAAATCTCCATCTATGAAAACATACCTTGATGCCTGCAACTTCAAAGTTCTCTTCTGGTTGTCACTCAATCCATTTAGACACTTCATGTATTTATGATAATGCATGATATCAATATACCAAGGGGTATGCTCAATGCTTGCAATTGTATTCCCTTCTTCAACATTACAGACTTGACTTGCTTCAATATTTGATTCTGCCATCAGCCTAGCCAAGCCTTGACCTCTTACTAGCTTAGTGATCTGTATCTCCATGTCAAACTCTTGAATCTTGTTGATCCATCTGCATCTTTTCCCTGTAACTTTAGACTGTGTCAAAATATCCTTAACAACAGCATGAGGGACATAAGCAATCACCCTCACTCCAACAAGATATGGTCTTAATGCTCTTGTGGCCTTTACCAATGCAAAAGCCTATTTTTCCATTATGTCATACTTCAAATCAGACCCATGTAATGATTTACTAAAGAAAGACACAGGTTGTTTATGACCATCATTATTCTTTTGTTACATAACAGCATCAATATTATGCATTGAAGCAAATGAAAAAATTTGAAAAGGCCTAGCAAAATCTAGAGACTTAAGAACAAGAGCCTCCTTGATGGCCCTTTTGATAGATATAAAAGCATCTAGAGCTTCTGCAGTCCAGTCCATTTTTTGTCCCTTCTTTAACATTTTTTATATGGGCTTAATGATCTTAGCAAAATTAGAAACAAATCTTCTAACAAAATTAATCTGTCCAAAGAACGATTGTATAGCCTTAACAGTTTTGGGAACATGAATCTTATCAATAGGTTCAACCCTCTCAGGATCTATCCTAATTCCCTATTTTGAAACAATATGTCCTAAAATCTTACCCTCTCTGATTGCAAAATGACACTTCTTTGGATTTAAACTAATACCATATTCAAGGGCTTTAATAAATACCTTCTCCAGATGTTGCACATGATCTTTAGCCTTCTTCAAATAAGTAGTCAGGTCATCCTGGTACACTACCATGATAATATTGATCAAGTCTGTAAATGCCACATCCATGGATCTTTGGAAGGTAGCTCCTGCATTAGTGAGACTAAATGGAATTCTTACGTATACATATGTTCTCCAAGGAGTTGTTAATGTTGTCTTGTATTGCTCAGATTCTTTGACTTTAACCTGGTTATACCCTAAAAATCCAGCCATCATAGACAATAGTTCACACCCAGTCACATTATGCAATATAACCTCCATATTGGGTAGAGGATAATTGTCCTTGTGAGATGCCATATTCAAATTTCTGAAATCCACACACAATCTGATATCACCATTCTTCTTTCTCATAGGGACTAAATTTGAGACACACTGATTGGCCTAATGATTCCTCCATCTCTAATTTTTTCCAATTCTTCTACATTTTAGGCTCCAGTGTTGGATTTATGGGTCTTTGCTTCTGTCTGAATGGCTTAGCATCTGGCTTCAATGGTATTTCATGTTGAAATAAATCCTCCCTGTATGCTTTCAGATCTTCATAAGACCAAGCGAAAAGATGCTTGTATTTTCTCAATAACTCAATCAACATTCTTCTAATTGTAGGACTTATCTTTTTCCCTATGTACACCTTTCTTGGTGCTATTTCAGTCCCCAAGTTAATTTCTTCAACATCTTCCCTTCTGACTGGTGTTTTCTTCATGAGGGACCGATCATTTCCATCATACATCCTTTCTAGTGCCACTAAGCCCTTAGGAAGCTTATTTGTTTTGAGCTGCAATATTTCCTTTCCAAACACTGTTTGCTTCCCATCTACTTCAATAAAAGCTTTGAAATCAATTTCCTAGGCTTCATACTAGTCTATACAATGAAAAAATTTTAGCAAGTCAGTATCATCATTGAAAACTTGCCAATTATAAATGTTATCAGGAAAAGCAGGCCTTGTTTTGAACTCAATCTGTGATACCCCAGCCAGTGTAATATCATCTCTTTTGAGCGCCGCATTTGCTAAGAAATCAGCCATTATGTTCTTTGATTTGTCAATCCACTCAATTGAAAACGCATCTAACAATTTGATTGTATCCCATACAACATTCCTATATTGTTTTAATCTTTTGTGCTTTGCTACATACTTTGATTTGATTTGTGAAACAACCAACTTAGAATCGCCCAAAACAGCTAGCAACTTGATTTTATGTTTCACAACTATGTTCAAGCCTATCAATAAAGCTTCATATTCTGCCACATTGTTTGTACATTCAAATGCTAACAAAATTGAATATTTAAAAGTAGTACCTTCAGGTGAAACAAATACAATCCCAGCTTCATTACCCTCTTGGTTGCAGGCTCCATCAAAATACATCTTCCAGACACCATTGCAATTTTGTGTAGCATTTTTTTCAATTGGATCACTATTGGTTAATTATGGCTGAGCTGGTTCAATCTTAAAATTTCCAAGATCAACATCACAAAAATAATTGATCTAATTTTGTGGCACACAGTCAACAAGTTGATTCATCCTCGGCTTCCTATACAACTTGACCTCTTGGCCATTCACTGGAATTGTAGCGTAGGATAGATCAAATTGAATATTTCCACCAACAGCTGTTGTCCATTCCCTTGATAAGAGCATCTTGAATTAAGGAGTATCTATAACTATTATGTCTATATTATAAGCCACCAATGGATAAGTAGCAATTTTGACTTCAAAATATTTCATAACACCAACCATAGGAACAGGTCTATTATCCATTGCATAACACTTGCCTCTAGTAGTATCAACCCACATGCCAAGCTACTTCATAACTCCTACTGGCATAATGTTTATAGCAGCACCAGAGTCTATCACGCAATTCCTCAACAGTTTATTATTGATAAGCAACGTAGTGAAAAAAGGATCAACTTGAGGGGGAGTTGATAATATATCACTCAAGCAGACTTCAGAATTATTTATTTTTTCCTACCTACTGACTACTTTAACAGCTACTTTGCTTTCAGAATTCATACATTTTTCATTTCCACTTGTTATCAATTGAACAGCAGTATCCCTATACTCTTTAATCTTCATCATCTCAAGTAATGGAACAGACATTTTTACCTGTGATAATGCCTGAGTGAAGTCAAAAGAAGAGCTCTCCATCTTAACAGTCTTTTTCAGTTTTGGCACGTCTCCTTTGTTTTCTTCCTTTTCTTTTTTATTAGGCTAGCCAGGCGCTTGTGTCTCTTTATGTAATTTCTTCACTTCCTCTTTAACTTCCTATTTTTGGACAAGCTTCTGTTCATCTTTATCAGGCAATCTCTTTTCTGGCTTCCTCACAGTTCCTTGAGTTGCCTTCTGATCTTTCATAAAAATTCCCCTAGGAACGCCTTCTACATCATTGACCTTTCTGTTTCTCAACCAGTATTTACTTCGTGCTTTCTCAACTGCAGCAACATTTATTCTCTCTATTTCATCTTTAGTAATTCTCCTCACATTGCATTGAGCAGGCACTTCAACCAAATGTGGCTCAGAATAATCTTCATCAGAATGTTAAAAGACCTGCTATTCAGCGATATAGACATTATAATTCTGATTAGAAACATCATACTCATAGCCTTCATCCTCTAAAGATGAGTATCTTTCCTCAACATGGTGAGAAATATTTGAAGTCAAATAAACTATGTGATCTTCTTCATTATTTTCCATCAGCATTCCCTCTTCTTGCATCCTTTGAGCTACAACACGATAGTCTAGGGAATTTGGTTGATCACAAACTTCACAGAAGTAGTTATTACTCACCATATAAGTTCCCTTTTTGCTCAATGGATCAGAAGTCTCTTTGTTTCTTGGCCTAGCTGTTATAGGTTTTCCATCCTTCCAGTCTGTATTATAAGGCATATCATGCCTTGGCCTCTCATTTTTGTTCTCATTTCTGTATGTATTTTCCTATCTGTACTGATAATTATTGCTTTGTTGAGGAGCCCTAGGGTTATCTCTTTTATTAATTATACCTGCAGCCTTCTTGTTGTTTTCAATTGTCAGTGCTATCTTTTGAGCTTCAGCCAAATCTCTTGGAAATCTATTCCTCAATTCGTACCCTGTTTTAGGATCAAATGCATTTAAATAAACACTCAAAGCTACAGAATCTGACAACCTTCATCCAGGAGGTACCTTAGTCTATAATTTATTGAATCTTTGGTTGAAATCATCAACTCATTCATTCTGATTTTTTTGGATTCGCATCAGTTCATGAAGAGCTACATCTGGTGCATTTAGATTCCCATATTGTTCTAAAAATCTATCTTGAAATACTTGAAGATAATTGAATAAGAATGCAGGCAAGCTGTTGAACCAATCTGTAGCATCTTCAAGAAGTGACATCATAAACTTCATGTGTAAATCTTCGTATGGCACATCTATGTCTTGGATGAAAATGTTGAAACCCCTTAAATGCTCTTCAGTAGTGATTGCATTACTCCCTATAAATTTGGGCACCATACTCCTCCAAATGCCATCCATAGGGTAAGGGTATAATTGAAAACCTGCTAAATCAAACTGTCTGATCATGGTTGTATGTTGGTGAGGGGGAGGAATAGGTGGACATTGATGCTGGTGCATGGGATTGTTGTACTATGCATTATACTGTGGGATAAAGGACTGACGAGGAGGTGGATGCATACCCGTATGTTGTGTGGGAATATGAGGTGGATGATTTGGTTGCTTGTAGTGATTCCCTGTCTGATGGTGAGGAGATACTGGTGGATTTTAAGTCTCTGCACTGTAATGACCTTGCTTATGAGGTGGTACATACTTCGGCGGGCAACAAGTTGTCTGATCAGCAATTTGAGTTTTATGCAATTTAGCCTCTAATTCATCTATCCTCTTCCTCTGTAATTCAAACTGTGATTTTACTTCCTCAGGAAGCTCATGATCAATAAAAACATTTTGGTTACCTTCCATCTTCTGATCATATTCATGTTGAATTATGATTCGTTCAGGCTCAAGTCTAGCTTCAAACTTAGCCTATTTCTGAGAATCGTGAAGAGGAAAATTATTTATTTGATTTTCAGGGGTACAAAGTTCTACACTTGAATCATCTCTCCATGTATCATAGCAATTATATGTTTCACAATGTGCTCCTAGTGCTTTGTCTTTGTTTGTTATGCACATGTCCTCATTGATCCTCTTTCCCTTATCAGCTCTGTCATCTTTGTGTGTCCACTTATTGCTGCCAGTAGGAGCTCCAATATGACCTCCCCTATATTGAGATCTTCTTCCATTCATGTTTGCATAGCTACAAAATTTATGTCAGAGTCGCCACCCACTTTTGTCAAAAAAATGAGAAAATACTTGATGTTTCTTATTCCCAATGGAGTTTGTATAAAGTTCCTAACTCTATGATTAAGGCTTTGATTCTAAATGTTTCCCAGTAGAGTCGCCAATTTGTTAGCTCTCAAAAATGTAGGGTAAATGTCTCAAGAGGCTGCCAATCTCTTGATACACTTTAGGGTAACATACAAGGTCAAGAGAACTTAACCTTCTACTCTTTAGGTGCTGCTAAACTTAGGTAGGTGTACCTTTTGATTTGAGCAGACTTATCTTAGAATTAACCTTTTGAAATGCTTTGTCCACAATGGCAGATGGAAGTGAACAAAAGAAATCAAACTTGATAGCAATCTTCTGATCTAAATCCTAAAATGCTTAATTAATAGATATAAAGTAACTGAATGATTTCAAAATGATGAAATATAGAGACCAGTGCCTTTTTGGGTAGGCAGAGTCAAATGAAATAAAGATGAGCAACACTCTCTAGAGGAAACTCAAATCATCTGGCATACATTATGTTTACAACTTGTATAAACATGCAATACTGTAACTACTAAGCTCTGCTTTAATAATCCAAATGGATCTCTCTGATTACTGTGATCAACTAAAAGGATTTAATCTTTGCTTGAAAGAACTAATCAATTAACCACACAGATACAACAATTGTGCACTGATAAATTGAATATAAACTTGTTACATCAATTTAAACAATTAGAAAGAATCCATCTTGGAGACAGCTTAGCAATACTTTCATTAAATTGAACAGATAATTGGCACCAGAAATATGCAGCAACATCAATTGATTTTCATAAATACCTCTAGTTTGAAAACATGCAACATAATCTCTGATCTAATAGATCTATTGTACTGTATCCATATAATTTGCTTAGTGTATATCGAATAACTGATAGCTGATGCTCTTTTACAATTACAAAATGCCTATTTATACACCAGTATGAGAAAAACATATCAAATTGAAAGACCAATTCGGCCTTCCAAAGAATTCGGGCTCTAATCATGTCAGCCTGCAATGGTTATTAAACATCTACATGTTGGCTACAGCATTTGAATTTTTGTTATTCATCAGTGAGGCAATCAGCGAGACAGTCCCACAGCTATGCTGAAGGAAATTCACTTGATAATCGCTTCCCCCGCTCTTTCTGTTTTTCCATGACTGTCGACCGTCGGGGAGATGTCATAGAGATTTCATTAGATCAAGCTGAAAGTCCTTTATCATTTTCCAAGTCGCCAATAAAACACACACAATTGGGGAGAAGTCCGATAGAGCTCATTAAGTTATACCGAAAGCCTACACGAAACATTACGGTTGTCGTGACAAAAGTCCTCTCTCGCCGACAAGATCACCTTTGCATTCCATTCGGTGAGACCCCGGGCACCTCACCAAGATAACACACCAAAATGAATAGGTCACACCGAGTAGTCATGTTTTGTTCTATTCACCTTTGCTAAGACACTTTGGTTTTCTCATCGACAGAGTCCTCATTGTGCTATCGACGAGACCGAAGGTCACTCGCCGATACATTCCTTTGAAGGCCCTGGCTGTCACCGAGATGTATCTTTTAGTTTTGTGTATCGGCGAGGCATGTTGATGTCGGGGAAACCTCATGTAGAGTGCTCTTGTTTCACCGAAAGTCACCCCGAGCTAGCCTTTTGTTCACCAAGAGAAAATAGATCTCACTGCAAAATCCATCTGAAAGAACCCTTATGTTCCATTAGTGAGACATGTGTACTTCGCCACGACCCTATCCTGGTAACTATATCTCTCACCGAAAGTCATTTGGAAGAAAACTTTTGCTTCGTCGGTGAGACAAACTCAATTCGCTGTGATACTTCATCGAAGACCTTCAACTCTTGCCGATAAGATCCTCCCACCTCCGGTCAGTAAGACAAATGATATTTGCCATGATCCTCTGCTGATAACCCATAGCCTTTGCTGATATGCTTATTTCAACCGGTCGCCGAGACATAGAGCACTCAGTGAAACATTATATTGACGACCAGACTCCTGCCGAAATGCGAACCAACCTTTGTCGCCAAGACCGTTAAGAACTCCTACCGAACAGTGCCTGGAAGAAAATTTTGATCGCTATGACATCAAATGAGTCTTGCCGAAAGGCAACACAGACTCATGTTAGCAGAAAATGCACAATGGGTCGGGGAGTCAATGGTATTTTCACGCCGATAGGAACCAGAATGTAAAAATTGCATGACTCAATGGATTCAAAGGGGCTATATGGAAAAATATGGGTGAAATATGTATACGATAGGACCCAATCTAGAAGTTTATGAGTAAAACTAACATGTGAAAACATTAGATTTATACAGTCCCAACAGTGGCTCCAGCTAGGGATGAATAATAATAAGATCATTGCAAGGATCCAAAATCTTTGGGTGAGCAGACCAGACACAAAATGATGAACCAGTGAGCAGAGATGGAATGAATGGAAATGGAAATGAAGCATGATGGAATGGAAGGAAAGCAAATGCAAAATGGAGATGAATGGAAAATGAGAGTGAAATGGAGATGGACAAAATCCTAAACTACTGTGCATGGAAATTAATTTTAAAGAGGATGAGCAAGAGTTGTCCATGCACTGACAACCCCTAATCCTCTGTGTTGCTCAAGAGAAGAAAAGCTTCAAGAATTTCCCATGAATAGGAAATTCCTGATCTTCACCAACCATGTTCTGTATATAGTATGAGTCTTCACCCTTCTTTCCAACAAAAGCAAAAGGTCCCAGCCACAAAGCCTCAAATTTACCATGCTTTCCCTTCTCCTGACACCTTGCATTCCACATCAAGACCAAGTCATTCTCTTCAAATTTTCTATCATTTTCCTTCTTGTCAAATAGATATTTCATCTGTGTCTGTAACTTCATGTTTTGACTTTGGGACTCTTTCCTTCCTTCATCAAGTTCAGCCAATTGTTCCATTCTTTCCTCCATATGTTCAGGAACATCCAAATCCTCCTAAAGGATAAACCTGTAGACTAGTAACAAATTCTGCAAAGGCATCCTGGCTTGTGCCCCATACAGCAATTCGAATGGGGATTTTCCAATGGTCTTTTTCATAGTGATCCTATCAACCCACATAGCTAGTTTCAATTTTGAATCCCAAGCCTTCTTGTTCTTCCCTAGCATTCTCCTTATAATCTTCAAAAGACTTTTATTGCTAGATTATGCTTGTCCATTAGCTTGTGGATGATAAGGAGCTGCATAAGAAATAGTAATGGCATACTTATCACATAAGCTTTTGAATTTGTCTTACCTAAAACACATCCCATTATCTGTGATCAACCTCATTGGTGTACCAAATCTGGTGATAATGTTGTCCATCAAGAAATTTGTCTCCACTTTACTTGTAGCCTGTTTAGTTGGGATTGCCTCTACCCACTTAGCAAAATAATCAGTGGTGACTATTATCCACTTGTGTCCTCCACTTGAATTTTCTTGTATCTCTCCAATGAAATCAATTCCCCATTGATGAAAAGGATCATCAGCCTGCAAAGGTCAGAGTGGCAAAGCACCCTGATACTTCAATTTTCCAGATTTTTTTTATCAAGCTTCACATCTTCTCACATGTGTAAAAGAGTCATTAAAAACCTTGGGCCAATAATAACCTGCCCTGAGAATTTTGTGTGCAGTTGTCTTTGCTGAATAATGTCCTCCACAAACTCCTTCATGCGTTTCTTTCAAGACATGCTTAGCTTGTGACTCATCTAGACATAATAATAGTATACCATCCTTGTTCTTCCAAAACAGATCTCCATCTATGAAAACATACCTTGATGCCTGCAACTTCAAAGTTCTCTTTTGGTTGTCACTCAATCCATCTGGACACTTCATGTATTTAAGATAATGCATGATATCATTATACCAAGGGGTATGCTCAATGCTTGCAATTGCATTCCCTTCTTCAACATTATAGACTTGACTTGCTTCAATATTTGATTCTACCATCAGCCTAGCCAAGCCTTGACCTCTTACTAGCTTAGTGATCTGTATCTCCATGTCAAACTCTTGAATCTTGTTGATCCATCTGCATCTTTTCCCTGTAACTTCATACTGTGTCAGAATATCCTTAACAGTAGCATGAGGGACATAAGCAATCACCCTCGCTCCAACAAGATATGGTCTGAATGCTCTTGTCTCCTTTACCAATGCAAAGGCCTATTTTTCCATTATGTCATACTTCAATTCAGACCCCTGTAATGATTTACTAAAGAAAGACACAGGTTATTCATGACCATTATTATTCTTTTGTAACGTAACAGCAGCAATAGTGTGCATTGAAGCAAATGAAAAAATTTGAAAAGGCATGGCACAATCTTGAGACTTAAGAACAAGAGCCTCCTTGATGGCCCTTTTGATAGATATAAAAGCATCTAGAGCTTCTGCAGTCCAGTCCATTTTCTGTCCCTTTAACATTTTTTATATGGGCTTAATGATCTCGGCAAAATTAGAAACAAATCTTGTAACAAAATTAATTTGTCCAAATAATGATTGTATAGCCTTAACAGTTTTGGGAACAGGAATCTTATCAATAGCTTCAACCCTCTCAAGATCTATCCTAATTCCCTCTTTTGAAACAATATGTCGTAAAAGCTTACCCTCTGTGACTGCAAAATGACACTTCTCTGGATTTAAACTAATACCATATTCAAGGGCTTTAATAAATACCTTCTCTAGATGTTGCACATGATCTTCAGCCTTCTTCGAATAAGCAGTCAAGTCATCCTAGTACACTACCATGATAACATTGATCAAGTCTGCAAATGCCACATCCATGGCTCTTTAGAAGGTAGCTCCTACATTAGTGAGACCAAATGGCATTCTTATGTATACATATGTTCCCCAAGGAGTTGTGAATGTTGTCTTGTATTGCTCAGATTCTTTGACTTTAACCTGGTTATACCCTGAAAATCCATCCATCATAGACAACAATTCACACCCTATCACCTTATGCAATATAGCCTCCATATGGGGTATAGGATAATTGTCCTTGAGAGATGCCATATTCAAATTTTTGAAATCCACACACAATCTGATATCACCATTCTTCTTTCTCACAGGGACTAAATTTGAGACCCATTTTGAATGCCTGATTGGCCTAATGATTCCTCCATCTCTGAGTTTTGCCAATTATTCTTGCATTTTAGGCTCCAGTGTTGGATTTATGGGTCTTTTCTTTTGTCTGAATGGCTTAGCATTTGGCTTCAATGGTATTTCATGCTGAAATAAATCCTCCTTGTATGCTTTTAGATCTTTGTAAGACCAAGCGAAAAGATGCTTGTATTTTCTCAATAACTCAATCAACATTCTACTAATTGTAGGACTTATCTTTTTCCCTATGTACACCTTTCTTGGTGCTATTTCTATCCCCAAGTTAATTTCTTCAATATCTTCCCTTCTGACTAGTGTTTGCTTCATGAGGGACCGATCATTTCCATCATACATCCTTTCTAGTACAACTAAGCCCTTAGGAAGCTTATTTGTTTTGAGCTGCAATATTTCCTTTCCAAACATTGTTTGCTTCCCATCTACTTCTTCAACAAAAGCATTGAAATAAATTTCCTGGGCTTTATACTGGTCTATACAATGAAGAAAATTCAGCAAGTCAGTATCATCATTGAAAACTTGCCAATTATAAATGTTATCAGGAATAGCAGGCCTTGTTTTGAACTCAATCTGTGATACCCCAGCTAGTGTAATATCATCTCTTCTGAGTGCCACATTTGCTAAGAAATCAGCCATTATGTTCTTTGATCTGTCAATCCACTCAATTGAAAATGCATCAAACAATTTGATTGTATCCCATACAGCATTCCTATATTGTTTTAATTTTTTGTGCTTTGCTGCATACTTTGATTTGATTTGTGAAACAACCAACTCAAAATCGCCCAAAACAGCTAGCAGCTTCATTTTATGTTTCATAGCTATGTTCAAGCCTGTCAATAAAGTTTCATGTTCTGCTACATTGTTTGTACATTCAAATGCTAAAAAAATGAATATTTAAAAGTAGTACCTTTAGGTGAAACAAATACAATCCTAGCTCCATTACCCTCTTGGATACAGGCTCCATCAAAATACATCTTCCAAACACCATTGCAATTCTATGCAACATGTTTTTCAATTGGATCACTATAGGTTAATTCTGGCTGAGCTGGTTCAATCTTAAAATTCCCAAGATCAACATCACAAAAACAATTGATCTGATTTTTTGGCACACAGTCAACAAGCTGATTCATCCTCGGCTCCCTATACAACTTCACCTCTTGGCCATTCACTGGAATTGTAGCATAGGACAGATCAAATTGAACATTTCCACCAACAGCTATTGTCCATTGCCTTGATAAGAGCATCACGAATTGAGAAGGAGTATCTATCAGTGTTATGTCTATATTATAAACCACCAGTGGATAAGTATCCAATTTGACTTCAACATCTTTCATAACACCAACCACAGGAACAGGTCTGTTATCCATTGCATAACACTTGCCTCTAGTAGTATCAACCCACATGCCAAACTGCTTCATAACTCCTATTGGCATAATGTTTATAGCAACACCAAATTCTATCATGCAATTCCTCAACAATTTATTATTGATAAGCAACGTAGTGAAAAAAGGATCAACTTGAGGGGGAGTTGATAATATCACTCAAGCAGACTTCAAAATTATTTATTTTTTCCTGCCTACTAACTGCTTTAACAGCTACTTTGCTTTCAGAATTCATACATTTTTCATTTCCACTTGTTATCAATTGAACAGCGGTATCCCTATACTCTTTAATCTTCATCATCTTAAGTAATGGAACAAAATTTTTTACCTAGGATAATGCCTGAGTGAAGTCAAAAGAAGAGCTCTCCATCTTAACAGTTTTTTTCGGTTTTGGCGCGTCTCCTTTGTTTTCTTCCTTTTCTTTTTTATTAGGCTAGCCAGGCGCTTGTGTCTCTTATGTAATTTCTTCACTTCCTCCTTAACTTCCTTTTTTTGGATAGACTTATGTTCATCTTTATTAGGCAATCTCTTTTCTGGCTTCCTCATAGTTCCTTGTGTTGCCTTCTGATCTTTCATAAAAATTCCCCCAGGAATGCCTTCTACATCATTTACCTTTATGTTTCTCAACTAGTATTTACTTCTTGCTTCCTCAACTGCAGCAACAGTTATTCTCTCTATTTCATCTTCAGTAAGTCTCCTCACATTGCATTGAGCAGGCGCTTCAACCAAATGTGGCTCAGTATAATCTTCATCAGAATCATAAAAGACCTGCTATTCAGTGATATGGACATTATACTTCTAAGTAGAAACATCATACTCATAGCCTTCATCCTCTGAAGATGAGTATCTTTCCTCAACATGGTCAGAAATATTTGAAGTCAAATACACTGTGTGATCTTCTTCATTGTTTTCCATCAACATTCCCTCTTCTTGCATCCTTTGAGCTACAACACAATAGTCCGGGGAATGTAGTTGATCACAAACTTCACATAAGTAGTTATTACTCACCATATAAGTTCCCTTTTTGCTCAATGGATTAGGAGTCTCTTTGTTTCTTGGCCTAGCTGTTATAGGTTTTCCATCCTTCCAGTCTATATTATAAGGCATATCATGCAACCTCGGCCTCTCATTTTTGTTCTCATTTCTGTATGTATTTTCCTATCTGTACTGATAATTATTGCTTTGTTGAGGAGCCCTAGGGTTATCTCTTTTATTAATTATACCTGCAACCTTCCTGTTATTTTCAATTGTCAATGCTATCTTTTGAGCTTCAGCCAAATCTCTTGGAAATCTATTCCTCAATTCGTACCCTATTTTAGGATCAAATACATTTAAATAAACACTCAAAACTACAGAATCTAGCAACCTTGATCCAGGAGGTACCTTAGTCTTCAATTTATTGAATCTTTGGTTGAAATCATATACTGAGTGATTCTAATTTTTTTGGATTCACATCAGTTCATAAAGAGCTGCATTTGGTGCATTTAGATTCCCATATTGTTCTAAGAATCAATCTTGAAATACTTGAAGATAATTGATTGAGAATGCAGGCAAGTTGTTGAACCAATCCCTAGTATCTTCAAGAAGTGACATCATAAACAACTTCATGTGTAAATCTTTGTATGGCACATCTATGTCTTGGATGAAAATGTTGAACCTCCTTAAATGCTCTTCAACAGTTATTGCATTACTCCAAGTAAATTTGGGCACCATACTCCTCCAACTTCCATCCATAGGGTAAGGGCATAACTGAAAACCTACTATATCAAACTGTCTGATCATGGTTGTATTCCGGTGAGGGGGAGGAATAGGTGGACATGTCTAAAACATCCCACAATCAATGGAAATCACTCCCAAGAACTCCAAATCAAGCCAAATTAGTCTTCAATCATGAGTTGGCGCCCATACTTGATGCATTTAGGAATCAATCATTATATAATCTAGGCATCCCATTTCATTATTCTTCTTTGCAGGTTGAAGGCTAAAACAACAATTTTCTCTCGAAGACATCTTTTCAAGATCTGACAGAGGGTTTTGAGTGTTCTTCATTATTTTTTTGAAGATCAACAGAACATAAGGATAATTTCTCAGAGGTTGCATCCAGAGGTATATTTTTATAGAAAGGAAGCAAATAACTTCCATTGATTACATACGATGAGTATAGAGGAAGAGAAGTTGTAAAATGTGTGGCCATAACCATTGAAACCAATAGTGAGGAGAAAAATTAAGCCTCAAAATGAGCATTTTAGTTTTCTTTTTAGAATTTTGGTATCCAAGTTCTCTTGTGGGATATTTGTCTCCATATATTATATTTGTGGATACTTTGAATCCATCTTCCATACCTCTAACTTATTTTGTGGATTATTTTCTTTAAAATTCTTTTACAAAATCATTACACTCAACTAGTTTTTGTTAGCTAATCACCCAAATATGGTATTCCATTGAACTTTGTCTATCTATTTTAAATCTCAACCATTCATTTTGGTGGTGTAATATAAGCCATCAAATTGTAGTGGACTTTGGCTACCTTGTGTTGGGTGAATTAGTTCATTCAGGCTTTTCTGAAAACTCAAAAATTGTTTAATTACATAGCCTAGGAAGGCACAATAACCAATGTCAATGTGTTTAAATACACTATCACATCAATTTAGAAGGATTGTAAAGTAAACTTAATGATAAAATAGTGTTGTAATGTGTAGATGCTAGTGCATGGGATTGTTGTACTGTGCATTATACTGTGGGATAAAAGACTGATCAGGAGGTGGATGCATACCTGCATGTTGTGTGGGAATATGAGGTGGATGATTTGGCTGCTTGTAGTGATTCCCTATTTGATGGTGAGGAGATACTGGTGGATTTGATGTCCCTGCACCTTGATTACCTTAATTATGAGGTGGTACATACTTCAAGAGGCAACTAGCTGTCTGATCAACAACTTGAGTTTTCTGCAATTTAGCCTCTAATTCCTCTATCCTCTTCCTATGTAATTCAAATTGTGCTTTTACTTCCTCAGGAAGCTCATGATCAATAAACACATTTTGGTTACCTTCCATCTTCTGATCATATTCAAGCTAAATTTTGATTTGTTTAGACTCAAGTTTAGCTTCAGACTCAGCCTGTTTCTGAGAATCATGAAAAGGAAAAGTATTTCTTTGATCTTCAAGGGTACAAAGTTCTACACTTGAATCATCTCTCCATGTATCATAACAATTATATGTTTCACAATGTGCTCCTGGTGCTTTGCCTTTATCTGTTATGCACACGTCCTCATTGATCCTCTTTCCCTTATCAGCTATGTCATCTTTGTGTGTCCACTTATTGCTACCAGCAGGAGCTCCAGTATGACCTCCCCTGTACTGAGATCTTCTTCCATTCATGTTTGCACAGCTACAAAATTTATGTCAGAGTCACCACTCACTTTTGTCAAAAAAATGAGAAAATACTTGATGTTTCTTATTCCCAGCGGAGTTTGTATAAAGTTCCTGACTCTATGATTAAGGCTTTGATTCTGAATGTTCCCCAGCAGAGTCACCAATTTGTTAGCTCTCAAAAAAGCAGGCTGAATGCCTCAAGAGGCTGCCAATCTCTTGATACGCTTTAGGGTAATAGACAAGGTCAAGAGAACTCAACCTTCTACTATGTAGGTGTTGCTAAACCTAGGTGGGTGTGCCTTTTGATTTGAGCAGACTTATCTTATAATTAACCTTTTGAAATGCTTTGTCCACAATGGCAAATGGAAGTGAACAAAAGAAATCAAACTTGATAGCAATCTTCTAATCTAAATCCTAAAATGCTTAATTAACAGATATAAAGTAACTGAATGAATTCAAAATGATGAAATATAGAGACCAGTGCCTTGTTGGGTAGGTGGAGTCAAATGAAATTAAGATGAGCAACACTCTCTAGAGGAAACTCAAATCATCTGGCATACATTATGTTTACAACTTGTATAAACATGCAATAATCTAACTACTAAGCTCTACTTTAATAATCCAAATGAATCTCTTTGATTACTGTGATCAACTAAAAGGATTTAATCTTTTCTTGAAAGAACCAATCAATTAACCACACAGATACAACAATTGTGCACTGATAAATTGAATATAAACTTGTTACATCAATTTAAACAACCAAAAAGAATCCATCTTGGAGACAGCTTAGTAATACTTTCATTAAATTGAACAGATAATTGGCACCAGAAATATGCAACATCAATTGATTTTCATAAATACCTCCAGTTTGAAAACATGCAACATAATCTCTAATCTGATAGATCTATTGTACTATATCCATATAATTTTCCTACTGTATATTGAATAACTGATAGCTGATGCTCTTTTACAATTACAAAATGCCTATTTATACACCAGTATGAGAAAAACATATCAAATTGAAAGACCAAGTTGGCCTTCCACAGAATTCGGGCTCCAATCATGTCAGCCTGCAACAGTTATTAAACATCTACATGTTGGCCGTAGCATTTGAATTTTTGTTATTCATCAGTGAGACAATCGATGAGACAGCCTCGCAGCTATGCCGAAGGCAATTCACTCATTAATCGCTTCCCCCGCTCTTTCTATTTCACCATGACTGTCAATCATCGGGGAGATGTCATAGAGATTTCATTATGTCAAGTCGAAAGTCCTTTATCTTTTTCCAAGTCGCCAAGACAACACACGATCGGGGAGAAGTCCGACAGAGCTCGTTAAGTTATACCGAAAGCCTACATGAAACATTACAGTCACTGTGACAAAAGTCCTCTCTCACCGACAAGATCACCTCTGCATTCCATTCGGTGAGACCCCGGGCACATCGCCAAGATCACACACCGAAACGAATAGGTCACATCGAGCAGTCATGTTTTGTTCTATTCACCTTTGCCAAGACACTTTGGTTTTCTCACCGGCAGAGTCCTCATCATGCTATTGGTGAGACCAAAGGTCACTCTCTGAGACATTCCTTCGAAAGCCCTAACTCTCACCGAGATGTATCTTTTAGTTTTGTGTATCGGCGAGACATGTTGATGTCGTGGAAACCTCATGTAGAGTTTTCTTGTTTCACCGAAATTCACCCTGAGCTAGCCTTTTGTTCACCAAGAGAAAACAGATCTCACTCTAAAAGCCATCTGAAAGAACCCTTATGTTCTATTGGTGAGACATGTGTACTTCACCACGACCCTATCCTAGTAACTATATCTCTCACTGAAAGTCATTTGGAAGAAAACTTTTGCTTCGTCGATGAGACAAACTCACTTCACTGTGATACTTCATCGAAGACCTTCAACTCTTGCCGATAAGATCCTCCCGCCTCCGGTCGGTAAGACAAATGATATTTGCCATGAGCCTCCGCCGATAACCCATAGCCTTTGCCGATATGCTTATTTGAGCCGGTCCTTGAGACACAAAGCACTCGGTGAAACATTATATCAACGACCAGACTCCTGCTGAAATGCGAACCAACCTCTATCACCAAGATCGTGAAGAACTCCTGTCGAACAGTGCCTGCAAAATTTTTTTGATTATTGTGACATCAAATGAGTCTTGCGAAAAGGCAACACAGACTCATGTTAGCAGAAAATGCATAATTGGTCAGGGAGACAATGGTATTCTCACACTGATAGGAACGAGAATGTAAAAATTGCATGACTCAATGGATTTAAAGGGGCTATATGGCAAAATATGGGTGAAATATGCATACAGTAGGACCAAATCTGGAAGTTTATGAGTAAAACCAACATGTGAAATCATCAGATTTATACAGTCCCAACAGAAATGAAAATGATTTTTAAAGGATATTCTCAGCTTTCCACCAATATAAATTATGCTTTATTTTGAATTTAATAAATAATTATTATTCATTTTTTATTTAAATTACGACTAAAGTCCTGATTGATAGGTTGATTGAAAAACATCTATAGCTTTCAAACAATATCACATTTTTTGAATCCAAAACATGTGTCACATTCTATGCTTCACATACTATAGAATTAAAAAAAAAAAATTGAATTTCTTGAAATTTTGACCAAGTTAAGTTGAGGACATACAAGTTTTTATATTTTTTAAAGTTGTAATAAAAATTCATAATTAATTATTTACTTGGAAAAAATTACAAAAAGATATGCATCACATCCAAACACGAGTCCTCAACTTATATCTAAAATATTATAAAAGTATTATCATTTTATTTTGGTTAGGGTGGTCAGACAAACAACTACTTATTTTTTTTTGAAATTTAAGTACTCACTGCATTGAAAATTTAAATTTTCACCAAATAGATTTTTTTTCTTTTAAATAAAGCTAGTAGTTTAGAAACTACATTCAATTTTCTACAAATTCTATTCTTACATATTTTTGAAATAATATAGATAACTTATTCAAATTTTTACGTCAAGTTTCCTAACTCTAATTTTTCTTTTTTTTTTACCACTTAAGGGCCTTATTTTTCCATGATGATCCTACACATACCCTGAAGTCAAACAACTCACATTTTACTCTGACCCTAATTCTCTTCCATTCTCATCTTATAATCCACCTCTCAAGGATAAAATTAAGATCATTAACATAGTGTTTTAGGAATATGAGCTCCAAGAGGACTTTCATCTAGGCACGTTTCCCGTGTCCTCATGATCTTATGGTTGACCAAAAAACCATATATCACAAAGTCTAGCAAGATACAATATGGTTACATATCTTTTATGCATAATGGTCTTCTAGTATATAATCACCCTAAGAGGGATAATAGTTTCTAGATTTACCTTGAAAAATAATTTTCATCATGTTTTTATAATAATAAATGTCATATTTCCATCTGTATAGGAGTGAATTTACACCCCCTACACAAATTCCACTTTCACACACCCTCACCTTAGAAAATCAAATCTAAAGTAAAAACTCCACATCATCCAACTACCTTCTGTCCACTTGGCATCTTTCCTTTGTGACGGTGAGAGAATATTTTCTGGGGATGTGCGTGTGGTGTGCAGACATCTACACTGTGCACTATCATGCCTGATGGATTCTTGCGTCTGAAGTTGGCAGAGGTGTTACACACCTGATTGGGGTCAAATTGTAATGTCCCTCTTTGACCAACCGACCCAAAAATGGTAGATTCTTCCTCATTCTTCTTTCAAATTCATTCATTCTCACTTCATTTCATATTCTAACCATTCTCTTGCATTCTCTAGTAGTTCTCTTGAGCATTCACTTCACTCTCAAGCAACATTTAAGCACTCCATCAACTCCACATTGTAAGTGTGAAGCAAGCCATAGAAGTGTGGGCTTGGAGTGTTGCGAGACCTCCCTTCATCATAGTTGTAGCTGTGGTGACTTTTCCAAGTCCATATCTCCTCCATTGGCTAGTGAGCTTTTAGGTGGAAGTGGTAACATTTCACTCCTCTCCTTTGTGATTTGGTTGAGTAGCATTGTATTGTTTTGTAGTGTGTATTGCTCTCTTTTCTTTCCTTTATTGCATATTCTACTTCATTGCTTTTTGGCTATCTGTGGAGGTGGAAACACCAAAATGGGGGTTTGACTAAGGCAGGCCCCTATACAGCCCCAAAAAAATTCCCCTTCTTGTGTGTGTGTGTAGGTGAACGTTTGCATGGAGCTAGCTAGTGAACTAACACTTCTGTGAGATCATCTTTGTCACCTTAGTTCTTATTTAATTTCTTTATCATTTTAGTATCTATTTCCTATACTTTCTTATTCTATTTTTAACATCTAGATTAACTAGCTAGGCCATTAGTAGGTTTTTTGGTAGTTTTTGTTGTGCTTTTTGTTTTTTGATCATATGGATGCTAGTGCACTAGAGAGATGCCAGCGTGCTATGCTATTGTCCTAGAATTGTGTTGCCATCCTTAGACAAAGAGTTATCTGAGACACAGTACTAACTCTAAAAACCAACTTGTCGAGCCCAAACTTAAGTCCAAGATCTATAGAGTGGTAGAAGTACATTATAGTGCTCATCATTCTCGATCCTTACCCCAAGGAATCTTTTAGAGTGAGGTAAGTTAGGGCAGCCCTCCACTCTCGGCTCTCCGTGACTTGGAGCCTTGATGTGGTTGGTCCCCCTCTCTTACATTTTTGGTGAACCTTATGTGAACCATTTTGGTTTCATCTTGCAATACTGAAAGCTCATTTCCTCATGTTCTAGGAGTGTTGTGAGTCCTTCACCTTACAACTCAACCTACGACCCCTAGTAGGCATAGTTGGAAGGTTTTGTAGGCGTTGCGTTATGAACCCTTAGTTGGGTCATAGTCTGATCGTAAACCTTTTTGGGGGCTTTGTGAGAGGGTCATTTAGTGTGAGTGATGACCTCTTTTTTGCATTAACCTATCCCCTTCGTGCAACTTGCAAGTAGTAGTCTAGGTATAACCTTCACCTTGCAGGACCTGTCGATAGGTTTCAATAGAGAACCGTCTCCTCTCTATATCCCTCTGTGAATCAACGAAAATACTATAGCAAGTGTTCTTGTTGACCGAACGTCTTAGGTGAATATCATAATCGAGGAGATCGTGTTAATTAACTTTTTGCATAAAGATGGGTATGATGCAACTATAAGCACCATTCATATGCATAACATACTTTCTGTACCTCCTCTTGGTAGTATCGTTTTGTCAGTCCTTGTCAGACCTAAATAAGTAAACCTATTGTTTGATATAATCTTGGGGTCCAAACTCTTCAGAGTGAAGTTGGGTATCCCTTGGCTGGTAGTTATGAATGCAATTCCCTCGATTGTGCACAAGTGTCTAAAATTCATTCATGAGGGTTCCATGGATGTGATCCATGACACTAGTTATAGATCACCAATTGAGTGTGGTAGCTACTCCTTAGACCACTTTTGGACTACACCAATTGGATCCCTTTTGCCTAGGAAGGACCTCTTGTACCAAACATATCAAAAGCACAAGAAAGGGTGCTTAACACCTAAAGTGAGATACCCTCTTTCACCTTATGATGTTTTGTATAGCTTGTTTGAAAGCTGACAGTGATGCCGCCAAGGCACGTAGAAGCGAGGAAGCAAAGTGCTCTCGAGATCCCTCTTCCTCCTCTTCCTCTATTTATCTTGACACATCCTCTCATCCTATTGTGGTGCCATCATATTTTTTTCCATGGTTGTGAGAGAATCCTATGGTGCACTCTTGGCGAAATCCTAATCGTCTCGTGTTTGAGCTTCCTATTCTACCCACGAAGCCTAGGCCCATTCAATATGGTAGAAGAAAGGGTCCCCATGGGGAATCCTCTATGTCTCAGCCTCTGCGGCCTCCTACCACTTTTTCTCCCAAAGTAGTAAATGGGAAGAGGCTCACTGCTGAGGCACTAGAGCCAACTTCCCCTGTTGTTCCTCAATCTACTCCTCTTGCTCCCATTCAGGAGTCTATCCCTCTACCAAAAATGACTGTGATGGACACCCCTATGGATGAGTAGGAGTCTTCCATCCCTTCATAGCTCCTGGCCTCTAGCTTGAAGAGTCACAAAAATTTCCTTGCATGTGAATGCAAGCACCAGTGAAAGGCTCTTGCGGCTGAGAAGACTGCTTTGCAGAAGAAGGAAGAGAAGATGACTGCCCCTGCTTTAGGACCTCCTATTGTGTCATCCTCTCTCCTCCCTTCTACTTCTGTTCAATCTAGTTTGTTCTTAATTATGGCTCTTGTTGTGAGTGTGCTTGACCCCAAAAAGGTGTAGGTGTTCATCGCTCCTTCAGTTGAGCCACCCTTATTGATGTCCCTCCTAGACATCCTGCTATTCCCAAAACCCATGGACATGCCAAATACCTTAGTTGTTTCCATTGCAATTTCTCCTCCTACTCCTCCATGCCTCTTACCTTGTCTATGGGGAGTTCACATCCCCCGATGAAGCCGAAGGTAGAGGTTGGCCCTTCTAGCAATGGAGGGAGTAAGAGGAGCCCACCTTCTCCAAAAGGTGGTCCCATGCTATCTTGTTCCGTCCTAATGATGAAACAAGTCTCGAATCCTCCTGAGTTTATTACCACTCCTAAGTCACTTAGTGAGCTAAGTGGTGAATCTTGGGTGCAATCCTCCCTATCCATTGAGGTATGACATGGAACTCCAGTAAAGTTCATGTTAAACTCTTTGAATGAGGTCTTGGCCTTGTCAACGATCTTCACAAAGTTACTAACTATAGCTCCACAAGAGCCTAGTAAAGAAGACCTTGCAAGGCCTTATTCCTTAGCCCTTATTGTGGGACAGTTGGAAGCTCCTCCCCTTAATATTCCACCATTGCAAGCTTGTCCTCCTTCCCCTTATAATTCAATCTAGATTGGGAAGCAGACGACCTATTGGTCGATGAGTGTTAGGGGGAGGCCTCTTCTTTATCTTTAGATTAGATGTATGTGTGTTGTGATGTGTTCCCTCATGATTGTGCTATGTGTTCCTAGATGACCCTTGTCACCCTTGTTGGTGCTTGGATATAGGACTGATTTTGTGTCATGAACCTACTTTTATTTGTATCATCATTCTTCCATGTTTTTGTTTGATTTTTGACAAATTGGGGATGATGCAAAGTGTTGGGGGAATTTATGCTTCCCTTCCATGTTGACCTAATTTTTTTTTTTTACTTTGTTTTCCGTCCATTCTTCCTAATCTGGTGGGGATTGATGATCTTTCACCTTGCATCATGGTTACCTATTATTTATATAAGCATGAGTGTATCTAACCCCGTGAAACTAGATCCCCCTATGTCCTCTATTTGTGATTACTTCTTTTTCGCTCTTTTCTTATCTTTCTCTCTTCTTTGCTTGAGTTGTCCCTCGCATGTGTGACAATGCCATTTCTATGACACTTCAATTTTTAGAAAATGCATTCATTGCCAAAGAATCGTTTCTCGAGAATATTCGCTAACTATTTCAAGAATCGCCTTCTTGACTTGGACCCCTAACAGAACGTGTTTCCTTCATCATGGGTTCACAAAGAAAGAACTTGAGAACTTTCCTCTAAGGTGGGAGCAACTTTGACCTTCCCCTTGCAAGGGGGCATTTTCTTCCTTTAGAATTCCTTGATGAAGTGAACATCTTTCGAAAGGATTCCTTTGTGATGAATCGAATTGAGAAAAAATGTCTCTTTTGCACTTCCAAATAGTGCATCCCTTGAATGGGCCCCTCTTCATGTCAGGTTCCCGAGGGACCCCTTTGAAAGTCTTCTAATTTGTTGACGTTTTGCATGACTGTTCGCTTGATTTCCTACGTGGCCGCTTTGTTTTCGGACATGTTTTTTCTACGATTAAACATGTCGCTTTGTAGGTGTGCCTATAAAGCTATTTTCTAATCCAATTCTGCAGAGTCTCCTTCTTTGGGTTTACATCATGTGAGAGAACTTGGGGAATGCCTCCTTGTAGGTCCGCAGGCCTGTAAGGCGCTTACACCTTTGGGCTTCCTCAATGTGAGAGATCTTGAGGGTTTCCTTCTTGCAGGTCTACGGACCTATAAGACACTTACTTCTCAAGACTTCCTTCATGCAAGAGATCTCGGGTGTTGCTTCCTTGCAGGTCTATGGGCCTATGAGACACTTTCATCCAACAGGATTTGTCCATTGTTGGTTCAAGGGTCTTTAGTGTACTTTGTGTAGCTTCATAGTTCTGCGGAACTATGGAGTCTTTTGTCTGAAACTCCTCAGGGAGAGTACCTGTGGAGTCCTTTACCTATCTTACACTTTCGATCTCACCAGATCTTGATCTGTTTCCTCGATGGTACAGGTATAAATTGCTAACCCTACTAACTCTTTGATCTACTTTACTGAAGCACTCATTAGCACTCTGAGTGCTTGCTAAAGTGGGGGAAAAATGTATAGGAGAAAATTTGCACCCCCTATGTAAATTCCCCTTTCACACACGCTCACCTTAGAAAATCAAATCCGAAGGAAAAATTCCACATCACCTAACTTCCTTCTGTCCACTTGGCATTTGCCCTTTCTATTGGTGAGATAATATTTGTCGGGGACATGCACGTGGTGCGCTGCTGTCCCTAATGGATTCCTATGTTTGAAGTTGTTAGAGGTGTTACACACCCAATTGGAGCTGAATTGTAATGTCCCTCTTCGACCAACGGACCCAGAAATGGCAGATTCTTCCACATTCTTCCATCAAATTCATTCATTCTCACTTCATTTCATCTTCTAACCATTCTCTTGCATTCTCTAGTAATTCTCTTGAGCATTCAGTTTACTCTCAAGCAACATAATTTCAACACTCCATTGCAACAACATTCCATCAACTCCACATTGCAAGTGTGAAGCAAGCCATAAAAGCATGGGATGGAAGTCTTGTAAGACCTCCCTTCATCATAGTTGCGACTATGGCGAGTTTGCCAAGTCCATATCTCCTCCATTGGCTAGTGATATTTTGGGTGGAGGTGGTAACATTTCACTCCTCTCCTTTATGATTTGGTTGAGTAGCATTGCATTATTTTGTAGTGTGTATTTTTCTCTTTTCTTTCCTTTATCATATATTCTACTTTATTTATTTTTGGCTATCTGTGGAGGTGGAAACACCAAAACGAGGGTCTAACTGAGGCAAGCCCCTATACAACCTCAATAATTTTCTCCTTCTTGTGTGTGTGTAGGTGAATGTTTGCATGGAGCTAGCTAGCGAACTAGCACTTCTATGAGATCATCTTCTTCACCTTAGTTCGTATTTACATGCTTTATAATTTTAGTAGATCTATTTACTATACTTTATTATTCTCTTTTTACCATCTAGATTAACTAGCTAGGCCGTTAGTAGGTTTTTTCAGTAGTTTCTACTATGTTTTCTATTTTCTGATCGTATGGATGCCAATGTGTCACGTTGTCATCCCAAAACCACACTGCCATCCTCAAATAGAGAGTTGTCTGAGACAATAGTGACTCTAGAAAATAGCTCGCCTAGCCCAATCTTAAGTCTAGGATTTGTAGAGTGGTAAAGTATGTTATAGTGCTCATTATTCTTGATCCTTACCACAAGGAATCTTTTAGAGTGAGGTAAGATAGGGCATTCCTCTGCTCTCGACTATCTATGACCTAGAGCCTCGACGTGGTTGGTCCCCCTCTCTTACACCATCAAAATGCTTAAATACATTAAATATCTAGGTAAGGCCTTGTGATACATGAACAAGGGATCCTTAAACCTATTTAAGTTAGCACAAATAAATTAACATAATTTAAACTAGGATACATAGCATGGGATGAATGACCTAATGTTCATGTGACTCTTCTATGACCAATTGGGATGTTCCCTTTGATGTCCAAAAACTTGTAAATAACCAATCATGAGCCATATGTAAAGACCTAGCTACCACTTTAAATTTTTTATAAATCTATAAGTTAACATGTCATCAAACACATCAATATAAAATAAAATCAACACTCAATCCTAGCCATGAAATTAATGAGATAAATCCTATCCATTCATCTCCAACTACCTTTAATAAAAAAAATTACTCTCAATCTCAACCACCCATTCAAACCATTTAATATCAATGCTCCATCCATGAACCACCTATATTTAATTGTCTCCACCCTCTCAAAATAAAATTAAAAAAATGCTCTCTTCTAATTCTAGACATCTATTCCAAACAAATTTAAACCATTCATGTTACCTAAATAATTCTATAAATCAACACCTTCACAAATCATTTTCAATAGAAGAGAATCCAAGTAGGTTTGTTCTACCACATTAAAAACTCTAAGATCAATCCAACATCAACACATTATGAGCACATCCAAACAAACGTGCACACTAGGTTTGCATTGGTTGTATGTTTTCAACTCAAGTTTGAACACTTAGTTTTCTCAATCAAAGATAGTGGTATAATTCTGATTTTGGTTATAATTTGGTTTTGTTTCCATTTTTTAACTTCACTCTTTTCATCCTATAGCATATATGTCCTTAACTAGCATAAATAATGTAACCAAGTAGTTGTTTCATTGCTATTTTATAATATCCTAGTGGATATAGTTGTGTTGAAGTGTATATAGCTTATAATGAGGATAATATGTTCTAGTACATATAAATAATTGTAGGGTACTAAGAACTATAATTCTATGTTTTGAATTCCATGAAGAATGGAAGGTATTAGGAAGCCAAGTTCTTAAGCCTTTAATATAGTGTACCTTTCCAAAAGTATAAAATATTCTTTATGAAAGGAAATTTACAACAATATAAACCATTCCTACATAACCCAAGAGAGAAAAATATGCAAACAAGTATTCAAAATATAGCAAACAAAATAATAGACAAAAATTCCATCAAATCACATAAGACATAACCTAGGATAACCCTCATGAGGTAAAATCCCAACCCTCAAAGCCATCCATGCTCAATGTATTATTAAACATAAAAAACATTATAATTACAATACACTTATATATTCTCCATTAATTCTTGTAAAAAATAAAGATCCTCCATTCCATCCTCCATGTGTCCAAGCATAATGGATAGCCATATAGCCATACATCCTATGACATGGTTCATATATATAATCTATAGGACAACTCAATACAAATAATAGCCAATATCAATAACCAAACATGTTCTTCCTTTTATAGATCAAAAAAAAAAAAAAACTAAGCGGTATTGTCTAAATTATGTATCTCAATACAATGAGAGTACAAAACCATTGAACCCAAAAATTAAATATTTAACATAAATATTAAATATTTATCATATGTATACCACACATAAAATATTTAACCAATGTCCAATATAACTTTACAAGTGGACCAATAAATGTTAGATTTTGGCTAAACACATCTCCAAAGATGCACAACTAAAAGTAATGTATTTTACTTAATTCAACTAATTCTTTCTTGTGCAAAGTGTACACCACAACACCCTTTTCCTAGCACTTTAGATATTAATTCATATTTTATTTCAAATGTATAATATTTGTTAATGAAAACTAAGGAGGAATTTCTTGAAATTATAGACTTAAGTCTAATCTAGTTCATCACATTCCTCATGGACTTTGATTTATACTTAATGAATCATCTAGGTTTAGTTGAGAGGGCTATTTTTTTATTTTCTACAATAAGTCTTAAATTCTCTTTGTGGAAAGTTAATTAATTTATGTATCACTTCAAATATAAGTCTTATTTTCCATTTATTTAAGTCTAAGTTATACCTTGGAGTAAATCTTATTTATCAATTTACTAAAGTAAATCCTTTTCACTGATTCATTAGAGTTATTTCTTGGTTGGCATGTGTCCATTGAAAATGAGAACAAGTTCACTAGAAGGTTCAACCTTGTAATGTTTAGAACAAAAATTAGAAAGACTAGATTCTATATAATTCTCATGTCCACTAGAGAAAAAGGTATGGTAAAAAATCTCCTTGACCATCTGGAGAAATCCAAGTGGGATGGATCACTCAAATCACAACACATGTATGCACTATAGTAGTTATGACTTGAAAGTAATGACCCTTGAACACCTAGAAATTAAATCTATATTAAGTCACCCTTAAGGTAGCTTCACATCCATGGGGTTCTTCAAGAGCAATGCTTTGTGAATTTTCAAATTCAATGGCCAAGTATATTATTCTCAAGTCTATGGAAGTAGATTATCTTTGTAGGGGATAAATTTGAAAATTTTGAGAAATTCAAGAAGCTAAGAGATTGGACAAACAAGATCATGTTAGATGTCTTGTCCATGAATCTCAAGACTTTGGAATACTTTGGAGATCCTAAAGCCAATTTCTTTGAAGTTTCCTAAGACATACAATTGATTAAAAAAATAGGAAAATAATTTCATTTCGACAAAGCTCTTAATTGATACCAATTCTTAATTCCCTTACGTAAGGGGTCTAAAATTCTATAAAACTATAGTAAAACTTAACCAAATTGTTACTAGAAGAAACACATTTAATTAAGCCATAATATCAATTTCTCATACTTTTATTAGAACATGTAAAAGTCCTTATAAGATTAAAATAAAATTGAATTTTGAATTTTAAAATCTAATAAATTTTATAAAGATATTAAGATCAATTTATTACTATAATAAACCTTAATCTAAGAAAAACTCAAATTGTTCTCTATCAATCACACTCATACATTCCATTTCATAATTGACAACCTATTAAAAAATATTAATTGCCATATTCTTTGGTCCAGCTATAATACTTTTCCTTAAAAGTAGAAACCACTAAAGACATGCACATATTTATATGTATATCTTTGATTAATAAAAATTCAAATACAACTAGGCGAGCATAAAATGTACGTAATTATCTATAAGAGATCATTGAAATTTGGTTTTTCTGTTTCTTAGACTATCTCAAATGATTACATACATTGCTATTTCGTTTCCAAGTAACTTCTACATAAAGGTACGAGAGAATTTTCAAAGAATTTTGAGACAATAAAGTCAGCAGACATGTGAGCTGGCATTGCGGGTTTCCCTTTTAAAATGAAATCCAATCTAACAGCTCATTAATGGATTTGACATATTTGCGAGTAGTGCAGTGAATCCCAATTTAGAAATAACACAACATGACAAAGAGGTTGATATTATTAAGACGTTTTGAGGTTCACATACATGCATACAACCCCAAGATTTATTAAAAAATAAGTTTACATAGAATATAGGCAAGTGTTTGCCTTCTTCACGTATACTGTTCTAACTTTTGTTCTTCTACATACTGCTCTTGATGGCCAGCAGCACAGTGCTTTATGCTATTCTCTTTGTTTCCTGGGCGAGATATATTGATAATGGAAACCAAATCACTTGGACCAAAACCCAAATATGTGCTACTGATCGAAGCAGGTTACAGAGATGCAATATATTTCAAGCTCCCAGCTTAATGGTCAGTAAGAATGGAGTCTGTATTAGTTCTATTTCTTCAAGGCCTTCAATGGATCCAGTGTAAGTGCCTGTAATGCATATGTCTATTTGGGTTTGTGTTGTGGGAATTTTATAAAAAGTTCTCTTTAATTTCATGGATATGATCTAAAGGAAACTGTTTCTTTGTATTATCATGGATAAGTTCTTAAGAAAATGGTTTATGTCATGGAAAAGTTCAAGAATTTTGTTTCCTGTTATTTTTAGTTTTGTGAGGTATGATGTTGAATGCAAGGCAAGTAGAGCGCTGAGGAAAAAAAGCAGTAGTTTGGAAGAAAGAGATCAACCCCATGGGCTGCTCTTAAGTGTGGCAGTATTCCTCTTCAAGCAGATTCTATGTATAAGAATGGTAAGTGTGCATATAATGGCATTAAATGTGTTTTGTGTTCTATTAATAGTGTTACCTTGCTTTCAAGATTAATGTATTTATAACTTAAATTTGTTTGGAAAACTTAAACAGATACTACATATGTATTTGCTCATAGTCATGGTAGTGCCCAAATCCATACTGTCTTTTTGAAGGAAAGAAGAGAGATGCTGATTGCCAAAGGCAAATGGAACCTACCGAGAAGAAGAATTTAATCATCTTAGGTTATTTTTTACATTATAAATTGTCTTAGATATTATTGTCTTACATGAAGTCTAGTTGGATCTGTATTACAACAAAATTGCACTTATAAATAACATTGCCTTGATGTTTTTCTTTTGCAGAACATGCCATTTTTGTTTCATTTTTCTAGTCATAGATGTTTTGAAATTCTTCTTTTATCATTTCAATCATTCCAAAACCTTAAAGTTTAAGGTGGATCATGCAAGAAGGTAGGTAGGCCACATCTCAATTGACACACATATACCTCCATACTAGATCCTACTTTATATTAAATATGCGAACTCATTCCTGCTTCCAGTTTTTACTTTATAGGATACATGAATTAGGAAATTGATTTTTCCTTTCAAATAAAAATGAATCTTATTAGAAACTAGGAAGATCTAGGAGATGAAATGACAAGCACAACGAACAATATGAGTTATTATATTTATTTGACCTAAATTAGAATGAGTGCAAAGCCTTGCTTATATAAGTAAGGATGAGACAATCCATCTATGAGGTGAATTAACAAGTGCCCCATGAAGTGACACAAATGAGTAGACAAGTGTCCTATAGGTGTCAACCTTAGGAACACTTGGAGTATGCAAACCAACAACCTCAATGACCAAGTCATCAACCTTGTGTGCCAAGTATTGAGTGACCTTTAAGATGAAATGGAAAGTCTTCGAACTTCAAAAGGTGTGTGCATGAGGTTAACCAAATAAGTTGGTAACCTGTAGAGGTCTATAAGATTGCACATTCAGTTATCAACCTAGATACACTTAAATACAGTGAATAGATTAATTATTCACACTAACAAATCTTAATATATCAATGAAGACCAACAAACAACAAAGATATAAGAGTAAAAAACAGACAGTCCAAATGTTGAAAACAACCAACAATACATGACATGAATTCTAAAAAGGATAAAGAACAACCCGATATGTAGGAAAAACAAAAGACTGCTATAGGAAAAACAAAAGATTAGCAGTCTCAAGACAGGTTGAAGTTATAATACACCAGAGAACTCTGAAGACTACCAACAGTCCCACCCATGGAGTCATTGAGAAAACTATCTTTCCTGACTGATACCCCTTTTTTTAAACTGGCCATAACTGAAAAGAATATATAAAGTATCTAAGAAGACTCACATCCAATTCCACTGTCGTTTTATCCAGATTAAAAGAGGAAAGTCAGACAAATGCAGGAGCTCGCTTGTTAGACTGTTAGCTTTTTCAACTTGAAGCGCTTCAAAGGAAATGAAAGTTAATCTAAAAGGTAATTTGGAATTTATTTCTAGGTTTGGAATGGAGGTAACCGGTGTTGGCCACTAAAAAAAAAAAAATCCCTCCCCATTTTAAAGCATGCGATGAATGAACAGATCAGTTTTAAGTAGAGATTTGTTGATTTTCGTGATTTTAAATGTATAAGGCTAGCATCCCTCTTTTATGAAGTTTCCTTAGTATCCTCAAAGAGTGAATTAAAGGTCAACCACATTTAATTTTGATAATTTTGGAAAAAAAATTATTATACAAATTAATAAATAAAGGATGAGATCTTTTGATCAATTTTGGTGGAATGGATATTCCTGAATCCTTATTTTTGCGTCAAAGATCTCTTAATTTAAACTCATAATCCTATATCAAATTACAAAAACAATTTAAATTTAATATAAAACCTTTCCAAAATAATTTACAAATTTATTCTTAAAATAACAGAATAAACTCTGACCACTACAAACAAACATAACAAATACAACCATCACTATCTAGTTGTGCAGCCAATGCAGTAGTTGTATTTATTTATAATAAATGCTTTATTTTAATTTTGAGATGCATATTATGTTTTTGATATCGTTGAAGGGTTTTATATCAAATTCACAAAATCGTTTAACTACCTCATATCAGAACATGAGTCTTAGTTTCAAACATCTTCTGCTGAGAATCAAGGATTGAGAAGTATCGATTTCATGAAAGTCACCCAGAACACAATCCTGACCTCATTCCTTATTATGTTGGAGCCTTTAGACTCAACAAAAATTAATCTCTAGCGAGCTCAATCTAGTATCCTAAACATACAATCAAAGATACAATACCTTCCATAAGACTTATGGTTTTTTAATTTTTAATTTTGTTTAATGCATGCAAATCATTTGACATAGATACCATTAAGCATTCAATCATTCAGTTATCTCATGAAATTCTTTTAGATTGTACATCTGGTTTGGTACATCATAATCGAGATTATGAAGAGAAGCAGAATTCTAGCCCTTAGGAGTTGTCTTCCACTATTTTGTTTGAATTTAATTATTTCTTTGATGAAGATGTAATCTCAGAACCATTAATATATGTGAAAGATTAAGCACTTATACAGTTTTTATTGGTTGAAAGTTTGAAGTTTTATTAGCCCTTTAATGGATTTTGAGAATAGAGCCCAGAGAATTCAATGAGCTTAGACTGTGTCTGTGCTTCGTTTCCTATGCGGTCATCCTTCTGGTTCTTTCGGTTTCACAGGCAAAGGATTGGCATCACTGAGCATTTATATTGTTTTAGTGTTAGAGATTATAATTTGGGTTAAAGCCTATCCAGGGAGATGTCAAGGCATACAATGCTCTTTATAATCTGGTGGTATTAGATTTGGATGTGTACTGGAATTAGTTTTGGGGGGCTGTCTTTGCTGATGCCAGATGCATTGCGCAGGTTTTGTAGTTAATTTCTTGGAAGGAGCATGCATGAAGAGTAGTAATAATTATTTATTAATATTGTATTAAAATTGATATAAATTAAACCCAAATTACAACAACCAGATAGTACAGTCCATGAGTAAATCATAATCATGGCGTCTGTAGCTTTCCCACCGATGATGGCCAGAGAGCTGAAGGGCCCCATATATAATTAAAAGCCCAGATTGCATCAAAGGTGAACGTTTTCACGTTTTGGAGTCCAGAGTCTTCGAGATCATTCGCCATTCCTCAATAGTAAGCACCCTTTGGATCAAACTAAGGTTACCGACTGTTTGCTTTGAAAGCTGTGTTGATAAATAAATGCTTTTGTCATATACTGAAAATTCTTATATTCAGTTACACATTGTCTCAATATATAGACGTCTTAGAAATTACAAAGACTTTTTTTAGAACTTTAATATGCAAATGACATTCAAATTGAAAAACTCAGAATATATTTCTAACAAATAAATTAATAAATATTTTTAAAAAAATCGTTTTAAAGATTATTAAATAATTTATTGTTTTAAATTTTTGGTTGTGAGAGAAATTAATATTTTGTTTCAATAATTATTTTTCATTTTTATCACTAATTGTTTCAGCATTTCATATGTCCAAATTTTGTCATTGGTGCTCTAAATTCTCTTTTGTCAATATCTTTGTGAATATAATTATCAAATGGTCTTCAAATTAAGTAGATTTTTTTCATTGTTTACTAACTTTCTTATGAAATGGTGCATGGTATCAATATGCTTGCTCTTCGTATGGAAAACATGATTCTTTGGCAGTGCAATTGGTTATTTGTTATCAAAAAATATTGGTGTTGGATCCTCCTCTTCATGCAATAAATTTGTCAATATTCTATGCATCCAAATTGCTTGGTATGCTATTAATGTTGTTGCTATTTACTTTGATTTTACTAATGAAATTTATCACCTTAGGTTTCTCAAGTTTGATGCCCACGACATTATACCTAATCCAAAGGGAAAAACATATCTAGAAGTATTGTTCCTATCATCTTTTCTATCTATAAAACCAATCCTAATATAGCCTATCAAATTAAAATAATTAATTGTAGAATATAATATTACATAACTTGTTTTTTTTTCTACATATATCTTAATATTCTCTTCTCAACTTGTTAATATGAGTTTTTTGGTAACTATAAATATTGAGATTGGACTAATGCTATTTATTATATATGTCTTTGTGGCTATGAGGAACATCAAACTTCCAATAAGTTTTAAAAACATTGTTGGATCAACATTGGACCTGTTGTCTTCTTTGCTAAGCTTGGTTAATTTTGTAATTAAAGATAGTGCTAGATTACAATTCAACATCCTAAATATCATTCACACATCCTTGGCATACTTAGATTTATAAATGAAAATGTCACTATTTGATTGAAATTCTTCAATGCCTAGAAAATATCTCATCAATTATAAATCTATCATTTCAAACTCTTTTTTCATAGATAATTTAAACTTGTCTACAAGAAAATTTCAAGTAAAGATTAAATCATCTACATATAAATATGCAATCAAATGATGACCTTGATTATGATCTTTGTATACAATGTAGTCTCATTTTCCTTTTGTTGAGTCCATTGTTGATCGTGTATGACTCAATTTTTAACTAGACCACACTCTTGGTGCTTGTTTGAGACAATAAAGATCTTTCTTCAATTTACATAACGTTCCTTTATGCCTTTGCACTCCATAACCTACTGGTTGATTCATGGGTCCATTTATTCCTCTAGAAAACATTTAGAAATATTGATTTGTCATCCATTTGGTAAATTTTCTAATTGTTTTTGTGTTGCTATGGATAAAACTATCTTGATTGTATCAAGCCCTACAACTAGTGCAAATGTATCATTGTAGTCAACTACATGTTGTAAAAAACCATTTTCTACTAGCCTTTCTTCATACTTTTCAAATTCACCTTTTATGTTATACTTAGTCTTTGTAGACACGTTTTACTCCTTTACAATATCTACCTACAAGTAGTTCTAGTTCCAATATTTTTCTAATTTCAATGGAATACATCTCTCATCTATAGCCTTGAACCAATATTCTTCCTTGAATGTTTCCTCAAAATGCATATAATTGTGAGAGAATAAAGAAAAAATTGAATGCAAACTTTGTAGTTTTTTCTTTCATTGATAATAAATCTTTTCAAAAAATTTATTTTATTACCTCCATACCATCCTCCTAGTGAGGTTAGTGTAGGATGTTATTCATCATTTAATTCTAATTTGGGAGCAGAATTGCTTATATAGCATGATGGTTCTCCTTATATAATTTTTTTTGGGTTGTCGACTCTCTTGAATTGTTCCTTTGAATTTTTTTTGTTGGAGTACCTACTACTTCTTATGAACTCAGGTGCACACTTTGTTCTTTTAGTTCTTCTTCATTTTGAGGTGTTGATATAATTGTAATTTATCTATCAATACTTTCATCTCACGCTTCTTCTTCATTGAATTCAACATCTCTAGTCATGATTACCTTCTTGGTAGTGGAATTTTACAACTTGTAAGCTTTGAATTTCTCACTATAACCTATATATATCAACACGTCTAAAAATTTATAAATGAGATACACTATTTTTAACTAAAAGAGGGGTAAAAATTTATTCAAACCAAAAAAGAGCAATACAAAGCATGGGCATTACACAACCCTATCAATCTCCACTAATTGGTCCAACTGTTGTGAAAAATCTAGGGGTAATTGACCCCTTTCCACAATATTCCAATCTTGCAAATGATTAGAAGCCCATTTAGCCAAACAATCCACAACCCCATTCCATTCACGTAGAATATGACAGAAAAAAATAGAATCCAAGGAAGAACACAAATTAAGAATATGTTTTATAATAACAGCCAAATGCCAACTAACATCCTCTAACTGTCGCCTCTTCAACAAAGTCACTACCACCTGAGAATCAAATTTACAAATGATCTGTCTCCACCCAAGAGCACAACCACACTCCACATCACATAAAATGGAAAGAGCCTCCATCACATTGTTAGTATACCAACCCTTATAAATAGAAAAGATAAACTCAACAGTTCTAGAACTAGTCCACCAAACACCTCTAATACCAGCATGGCCCGAATTTCCATGAGAAGAACCATCTGTGTTGATTTTCAACACACCTTGAGGAGGAAGAAAACAATGCCCCTCCCTATTTATCGTCTAAAGGGGATGAAAACATCTATTTCTCATGATTTGACCAACACTCTGAGCAGCCCCCCTCTAAAGAGGAAGATTGATACAAGTACAAAAGGAAACCTCGCTAGGATCTACACCCTCAGCCAAGTCATATTTAGCTGCAATAGTTTCTCCCAAAGAATGAAGAATCCTCCACCATAGATGTTGGACAACCAGCTTCACATCTTGAAAAATCTTGTGATTCCTCTCCATCCAGATATGCCAAATAATAAAAGTTGGTCCTAGAGCCCAAGTAACTTGAAGAAAATAGGTCTTAATAGGGGCCTTCCCCACCAAGAAAAGAACTCTGCCAAAGAAGAGACATTCCAGCAAGCCTAGCTCCACACATCCCACCAAAGGTGCACTATTCTAATCTTTCTATGAAATCCAATCTTTGATACTCATTGTAGGATATATGTTTGGACTATACACTACACATGCTACTACTTCTACATGCAATATTCATTAGGTAAGTGTTTGGTTTTCAACATGCTCCTAGCCATATCTATAGTTATTCTATTCTTCCTCTTTGTGAAGCTATTTTTTTGTAGTGTGTAGTAGTAAAATGTCTCTTAATTCTATGATATCTAAAAAAAAAATATCTTATTTGATTTGTGTTCACTAAATCTATTTGACCAAAGTACCTTGATGTATTAGCCATTTTATTTTTAACCATTTTTTTGAAGGCTTCATACTTTTGTTTGAGAAAATAAATTCATGATTTCCTATTGAAATGATCAATGAAATTTAAAAAATAAATACTTCACCCTAATGATGGATTTTTAATAGGTCCAAATAAATCAATTTGAACAAGCTCTAACTATCCCCTTTCTCTATAAGAGACTTGTGTTTGAAAAAACCCTATGTCATTTTATTAAAATATAAATATTTCATGAATTAATTGGACCTTCAATTGGTGGTAATCCTCTCACCATATTCATTTTCTATTTGAAATATTACATTATTAGGTTTTTTAGTAAGATATTTTATGGTTTTTTAGTAAGAAAACTAGAACGTCATGTGTATAAAATAGTATAATATTATTAATTGTATGAGTATGTGTTCACATCATGAGCTGTTATAAAAATTTGTCTATGTAATAGAGTGGTTATAGGAACTCTTCTATAATATAAGAGATATACATGTCCTATAAAATAGTGTTATGTATTATTGAACAAAGTACATTAAAACATAGTATTATTTATCCAATAGAATTGCAACACTTTTGAAAAATCAGTATGATATCATAACCACTTTACATGGATACCTAATTTTAGTCCACAAAAAATATACTTCAATATAAAATCAAGGAGGGGAAAGTAGAGAATCAAGACAAGAAGAATAACATACAAAATAAACTGTTCTTAGAATAACATCTAAAAATGGGTTGATGTGTTTCAGAAAAACAAGGAACTCAATGTAAGTCAAGCCTTCTAATGCTTCTATACTAGTTAGATTTCCATAATATCCAGTGAATTCCAACCTAAAGAGAAGTGATTGGTACTTCATGTGAGCTTGTCACTAAGATATGTGTAAAAAAAGTTGAGTGATAGATTCTTTCTTATAATCTTGGAGGTCTGATGTAGGAGCACCCGAACGTCTATGCAATACTGCATCGCTAAAAAAAATTTGATTAATTTAGTGTTGGTTTTCTCTTCATTTGTGTTGTTTCGGTTGTGTTTTTGTTAGTGTGCCATGATGGATGTCGGTGACCATTAATCTTTTGTCGTATGTTTGTCAAAGTGTTTAAAAAAATTATGAGATTGCTAGCAAAGCATTTGATGGATTTGATATTATTTTCATTTGGTTATCTGGTGATATTGGAATAAATCTATATTCCTATGAATCCTTTCAGATTTTAATTGAAGGTGGAAGGACATGTTGACTCCATACGAGTCCGCCCATATTTGAATTTCTTTTAAAAACTCATTTTAATCTCCCTTTGTAAAAAGGCGACACCTCATTTGGTGTTTGCATTCCAGAAATGAAGAGACACAACAACACAAGGGTCGATCATGGAGTGGAGCGACGAAAGGAGTTTATCAATTTTTTCCAGAATTGTAAAATTTGACTGAAATAAAAGACCACAACTAGCAGCTAGCAATGTAGTGACCTTATTTGATGTTTCAAAGGTCGAGTATCCTCCAAAAAAATGTGTGAGATTTAAATCTTGTTGCGGTTACATTTTGAAGAATCAAGGATTGATTACATTTTCCAGTGTATGAGACCACTGTAGGGGGCATTGATTCATTTTGGAGGTGACCATTCAATGTTTGCGGGTGTTCGGTCAACAAATAGGGGAAAGAAATGGAAGAATGAATGTCAGCAACCAAAGGAGAATACAAGGAGATTGAGAAAAGGAGACAGGAGGTCGATTTGAAGAAGAGTACCAAGTTTTTGATTGATAAAACAAAATATTTGAACAGTGAATTGTTGCTAATACATAAAAAATTTAGTTTGATGATATTAAATATGGCCTATGGATTGTTTATTGCATGATAACAATTCCCCTCCCCTTAGCTGATGACCAACTTCTCCTTTGATTTGCTCTCTTTGGTCTAGAAGTTGCTTCAACTGAGAGTGTAAACTTTCTATTTGTACCCTTGTAGCACCATCTTTGTCCTTCACCGGATCATATACATTCACCACATGAGCTATTTGTGACTCAATAGAGTCAATTTGATCCTTTATGTTCTTTGTAGTTGCTAGCCATTTCAAACAAAATTGATACAACACTTTAGCATCTTCTAAGCATTTTTTAATGCTTTTCATATTCTCTTGCAATTTATTATGTTCCTTTGTACATCTCCTCGAGGCATTAGCCATTCTTTTGTTATTCACTTGTTCAAACACTTTTTGGTTTGGCGGCTTCTCTAGACAAGATGAGTGATCTTTGAAAGACTCCAATATAAGCTCTTCATCTTTTATGTGGGAGGTAGAGATGGATCTCTTTTTACCTTAGGTAATTCATCCTAAATTATCTTTATTTCTTCTTCCAATAATTCAACACCCTCAACTTCTTGTTGAAGAATCACTTGCCTTGCAGTGAATTGAAGTATGTCTCCTAGTTGTAACTTGTGAAGAGGAGATATGTTGGACAAGTTAACTTGTCCATTAAGCACTGGAAGTTGTAATAATTTTGGAGCAACCACTGGTTGAATCTATATTTTTTATGCCAAAACTCCTTGATTGAAACAATAGGAGAGCATGAGGAAGATGTTTCCTATCCTTTCTCAGAATTCTCCCTTATACCACTATTTATTTGTTCCTCTTGCTCCTCTTATGGATTTTTTTGATCAATTTTATGAGGAGGAGATATTGTAATGTGGGGTGGAGGCATATGTGATTTCTCCACATTCTCAACTCCTTTCACTTCTTCAACAATTTTATTTGTTACTTATTTAGTTTCCTTCTATATTGTATCTTTTTCCTCCTTCTACATGCTCATAAGGACATCTACCCTATGCTTTTTCCTTAGCTCTTGAGCTTGTATTTAAGATATTTTATCTTTCTCTTCTTGAGAAACAAAAGATCTAGCTTTTCCAAGAGCTTGTTGTCTTAGCTCTTCATCCATTTATATGGATTTTTCTCTCTTTTGCCTCAAATCCTAAGAAAGACTCTCTGGAACCTTTTCAATAATATTACTTAGAGGCACATTATATTTGACCATGGACATCACAATTTCCTTCTCAATATTCTTTTGATTAGTAGGAGGCATATCTAGATGAAGTTTTGTTGTTTCCTTCAGCATACGATGATGCCCAATCTCATTGAAGAATGCCTCTAATTAGAGAGGCTCATGTGGAGGTGCCACCAAAGAAGTTTTCTTAGTTTTATTTTATTTCTTCTTTAGTTTAGAGGTGCCTTCGTCTCCTTCTTCTCCTTTCACTTTAATCTCCACTATTTGAACTTTCTTCCTTTTGGCAAGCCATTTAGGCCATGCATGCTTCTTCTATGTAGTTTTCATTTGCACCAAGCTTTTAGATGCAACTCTTCTTCTAGTAGTAGTTTGTGTAGATCTAGAGGCTTGTAGAGCATGTGTAGCTACATATGTGGACCTACTACTTCCTTATAGGTCCTTGAGCAACTAGTGGATTAATAGGACAAGGTTGGGGAGCCTTCGCAAGGGTTTCTAATGCAAATTTTGGTGGAATACCCTATTTATTATGCAATTCATCGCTATGCTTGTTAAGATTCTCCTTCCTACTTCTTTTATGCATCTCATCCATTATTTAATCATAAATTCCAAATCTTTTTGTTATTGTATCCTTGGGTTTGTTGAGAATAATATCAACATATAAGTTTTTTATCTCTTGTATGGAGATCACATAAGGCAATATTGGAATCCAAGCTTTCCTTGGCTCTATAGGTTCCATGTAACTATAATCTTTATCTACCAAAAAAATTATTTTCCCTTTGTATTTTAGTACAATTCCAAAGAGGATGCTTTCTTTGACTTGCATGTCAATTTTTAGGGTTTTGAAAAACCCCTAGTACATTGTGCTACAGATCTTATTATCAACAAAACCTCTCATATGGTTTTTAATTTGTGTAGCAACAAAAATGTGTTGTTTCCAGACCCTACCCTTAAAACAAGGTAGTTCATTAAGGAAGTAAAATGTAAGGAAAATGATAAGGGTACCATATCTGAAGTCGTAGCTTGTTTCCTTTGTTCTCTTCAGATTTTCCATCAGCTACTCTCTTATGGCCTCACAGAGGCCAAAGTCTTTTCCTTCCTTTACCATCTAATAAGCAGTGTGAATTATGGTACCAATGGAGGATCCCTCTCTATTTATGAAATAAACCTTATAGGAAATGTCAATTGCTACATAATGGACCCTTGGATCAATTATGTCATTCACACTTAGGATCTCTTTGTCAAACTTTTCCCTAGTGAGTTTTGTAACCCTATCATTTTTTATATCCTTAATCACTGAAACTAGTAACAACCCTAATTTCTTCCCTAGTGATTCTATAGGGCATATCAAGATACATAAACTCATCATGAATTTTTCTCAAAACATACCTCACCCATTCATGTTCATCATAGAAGTCAAAGTAATCCTTCCATATATCTAGTCGTTTGCCTCTCATATTTGCATTTTTTGGTTTGTAGTTTTCATCATCATCTGAGAAAACTTCACATGATTGATATCATTTAGTGTGGCATTGATGTATATCCTAACATCTTTTGTGTATAAAACATTTATTGAAATGAAGGAGAACAGTCATCCTTGTATATATCAATGCCTTAAAAGGACATTTCTTGTATTTCAGCCTTGGTTTCTCAGTAATATCCACTAAATGAAGAGTCACCATCTCAATCTTCTTTAAACTCAAAAACTAGGGTTTTAAGAAATAGTGTTTTTGAAAAATACCTTTGTTTTTAGTCGCTAGAGTTTCACCTTCAGCTTGTTTCCTATCAAACTTGCTAGGTTTTTTGAATTCCTTCTTCTCTTCTCAGTTCTAGATGCAAATGATTTGATTTCAAATGAGATTTGATCATGCAAGTGAAGCATAATTAAATTACATTTTCCCTAACTTTTCACAATTATTGCACCTTTCCCTATTAGGTAAACTACTTCTAGAGTGCTCTGTAGCTCCACAAAGATCCAAATTCATTATGCAATCCTCCACATATCATGTTTTTACTCTAGATATTTAGTGGATTGAAAATTTCTTACTATATTATCATCCTCTTCAATTTTATGCCAAAACATTTGTGTGGACCTGACTTCCATTTATAGAAGCCACAATTATTCAAAGGGAAATAGATATGCAATAGTTAGCTCCCCATGACATTATTCCTTCTCTTAATCATCTATAAAGTCTTTTGCACTAGATAGAAGCACAAATTCTTCCCTCTTCCCATTATTTTTCTCTAATTTCTTTCTCCATATATTTGTCACTTCCTTGTTTTGTTGAAGCAAAGTTTCCTTTATCTTCCTATGTTGAACATGTGGCTTAACATAACCATTCTTGTAGAATATTTCTTTATTCCCAAATTTATTACACTTGTATCAAACAACATTATATTATGGAGCCAAACCATTTCTCCTTACTTTAGTCCTGTAATAAACAAACCTATGATCAAACTTATTGCATGCATAGTAGTAAGCACAAAAGGAACAAGAGATCATAGCATCTTGTCTTGGAGACACAAATGAGTTCTTGAGCATGTAATCATTTCTTCTTTCCTTGGTTATATAATCAATCTATCCTTATCTCCAAACTTATTGCACGAATAATAGTAACCATAAAAGGATTGAGAGAAGAATATCAACCTATCTAGAAGGATATCTCTTGAAGAACTTATTTATACCACTAAATTTTATGAAGTCATCATTCAAATCCTACTTATCATCTTTAGTCTTCTTAGAGTCTTTAGCATAGGCCTCTTTCTTTTTCATTTCAAACATGCCATCAAGTATATCTTTTTTGAGTTTTAACCTTTTTCAAATCCAATGCTACCCTTATTTTTAGAGGTCTTTGACTACTAATTATCTCATCAAGCATGTTGGTTTTTTTAAAGTTTTATACCTTTTTCTATTTGATCCTTTCCTTTCTAAAATTCTTTCCAAAGAGAGATATTTTCTTCTTCAAGTTTGGAGCATTTGACTGATTGAAAGGTAATATTCATCCACCCAAGATAATTTCCATATAAACCAAATAGAGAAATCTATACAAACAAGTATTCAAAATCTATATGCAAAAGAATATACAACATACCATCAAAGAAAATACAAGATATACCGTAGGAAATACCTCAAGAGGGAAAAAGCCATCCTCCAAAAGCATCCATCACTCATGTATTTTTCAATAATAAACATTACAATACATCTTCAAAGCTCTCCATGAGCACCTTTGAAACAACAATCCCTCTACAAGTGCTCCATGTGAAAAAGCATGTAACCACACATCCAATGTCATGCTTCAACCCTCACAAGTGCTAACAAGAGATACTCTCAACCCCTTATCCAAATAGCCAAGTCAACCTACCAACCTTATACAACTACCCATGTGCTTGCTTTTATAGAAACAAGCTCACACAAAACTACCAAGTGGTATTTACATAGAAACATGTGACTAATACCATGAGCTTACAAAACTAGTAACCCATCATTTAATATTGGTACCTAAGTTTTCCTAGTATTAAATATTATTCTCATGTGAAACCCTGAATTAAATATTGAAGCCAATGTTACATAAAACACATAAAGTGGCTCCAAGAATGCTAGACTCATGTGATGCACAAATCCCTAGATTCCCTAGTTGCACCACATATAATAAATAAATATATTACATTATAATATTACGCAAGGTGGACAACACACATTTTACTAACATTCTCCCACTTGTATACATTGCATAAGGGGTAAACAAGTAAACTCAAACATGAACAAGGGAACAATCCCTATAGCTACATATACCATCAAGGAATCAAAGTGATCCATGTTCTCCATCAAGATACCTAGAACAAGAATCAAGGTGACCACCACCTCAAGGATGAATGCTCTCATCCTCCATTATGCCTATGTACAAAGATAAGAAACCATCCAAAGAGATGCCACACTATCTATCACAAAGAAGCATAAGTCTTGCCTCCAACCAATATCCCAATACACAAGAACTCAATCCAAAGGTAACTAGTATGTATCAATAGCTGTCAAGACACAATCACCATAGCTGAAAATAACACCCACAATAAATATTGACACATCCAACTATCCATACCTCAAAGGTTTAGAAATCATAAGTGAACCTCATTCCATCAGCATATACAACCCATAACATGAAATCACAATCTTCAAGTTCCAAACCTATCATATAATGAACTTACACAATTAGGAACTCCCACTGCATAAGTAATGTCAAATCTGAAAATGATCAAGGCATCCAAGATTCACTAATAGAAACACATAGAAGTGTAACCAACATCATGCAATACCAAGGAACATCCACAAAGATAAAAATCCTGCAGACCAATATGTTGAAATACATCTCTCACCAAAAGTCTCCATAGCTCTCCCATGTTCTCTACACCTAACAAAGGAAAGAGATAAAGAAATCTCCATGTCATCACCTAAAAACAATGTGACAACACATGACCACAAGTTGAGCAATCATCATAGCTCCACACAAAGATCTCAATACCAATTTCATGTAAATACAAACATCCAGGAAGTGGAACAAGACCAAAGAGAGAATGTGTAAATCAAAACCTATAGCATGTCCTTCTACACACACCTCCAAATGCTAAGGTGACATGATCAGTATGATCTCGTCCATAAAAATCCAAAGATAATAGCACTATCCAAATCTAACCATAACCAAGATGTATGTATCTCAAACCAAAGGAAGATCAAACCCAATGCATTCCCCAAAAAAGGGAATAATCCCATTAACATCTCCTAAACTCAACATCAATGAATGTACTCATAATTCATAAGGAGAGAAGTATGTCGACACTCCTCAAATTAACCCTCTAAAACTAAATATCCATATCTCAAGATCCGTATGCATGAGAAGACAAAGCATAAACATAATGCACCTGAAAGAAATAATGGGCAATACCTCTCAAGTGATAATTTTCCAAGTAGACCAAGAGTGGGGAATGAGAATGCTCCTCCAAGATATAAAATGCATCATGAATCATCTAAGAACAATATAATCATAGGTCCATGTTGAACTCACATCCAACCAAGGTGTAGGCTCCTTAGACCTCTAGCTAAAATATCATCAATGAGAAACTATCTCAACACATGTCTCTAATCACAATAAATCTCATAGCCTCACCTATGCCCCAAAGTATCCATGAGTTCCTATAACTGACCAATCCATGCCAAACTCCAAACACAACAAAGCATCATCATGAAGCTCTCAAGAAAATGATCAATGCACCCAATACTAAGAGATCCAACCAATATCAAATTCAAAGTCCCAACAATTGAATCAACAAATAAACCATGACATCATGATCTCACATCTCCTCAAAAGAAGATCATGTGCTCTAATGAACATATCATGCACCTATATCATACCAACACTCTAATGCACAATCAAGAGTAAATCATGACATAATAAAATAACCATCCTATAAAAACAAGGATCACATGCCAAAAGACAAATTATGACATCTCAATGAAAGACTAAAGAAGTTATCCATGGAAAACCCAGATGCCAACATATCCAAATCACATGAAGATAACCATCTCTTGTCAATGAAACCCAAGATTTCAAAGAACCCTCATTACATAGAAACATGATCCAAGAGTCCATCCATGGTACCAACACTGTAGAAGATCATCCACCATCAAATCATGAATCCACATCAATACCACAAGCTCCCATTGAACTGTGATACTAGGCTCTCCATGGCAACATGATAATCATCCTCTAAATGGAGATTCTCCATTCCCCAATGCAATAAAAGAACTCAACACTGAGCTCCCAAAGGGGAGATTACAAACCATGATCTCCAAACCAAGAAGATACAACACCACCAAACCTTCACTATCACAATCTCCAACTAAATCATGTAACCAAGCCATCCATGACATTGTGATAACAACCTCCTCAATGAAGATCAACCAAAGCAATGATCCTCATGTTAAGAAGATACACTACCGAGCCATCATTGTCACAAAATCCCACTAAATCATGTAACCAAGCTATCTATGACATTGTGATAACAACCTCCTCAATGAAGATCAACCAAAACCGTGATCCCCAACCTAAGAAGATACATCGCCACAAACCAAACTAGAACCAATCCAAACACCACCAACAATGCACCTACATAAATAGTCATATCATGCAAAAGTCCCTAAAGCACAAGGAACATCCATGACACCATGATTAGCACCAAATGTACCCACAACACAATCCAACGATGTCACACATGTCTACATCACATATTCAACTACATATGTCTCACATCATTATTGTACCTAGTAATACCATCTATCCTCCTCAACACGAAAACCAAACTAGAAAACAAGTGACTAAACCAAGACACCAAACTAAATATGTAACAACACTACAACATCTATGGGCATAGACAAACCATATCCAAGTTATATATGCAACCTATAAGTATATATTTCCTACAACACTACACAACTTGTAGATACAATAATGCAACATACAAATCCAATAATATACTAATAACCATGTCAAATAAGAGTAATCATAGATGTACATGTGAGTATTTGATGACTCCAACATCAAATCACCAAGATCTGAAATAGACATAAGCTCACTAAAGTACCAAAATCAACAAGAAAACATAAACAACTCAGATGGAAATAACAACAAATAAACCATGCCAAATCATCTTCAAACATGATCCACTATGTAGTTCTCTGAACAGGCTTTCTATCAACTATAAGAAGTACAAAATACAACTCTATATGCACAAGTTATGACCTCTCCAACCCTGAAAATAAAATATAACTTCCAACAAGAAATATAATATAAAACAACAAAATATGGAAAAACAACGTGTAGAGCATGGAACCATCTTTCCAACAAGTATAATAAGTCAATAAATAGACACCCCGAGAAAAAGCTATGCCATTTGGAAATAAGTTGCATAATTTGGCTAATAAGATGTGCTAGGGTGGCCCCTTGGAGGCTTGTCAGTGGTGGTGGCCCCACCTGGGCGGTGCTGCCTAGACCAAAGAAGAAATTAAATGTGGTTAAATTTATTTTCATTCAAAAATTTATGTGGAATTTAATTTTGGGGGTGACATTTTAAATTTATATTTTTTTGGCAGTTGATATGTTGTTTTACCTCGATGAGGGTTGGTTGGGCCTACTCAGTGAGACGGCTTGTTAGAGCCAACAACCCTCTGACAATTGACACTAGCAAGGAATGACTACCAGTCTACGAACTAATAGGTCATGCACCTATTAGCCATGAATATGATAGTAGGGATGAGGTTCTTTGGACTCCCTCCTAATATTATATGTATATATATATTTTTTAATTTTTTTTAATTTTAATTTTTAATAAAAATCAACAGAGTTTTTAAATTTTTAAATTATAGTAAATATTATTATTTTTTAATTTTTTTCTCTATAGAACAAAATAGATGGCCATATGGCCATATTCTAGGGATAAGGAGGGTATTTTCTTTCTCACAATTGCTAAAATAGTCCAAATTTAATGTTAATATTCAACTCTCGGGCCTCATGGATCTAATGGTGAGGTTAATTTTGTACCAAGGGGTCATCTGCAACATTTCCCCTATAAAACCCTCATTATGAACATCCATTAAAAACCATTTTTCCATCAAAGATTTATAAACCTTAGATATCTACAAAAATAACCACAAATCTGCAACTCCAAAACCCAAAAATTGTAAAAAAACATCTGTAAAAACCCTCATGTCTTGCAATGTCTTCATTCTTTCCATTCAAGCCCTATATTTAACTATGTGCTAAATCTTCTCCAACAAGGGTTATACAAGCCACAACCATGGCTATGATACAAAATGAAAGGAAATATGCATCCACCCAAGATAATTTCCACATAACCCAAATAGAGAAATCTATGTAAACAAGTATTCATAATCCATATGCAAAAAAATAGACAACATACCATCAAAGATGACACAAGATATACCTTGAGAAAATCCCGAAGAGGGAAAATCCTAGCCTACAGATCATCCATTAGTCATGTATTGAATTCAACAATAAAAAAAAAAATGCATCTTTAGAGCTCTCCATGAACACCTTTGAAACATCAAGCCCTCTACAAGCACTCCATGTGAATAACCATGTAACCACATATCCCATTCCATGCTTCAACCCTCACAAATGATAACAAGAGATATCAACCCCTTAGCCAAATAGCCAAGAAAACCTACCAATCTTAAGCAACTACCCATGTGTTTTCTTTTATAGAAACAAGCTTACAGAAAACCACCAAGTGGTATTTACATAGAACCATGTGACTAATACCATGAGCTTATAAAAAAATTAACCCCTCATTTAATATTGGTAGTAAGTTTTCCCAATATTAAATATTATTCCCATGTGAAACCCCACATTAAATATTTAATCTAGTGTTACATATAACACATAAAGTGGCCCCAAGAATGCTAGACCCATGTGATGCATGCGTTTCTAGACTCCCTAGGTGCAGACAGACTAATCATCATGCAGAGGTGGAGGCTGCTTTCATGAGTTTTAGATATACAATTAGTAAGGGTTTCTCCAAAGTTTGGTTGGAAGGTGATTCTATGAATTTCATAAATTATTTGTGTGGTACACATCCCTCGAGTTAGAACATGGATCAGTTAATAAAGGATACAGTAATTATGTTACAATCTTGTGATGAGACCCGTGTCTCTCATGTTTATCGGGAAGGAAACTCTCTTGCTGATTATTTTGCTAATTTGTCTATTAGCCTTAGTGAATTTCGCTCATGGGAGGATGGATTGATCATTCCTAAGAATGCTAGAAACATATTAAGAATTGATGGTGTTGGATATGGTGATGCGGATTTTATGGCCTTGTACTTCTCCCCATTTGGTACACTTTGTGGGTGTCTTATGGTTATTTCGCTTTCTTCTGGGTATCTTTTTCTAGGGTTTTGTGTGTTCTGTTTGGGCTACCAAGGGCGGAGATAGATGTCGAGTTGAGCTAGACTCCTGTGGTGATATTCAGATAAAAAAGAAGCTCTGGAACATTCTTCATCATGGAAATTTCACTCAATTTTTGGAGAGATTGCATGGGCATGACCCTAATGCCTCGACTAAGTTTGTCTCTTTCTGGCATAATCACAAGCTTGTGATGAAAGGGATGGAGGTGGAAGTGAATGAAGACCTTATTGCCACTATTACGGGGATGTCGACTGTAAGAAGGAAGTTTTTCAAAGACAAAAAGAGCAATGAGGAGGCAATGACCCATTTTTTTAACGATGACAAGAGGAATAATTTGGTCAAGTTGGAGAGTTGGGGTTATGATAGAGCCTCTCTCAAAAAGATATGGGCTAGGGTTGCAGAGGTGATGATGCAATACATGATGTTGGAAGGAATATTTAAGGCTCTTCTTGGTCACCATTTCACTCTTATTAATCATTTTAGGCATGGCTTGTTTATTTCCTTTCCCTTTTTTCTTTTATATTCATTGGAATCCTTGGTGTATGCTCATCTAAAGAATATGAGGGCCCCTATCCTCCATGAAGGGCTTATTTTTCTTATAATGGAGCATGTCTAGTCTTTTACCTCAGCTCCGACCATCAAATTCAAAGGAGATATTTTAAGTTCTTTGGGTCGTTGGATTCAGATTCCTCTTCGGATGAGGAGGAGGATGAGGATGATGTCTCCCCTGAGGGTGTGGCTTTGACTTCGAAGAAAAGGAAGGTGGTGAGTTCTAAGAGTAACAAGGCTCCTAAGAGGTAGGCCATTTCTAGGAGTAATGATAGAGAGGTAGGGTTAGATGGGTCCTCTCCTAAGGCTATGGAAGTGGCTATTGATAAAGGTGTTGTTGGTGGGGCTCTTGAGGTTGGGACCCAGGATAATGTTGGTTCAGTTGAAAAACCGAGAAGATTGTCGAAGAGGTTGGCCAATTTGAAGAAAAAGGATTCTATAGTTGCGGCTAGGGACTCCAAAGAGGTTGAGGAAGGTAAGATTCCTATTAAAAAAATGGTGGTTGTTGAGGATTCTCCAGTTCATGACATGCCTAAGGTGTCTCTAGACAAGGAGGTTGGTGATCTGAATGTGGAGGATGAGAAAAATAAAAATTTTAATCCACCCTTAAAGACTGATCCTCTTTTAGAGGATTTTTCGTACCTGGATGAAGATGATACTTCTATGTTTGGTTTCTTGGATATGGCTAGGGCTGGGGCTACGGGTACCTTCAAATTGGCCAAATGGACTTTGTAAGAATTAAAATAAAATTAATATCAAGATAAGAGGCTTAAAGGTGAATATGCAGAATGTTCAGAAGGCCTCTGTGTCTGACATCCTCATTGATAGAATGGTGGAACTAGAAGGTTTGTTCAATGACTTTAAGTCGTTGTGCAAGGAAAGATTGCAAGGCCTTGAGGCTAAGGTTGCTAGTATAAATGGTGATATTAAATTTTTTTTGTAGGTGATCCACACCTTGGTCAAGAATAGTGTAGAAGCTTTGGAAATTCTCTTTAAGAAAATTGGTCAGCTCAGAGAAGATCAAGTTCTCTTCTCAGAGATAATGGAGAAAGAGAAAATGGCTAAGGGTAAGGGTAAGAAGGCTGTGAAGGATGATGATAAGGTACCTATTGGCAGAGGTTTGGCTGAATGGAAGAAAGCTTTTGATGCTAAGAAAAAGGAACTGATGGATATGGTTGAAAAACAATAAGAACCAACAGATTGACGTGGCCAAAACTCTGAGTGGTCTTAACTAGTTTCTTGTTTCTTTCTATTTATGTTGGGTTTTATTCTCTTGTCGGTTGTTTTTCTATTGTTTTGCGAGTGGGTGTTGCTGGTTGTTGTTTATCTTTTTTTAGTTTGGCACCTATGGTGGTTGGTTTTTTAGCTGTTGGGTTGCTTCTAGGAGGCTATTGATTACTTGTTGGAGCAGAATGTTTTTGTAAAGGGTTTCGAGTCCCTACAAAACCTATTTTTCCCATATATTCAAAACATTATGCAAGGTGGACAACACACATTTTCCCAACTTTGATTTGCATTTAGTTTAGTATTTACACAATCTACAACCCTCTTACCTTCTTCAACTTGAACTTTCAAATTGATAATTACTTCTTTTGATTCTTCGAGGTTGATCTTATATTCTTCACTTTATTTCCTTGCTACATCCATATCTTCTAGTGCAAAAATAAATTCTACTTTAAAATCAACTTCATAATCTTCTTCATTAAATAGTTTCACATTTTTATCATCTTCGGAAGGATTTTTATCATTAAATAGTACTTCAATTCCAATGTGTTCCAACACAATATATACCTCATCTATTAAATCGTATCAAAGAACTTAGCTCTAATACCAATTTTTGAACACACAAAAGTAATGAGGGGGTGGTGAATCAACACATAATAAAATTATTTACTTCAAACAATAATTAATCAAATATAAGAATTTAGTCTAGAAGAACACATAAGCACACAACCATAACAATATATTTATGTGAAAAAACCTAGAAGGGAAAAACCACGTGAGCTAGCTTCTTAGATCTACTGTCCAAATCTAGCCTCACAAATAGAATAGTTTACATTAACACTTATTGGCTAAAACCAAAGAAATCTACAACTCCCTCAAGTGCTACAACAATTACAAAAAAGGGGTCTACAACCTCTATACAAAGATACTTATTTGATTTAGATGTTTCTTTCTTAAGAATAGATTGCTTCAACTTTCTGCTAACCTTTCTAAACTATCCATTATAGTCTTACTTGTACACAATCACTCTGCAAGCATCATAACATCAAAATACCTTCAAATACCTCTCTTTTTTAATCACAACTATCTCCACTATCTCTGTAATAACATCACTACTGAGCTACCATGCTTGAATTGATCCTTTCCATATTTCATTATAAAAAGTACAACTTTTGTAGTTATTTTATTCACAAATTATCTTTTCTAAAACTCATCACACATTTTGTTCTTCTTTCAATAGTATTGATCTTATATTTATATTCTTTATAATTCTTCAAAAAAACCTCCTTTGTCAGCCAAGATGAAATGTGTAACATGAAATGTGCAACAACCATGTTTGTCAGCTCCTAAGTCATTTGTGATAAGTAGAAATCAAATGTAGTTCAACCAAGAGTTAATAAAGACCTATTTTACCTTAGTGCACACATCTTTGTACTAGCTCACACTTTCAAACACCTAGCACAATTATTTCAAATACCAAGTCAACCAAGCAAAAAATTAACCTTTTATACATTAGATCCAGATCAAAAGAAATATCGAAGAAACAAAAATGACATCATGCAGATCAAGTTATGAACATTATATGGCTTTCCAAACATTCCTATACTCTTCTTTTACTATTTTAGGCAATTTCATGCTAGCACAAACACATAAATACTAATGCTAGTATTCCTAATACACTCTGATTACATAGTCTTGATGTAAAACATTGAAAATTCTACTTGAGATAGACAAAGACATTTTAAACTTTAAATGAGCATACCAACTAATCATATGAGCTTATATTTTAATTAGAAAAGCCTAAATTCAAGAGGCAGTGAAATGTGATGGCATATATTATCTCCCTCTACTTACCTTAACCAACAAAAAGAATTTTCTTCACACATATGATTCCAAAAACTATTAGGGTATATATTATCACTTGAAACTTGAATCATGTGTGTAACTTACCCATGTTTAGTAATTCTCCAAACTGTAGGACAATATTGTCAAAAACAGAGAAGTCTAGAGCATTATTCTATCTCTTTTTTACTACAACTACCTTGTTTCCCTACTGCATTCAATCTTCTAACTCTAAACCACTTTGCATTAAGTTTTATGATCTCAAATTTGAACCACATGTAACTAAGACTAGTTACAAGATACTTGCTCTATCTATAAGCTCATAACTTCAAATGTAATAAAATATGGCACATTCTCCTGAGCATGTGATGCCTTCCCTGATTTGACCTTTACTTAATCAAATTTTGTCAAACTCTTTGCAACTTTATTTATCTAGTGCCAAGAAATATGACCTTATAACTTCCATGACATTCATTATCAATAAAACTTATCAATGATACTGACACCATACACTTTTCATGAACTTTCACATGAAATTTAGAAGATAAGTTACAAGTATGTATGGATGATATTGATCATCATCACTCCTTTAATATGTTTCTTTACTTAGTTGACATTAATGACAACATATGCAAGAAATAGTATTCATGGTACATCATATTATTGGGGAATATATCATGGAAAATTAGATAAGAGAAATATGAGAAATATGAGAAAATTGGGTTTAACAAGGATAATGAAATATGATGTTGACATAAACCCCTCAAAATTGGTAAAAGGAATGGAATTGTCTAAAGAAAAATTGAAGATAAGAAGCCAAGAGAAGTAAAGGTGATAGAAAATAAGAAATTTATGATTTATGAAGAAAAAAATCTAGAGAAAAATATACTAGGAAAGGATTCAAATTATGAAAATTGGAGAATATCAAAGAAACATGTATTATTCTAAGAAAAAGTATTATATACTACTTTTTTTAATCCTAATTATTGGTTTTATTTTCAAAATGATTTTTAATTTGGAGCCAAGGGGGACTCATTCACCACCCATGGCGAATGGGTTCCACCTAGGACCTGAAAATGGGTGTTGGGAAATAAGTTGTATTTAATGTTGTTTATCAGGTTAACATTCAAAATAACACTTAATTAAAGCATATAAGGGTATAAAGGGGCCATCAAGGAGTGAAACCAAGAAGATATTTCATGAATTCCATCAAGGGATACCAAGAGGACATTTCTTAGCTCTAACAACCATTATTAATATATCTAATGCTAGCTAATAATGGCCATCTGTATATATGGATTACCATAAATGTGTTAGAAGATGTCCATATTGTTAATTATACACTAGTCAATTTGAAGAAGTGATATAACATCTTTGAGGCATGTTTTGGAAAAATATCCATTCACATAATAAGGTATACAACTCATTTGATTTGGTCACTCAATTTCAATACTAGGTCAAATCAATAATTTCTTATAGTTCAGTAGATTATCTTTTTAGAGGGACCAAAGAAGATGCATTTAAGGACGTCATTGAAGGAGTTATCCTCAATTTATTGGAAGATTTTGTTAGTAGATTTAGGGTTCCTAGATTATTTAATATCTAATAATGTGAAATAATTTTTGGGCACTAGAGTCTCTAAATTTACTATAAAATATGAAATTTAATTGAAGATATTAATAGATTATTACACACAAGGAAATGGTTTAGCATAGTCAAAAAGTAAGAATCTATTTACATAATAACCAAACAAATTTGCATAGAACAATAGAGGGAATATAATAAAAATATAAAATTATTCATATGGATTGATTATATTACCCCAAAGAAAATAATTAGAATTTCTCCATATGCACTAGAATATGGCAGAGAAGTTATTCTTGAAATATAAATAGAACTCCTAGCTCTATAACTAATCAAGCGACTAGCCATAGAAGAGAATGGAGATATGAAATTTTAAGTGGTAGAACTATCAAAATTGGAAGAGAAGGGAGACCACTAAGGATTCAATGACTTAACATTAGTAGATACTTAAATACTAGCTTTCCAAGTACTCCCTAGAGCCCCATTTTAAGTTAGGAGATACATGCGCTCAAATAGGAAGAAAGAATAGGTATGATAGGGTTGTATTAAAAAAATTATATCCTATTGAGTGTCCCATGTCATTAAATTATGAAAAAAGTGTAACTCTTTTGACCTTAAGCATCACAAGCTACATAATGATCTTCATACACATATGTATCATAATTGACTTTTAGTTGTGTTTTTCCTTATTTTAAATATTTTTATTACTCTTTCTATGATCTTTTAACCACTTTCATATTTTTATCCTTTATAATTTTCCTAGATGTGGATTTGAAACCTTTTTAACAGAAACAAAGATGAAGTGTTATGAATATTTTCTAAGTACAAATTATAGTTCTTTGGGTATCAAGAGTTCTTCCACCTACTTCTTAGTTAGATATCATAGTATTTTAATGCTAGAGATTCCTAAATTTGGTAGAGATTTATCTAAGAAATAGGTAAACACCCTCATTAGGTTAGTTAATGGAATTCATTATTAAAGTTGAAATTCTTTATGAAAATATTTGTCCAAAAGAAGTTAGTTTGAAGGAAAATCATTCTATTTTTTATTGTAACAAGTCAAGTTAGTTCTAGATTGTGTATCTTAAAAATGATATAAATAAATAATTTGTTAGATTATGAAAAACACAAGCCACTAGATTAAACAATGAATAAAGACACATTCCATGCAAGAGAGATGCAAATAATAATATGTAATATCATCAACAAGAAAAATCTACAGAATGAACCTCCAGAGTCTTCAAGGAAAACACGTGTCCTCAAAGGTTGAGAGTTCTATCAAAGGAACCAAAGGTTATGATAATACAATGAGGGTTGAGTGCTATATAGAAGCAACCCTAAATTATAAAGGGATTAGATCATGACAAGTGTCAACATCTCATGTAATGAGACATAATGATTTAATAATAACTTTGTAGTTAAATTAGAAAATCACTCATAAGTTTAGCTTAAGTGCATAAGAATAAACTAGACTAATAATTAATTAAAGATTAATTAATTATTAGCTAATATATGATTTCTCTAACACCCCCTTAAGATGAACTTGGGGAGTATCTAAAAACCATAAAAATAGAATGAATGATGGGTCCCGAAAAACAAAAGGTACCCATGTACAAACAATCTAATCTCTCAAAACTGGAGAAAAGGAGAAAAAAACATGGGAAAAAATCCTCTCCAAAAAAGAGAAAGGAAAATGAAGGACTGAAAAAACCTTGAAATCAAGGTGAAGGACTAAGAAACCTCTAACCAAAACAATATCCCAAAAAATAGGAACATGTAGAACATTACTGAAGCATGAAGAAGTTGCAGACAATTTTTGAAAGATGACTACTATAGTGCTGAAATGAATAACCTCTAAAAAAATACGATGATTAGGATCAAGAAGATAATAATTTGTATGAGTTCCCACAACAACACTACTCAAATGAGATGAGAAACAAAGATAATACATATAAAAATCGAAGATACAAATAACACAAGTAGGTCAATAGGCTAAAGAACACTAATCAAGTAAAAATGGAAGGTCACCTCTAGAACAATAATGCAAGAGTGTCCATATGGTAAATGCTCCATCTTGATGAAATGCATGGGTAACAAACCGCTAATGTATGTTGCATCCACCTAGTACAAAGGAACAAGAACTACATACATAGATCACTACAAAAATGAAACAAAGGAAGCATTAGCACCAATAGTAGAAATCCCCCCATAATGTGGAAACAGAGAGCCAAGATAGGTACAATGAAATTGTGTGAACCAAGAAGTGCATGCAGGAGAACAAAGAACATCTGAATGTGCAACTGAAAGAGTACCTTGAAATAAAAGTGTGTGCAAACCAAGACACACATGCATGAAGGTAGATAAGGTTGTGATTAAAAATACAAGGCTCACACAAAAATCCCCCATGACACTTTATATCATAGTGGAAGTACATAAGCCACAATAGGATGTGCAAAATATCTAAAAAAATATACACTAGAATGACACTTTATCTTAGTGAGTCTACAAAAGGAAATACATGCAAAAGGTGTCTACAATGCCAAAATAGGACAAAAAACTAGAAATACATGTAGAACAACCAAAAATGGATCATCCCATGTAAGCAAAAAGTTTTCAAGAGCTAAGACATCCAAGTTATTCACCAGAATGTGAAAACACAAAAAACTTAATAAAATGTACCTAAAGAGAAATATAGAAAATGGCATGGCTGGCTATGAAGAGCTCTAAAAAACCATCCCAATGCCACTAGAGTCATAAAAAATAGAGAAATTGGGGAGAATTTGTGAGCTTGGGAGTGAAAAAAATACCTCTGAATCTAATAGATAGTAGAATGTACCATCAAAATAAACTAAGAAAATACCAACACTATTAGATAGTGCTTAGGACCAACTTTCTATTAATATCTCATTCTCCCAATTTTGATACTCAAGAGGAAAGTTATGCTTATTTTCCCAATTCTACCTATTTTGCAAAAAAACATTTTTTTAGCCCCCAAGGGTTGGGAAATGGTCACCCATGTGACCCAAGGGTGCTGTTTTTATTAAAAATATTTTAAAAAATTAAAATTTGGGCTCAACAAGAGCTGGTAGTTGTTGGTAGCTAGTTTGTTGTCTCTGCCATTAGCAGTTAACTAACTGTAGTGCAACTAGTGACTAGCAGGTAGCCACAATGACTCCCATGGCCACTACCACTAGAAACTTAGTCTATAGGCCATCACCCAATGACTAGTGTGCAATTATGGCCAAGTGCTACTAGTGGGGCTTGGATTTTATTTTTTTTGAAATTCATGCTCAAATAGCCATATAGGGGTAGTATAACCTTTGGGGAAAAAACAATTTCCTTAGAAGCTCTTGAAACCAAAATAAGGTGATTTTTATGTCGAAATTCATCAAATTGGCCTCCTAAATCCAACAACAAGGTCGTTTTTGTGCTAAAATGCACCTAAAAAATTTTCACCTCAAAAAATTACAAAAAATCAATGGAGAATCTATATTTGAAGCCTATAACCCTTGTTGAAGAAAAAACATCCTAAATCAAGAAGGGGTTCATTGAATCCATGCTTTGACACCATGTTAGAATTATGAAAAACATGATCCATAAGATCAAACTATGAACAAAGACACCTTCCATGCAAGAGCATTGTAAACAATAATATGCAATATCATCAACAAGAAAAAGCTACGAAATGAATCTCAAGAATCTTCAAGGAAAAAAAGAGTCCTCAAAGTTTGAGAGTTCTATCAAAGGCATCAAAGGTTATGATAATACAATGAGAGTTGAGTGTTATATAGGAGCAACCCTAAATGATAAAGGGATTAGATTATGAAAAGTGTCAACATCTCTTGGAATGAGACAAAATTATCTAATAATATCTCTCTAGTTAACATAGAAAATCACTCCTAAGTTTAGCTTAAGTGCATGTGAATACATTAAACTAATAATTAATTAAAGATTAATTAATTGTTAGTTAATGCATGATTACTCTAACATAATCAATGCTATAATATGAGAACAAAAGAAAGGGAAGTGAAGGTTGAAGTGTGAGCTCATCAGTATATGTTCATGCTCCATTTAATATTGGAGCATCTATCCTAGGGAAAAAGTCTATAAAAGGGAATTAAATCTGTCATTTTGACCTTATTGGAACCTCTAGAAAAGAATTGTTTAATTTTCCATATTTTGGTCATGCTTTTATGTTTCATCAACCAAAAAAAATAATTGTTTGAGTGAATATTGTAAGATGATACTATAGATCTAATCATCTGTAAGAAGAATAAGAGCACTAGGACTCAACCACATATTGACCTTCCATATGAAATTAAAAATGGAAAATCTTATGTTTTAGCTCTGGGTAAAGAAAAATTTGTATCTATAATTATAAACTTAAAAGTAAAATAAATAAATCTTATTAGTCATCTCTAGTGCTAGATATTTCTAATATTATTTATGATACCATTATCTCAAATCCCACCTAAAATCGAAGGGGTGGCCCTAATGCATATATTCTTGATGGAATTTGAGTAGATGAGAATCAAACCTTTGGAATCAAAATTTATCTTTTTACCTTGGCTCAATAATTACATGGTTTTGTAAGTGAACCCTTTTCTTGAACTCGTACATATCTTCTCTTAATGATATGATTAAAATAATGGGATCATTCAAGGTTGAGCCATCCAAGTGATGATAAGTACCACAAATATCACATAGATGATTTGAATTCCTCACTCAATAAAGTATTTCCACTATAGCTTCAATAAATTGAAGACTTGGGATATGAGGAACAACTAGTTCTAGGGTTCCTTAATAAAGATACCAATTGCACTTATTGATTTCCAACCAAATTTATGTAATGTGTGTTCCATTGCTATAATTTATCTTTGGGATGTATGACAGGAAGATATTTTATGACTTCCAACTAAGGATAGACATAAACTAAAGATCATTTCTTGTTATAATATATTTTTATTTGAAATGAAAATTTTCATAGCTAACACATTCTGCTACCAATTAACCAATTTTTACTTCTATTAGATGTTCAAGTACTCATCCTTTTGGGTGTATCTCATGATTTTTTACAATGCCTAATTCTTTTAATAGTTCATGCACTTTCCATCATAGATGACCTTGTGGACTCTCTAAACACAATTCTAGTGTTTTTATGGACACTTATTCTTGAAAAAACACTATACTATTATGAATTCATTGAATCTTTCCTAGGCTCTACCCTTGCATATCCAAATTATGATGAACTGATGTAGTCAAGTGAATGATAGCACTAGATTATGACTAGTATTAGGCATCCTTGTGAAAAAAAATTCGGCCAACATCATACAGTGATTAAGGTACAAATTGTTATAATGGAATACTTTCAAATTCATAAATTACTCAACAAAAAAGTGTTAATCCCTAATTTTTATTAACATCTAGATGTATTAGATGTAGATTATGGCATGGGAATGAAAAAGAAGGACTGTTATGACATACCCTTCTTATTTTGGGAAAAATGAAAAAAATATGGATGGAGGGTTTTTCTCATTAGATGCATGTGGAAGTCTTTTATATCTCTACTAAGCCAATCCACCTAGGGAGGATTTTTATACAACAATATATTTTATACTATAGTAATATCATGATTCATGGCTTGAGGAAGACTTTAAAGGACTAGGATGGAGTGACAATAAAATACATGCATATTGGAAGAATAGGAAGGAGATCACTAAACCTAAGAAAGGATATTAGCAAGTGGAAATTTATGAAACTTAGGAAAACCTCAGGGTAATGATCATAACTCCTAAACCTTTAGCTACAACAGAAGAAATATTCTAAGAAGAGGTTTTTTGATATCTCAATAAGAACTAGAGAAATTTTTTATAGCTCATTAAATATTGAGACAAGGGATAATTTCATTGATACTTTAATTCTAGTGTAATTATACATTCATGCACTATGGCCCACCCTATTACATTCTATCCAATGATAGGTGTCATAAAATCCCATTAAGTTAACCTAGTTATCCTTAATATTTGGGATCCTTAGGGTATAAAAAAATAAACCTATTGAAATCCCAAATAACTCTCCATAAAGCACTATAAATAACACAAGGATCAATTAAATATCTTCACCCATATAGATCCCAAGTAAGATAGGAACCAAGAATATTGGAGGAATGAAAACTACATACGAAAATCTGACCCAAGTCTAGGATTCAATTAATTTGATAAGCCTAAAAGAAAAAGAAGAAATTTGGTAAAGAAAAAACACAACATAGACAGAGAGTACTCTTAGACATTACCATAGACCTCTATACTCCCAACCACCTTAGATACATAGGTACGTGTTTCTTCTCCTTAAACTCCTTTGTCTCTGATTTCTATTCTTATATTATTAGTCTCATCAATTTCCTTTCAATTTCCCTTGTAATTACTATGATATGGTTTCCATCCCGTTGCAAGTATGTGTAGTTGGTGTTGCCATTGATGCCAATAAGACTTGGTGATGTCATTGGTATCAACTATATGAGAAGGAGTTTACTGCAAGGATGCGTAGTTGGTGTTGATTTGGTGTTGTCTCTGATGATGCTTTGATTACTTGCATTATGTTGTCATTAGTAAGTCACTAGTCTCAACCTCTAGTGTTTCTTTGAGAATTTTTTTCTATGGATGTATGGTTGAGTTTCTATGTTGCTTTTTGCTTGATGTAAATGAGGAAGTATTGAAGATGTTGAAGATATGTTTCTGGTGCTTGGTTTCCAAGTGCTTTTGATAAAATTGAATAAGAAGATCCCAAATAGCGTGTTGCAGTGGTGTGATATGTAGTAGAGTATAATTTTGGTTTGGCTCCACATTTCTTCTAGGTTGAATTCATGAGTGGTTTTTATATGTTGGTCAAAGGTGTTTAGAGGTGTTGCATTTAGAATTTGGTATGTTGTATCATTGCACAAAGGAAGGTGTGTTCATCAATGTATGAACTATGTATTACAAAGGCTTATGGGAGACACGTTCTTGCTCCAAATTTTTCCATAAAATGGTTTCAGGTATTGTGGATCTGGAATGGTTCTGATAGTGTTTGTATCATTCTTTAGATGAAATTTTTCATGGTTTTGTGCTTCGAAAGTTAGTTTGTTGAGTTGCAATGTATGATAGAGTTATTTGAGTGTACTGGGAATTTACATTATTCAAGTGAAAGTTGTTATGAAGGAATTAGTTGGATTTCAGGGTGTTTGTGGAATATTTTAGATAGTGTTCAAGTGATGTGGTGTCCACAAGTTGACTTTGTATTTTTGGAAGTGTTTACTTAAGTGTTAATGGTGTTAACATAGGTTCAATTGACCTTGGGTGTTTACAATAATTGTGAACATGTTACGATGTTTGTGGATGCATGGCATGGCACATATGAGTGGATTTAGGTCCTAGCTAAGGTGTGTTGTGGTCTACCTTCATTCCTTTCCACCAAGAGAATGTTTTGGTGGCAACCAAATTTAAATTTACATGGTTGAGGTGTATAGCCGACCTTGGATAATGTTCTAAGGTTGAAGATGGTATAAATATGAGCTGAGTTGTTGAGGGATGATGAGATATACAAGTATGATACAAGTGATGTAGATTGTAGAGTTGTAGGGTGCAATTTTTTTTAGTGAAGTATAGGGTGAGATTTCATTTGTTAGATTATTGAATGCAGCGAGAAGAAGGTTTCTACAATTCTTTAGAAACACAATGAAGGTGTTGGTGAAGATATGGTAGATTTTTCTATTTCTTTGAGATAGATTTCTCATTGTAACACTCTTCTCTATCTTCTTTTCTATTTTGGTAGTGAGCCTTTCTTTCTTTTGGGTAGTGAGCCTTTCGATAGTGAGCCCTATTGTATTCAATGTTGATATTACATTATATTGTGAGCTAATCCTCACCATGGTTTTTTCCATCTTGGGTTTTCCATGTAAATTTGGTGTTTCTTTGTGTATGGTGTTGATTTTATTATATTTATATTATTTTCTTTCATGATAAATCATTCTAACAAATGAAGGGTTAATTAGATTAATATGAATCTAAATGTTTGTGAGGGTTTTGAAGTTTTAAGGTACAATAGATTCATCCCCCTCTTAGTTTCCTTTTACATTCAACAATTGGTATCAAACCAAGGTTCCTTGGAAGAAAGTTTAACTACTTGAGGTAGATTTGGGATGGTGCACATGAAGGATGTTCCTAGGTTTGATGGATCAAATTATGCATTCTCGAAGACAAGGATGGAAGGTTTTTTGGTTTCTCTTGGATTTGATATTTAAAGGTCTATTGAGAGAGGATATGCTATTCCTAAAAATGGTCTGAGCACTGATGATGAGATCAAGGCCTATGAAAACAATGGTAAAGCAAGGTATGCTCTCTTAAGTGGTCTTGATAATTTTGAGTTGGTAAAAGTTATGAACCTGAAAAGTGCTAGAGAAATTTGGGTAAAGTGGGAAATAATTTATGAAGATGATAAGATAAAGCAAGCTAAGATGTAGAATTTGGGGTTCATGTTTGAGACCTTGTGAATGTCTGAAGGTGAAAACATCACAAGCTACTTGCAGAATGTGGATGAAGTTGTCAATGGTATCAAAGGTCTTGGTGGAGAATTGAAAGAAGAAGAAGTGGTAAAGAAGCTACTTAGAACTCTTCCTAAAGCTTATAGTCATAAAGTTTCCTCTATTGAAGAATTGCAAAATATGAATCAATATACCATATATCAGTTGTATGGTTCTTTAACTACCTTTGAAATGATCTAGAATTTGGTACAAGTAGTACAAAAGTTGAAATTACTTGTAAGGCTAGAAAATCAGAGAAGTCTATGGAATCAGATCAGGAGGATCTTGATGATGTAGAATCTAAATTTGTGACAAGAATGAAAAAGGGTACTAGAAAATATAGTGGTAAGTTTCCTTTCAAATGTTTCAATTGTGGAAATATAGGTCATTATGCTTCTAGATATCCAAACAAAGCTTTGAATAACAAAAATAGGGAGAAGAAAGGTAAGATGATTAAGCAAAGTTATTATGTTAGAGAAGATGCAAGCATATCTAATGATGAATCTAATTATGGAGATGATGAGGATGGTGAATTCTTGTTCATGGATTTGAAAGATGAAACTAATTCTATTAACTTTGAGATATTGGCGAAGGAAAGGACTCCAAAAGCAAGTGCTAAAATTGACAGCACTTTGGTATCTTCTTTTCATGCTAGATAGGAGAAGAACTACTAAATCATTGATAGTGGATGCTCTAATAATATGACCAATGGCAAGAGTAAGTTTGTTAAACTTGAAAAATATGGAGGACTAGTTAGGTTTGGTGATGATACATCTACTAAGATATGTAGAAAAGGGTCAATCAATTATGATGGTAAACATAACACTAATGATGTTCTTTATGCTAAGGGTTTAAGATATAAACTATTGAGTGTTAGAAAAATGTGTAGTAGAGGATACAATCTTATGTTTTAGGATGATGGTTGTGAGATAAAAAAGGCCTCAGAATTGTGATTGCTATTGAAAGAAGGATAGATGGAAATGTCTATCAGCTCAAAGGTGTTGATGGTTATTGTTTCATGATTTAGATCAATGAGAGTTGGCTATGGCATAGAAGAATGTGCCACATCAATTTTGATAGCCTAGTGAGGATAAGTTCAATTCAAGTTGTGAGATATTTTTTGAAGATTACAAAGCCTATTAATGTCATCTATAAGGAGTGTCAAGTTGGAAAGAAAGCAAGAAGAAGTTTCAAAGTCAGAACAATATTCGACCAGGATGATGTAATTAGAGCATACAGATCTTTGTGGTCCTCTTAGAGTAAGAAGTCTTGAAGGTGATAGGTATTTCATGCTATTGATTGATGATTACTCTAGAATGACATGGGTTACTTTTCTCAAAGAAAAATTAGAATCCCTAGATAAGTTTAAAGAATTCAAAGTTATGGTTGAGAATGAAATTGATATGAAAAAGAGGTCTAATAGAGGTGGAGATTTCACCTCAAATGAATTAAATATCTTTTGTGAGAATTATGGAATAAAGAGGCATTTATCTGTCCCTAGGAATCTTCAGCAGTATGGAGTGGTTGAAATAAAGAATAGGACTATTCAAGAAGCTACTAGGAAAATGATGAAAGAAGAAAATATACCAGAAATCTACAAGAGAGAAGCAATTCATGTTGTTGTTTATATACTTAACATAGTGCAAGCAAGAGAAAACAACACAAAGAATCCTTATGAGCTATGTATGGAAGGATTCCAACTGTCAAATACTTTAGAGTATTTGGAAGAAAATGCTACATTAGAAGAGGTGAAGAGAAATTTTAAGAAATTTGATGCAAGATCTAATGAAGGTATCTTCCTTGGATATTCTAATAAAAGAAAAGCTTACTGGTGCTACAACAAGAGACTAAGAAATATTTTTGAGAGTGCAAGTTTCAAGGATGATGAAGACCTATAGAAGAATTTAGTGGTGATAGATGGATATCAATTAGATGAGTCTTCTTGTAGAGAAGAATAAAAAGCTAAGGAAAAAGATGTACAAATTGAAGAGGAAGAAGCTCCAAAAAAGGTTCCAAAAACTCCTGAGTATGTGTAGAAGAATCATTTTGAAGAACAAATCATTGGTGATAAGAGAAAAGATGTGCTGACAAGAAGGAAAGATATTGAAGAAAATGTAAATTTATGTTTACTTTCTGAAGTTGAATCTAAAATAGTGATTGAAACATGAAATGATGAGTATTGGATCAAGGCTATGGAAGAAGAACTAATGCAGATTGAGAAGAATCAGACTTCAGAACTTGTCCCAAGAAGAGCAAATAAGAATGTGATTGGAAATAAGTGGATATTTCAAAACAAAGTGAATGAGAGGGGAGAAGTGGTAAGAAACAAGGAAAGAATTGTACGTAAAGGTTACTCACAAGTAGAAGGAATAGACTTTGAGGAAAAATTTTATCCAATGGAAAGAATGGAAACTATCAAGATGGTTTTGGCTTTTGCAGCACATAAAGATTTTAAAATTTATTAGATGGATGTAAAGTCTTCTTTTTTGAATAGAGAATTGGAAGAAGAGGTATACATGGAACAACCAGAAGGATTTCAGTTATCACATAAAATGGATATGGTTTGCATATTAAAGAAGGCATTATATGGGTTGAAGCAAGCTCCTAAAGCCTTGTATGCAAGGTTGGACAAGTACTTGTTACAACAAGGATTCAATAAAGGTACCAAAAATAATAATATTTACTTCAAAGTTGAAAAAGGTCAAATCTTGATTGTGGTTGTGTATGTTGATGACATAATTTTTGGAGGAAATGACGTTATGTGTAAGAGATTTGTAGAGGAGATGTAGAAAGAGTTTGAAATGTCTATATTTAGGGAGATGAATTTCTTCCTTGGGATACAAATCAATTAGAAAGATAATGGTATTTTCATTTCACAATAAAAGTATGCCACAAAAATGTTGAAGAATTTTGGAATGGGAGATTCTAAACTAGTATGTACCCCTATGGTTACTGGTTGCAAGCTGAGAAAGAATGATGGATCTCCTTAGGTTGATTAGAGCAAGTACAGATCAACGATTAGAGGACAACTATATCTAACTACTACTAGAACGGATATCATACATGCAATTTTTCTTGTGGCTAGAATTCAATAAGATCTTAGAGAGCCACATGTTGCAGCAGTGACGAGGATATTCAAATAATTGAAGGGCACTCTAGATCATGGCTTATGGTATCCAAAGGATACTGACTTTACTTTGAGTTCTTACACAGATGCATATTGGGATAGTTGTGTAGATGGCAAGAAAAGTACAAGTGGTGGTGCATTCTTTCTTGGATGTAGATTGATGTATGTGGCTAAGAAAGAAACAAGATTCAATGCATTTATCTACTACAAAGGCAGAATATATTACATCTTGTTGCACACAAGTTTTGTAAATGAGGCAAATATTAAAGGATATCAAAGTTGCATATGATGAACCAATTTATATCTTCTATGATAATACAAGTGCTACCAATATTTCAAAGAATATGGTAATGCATTCAAGGATAAAACATATCTCAATATGGTATTACTTTTTGAGAGAGAAGGTTGTAGAAAATGAAGTGAAGCTTTAATATGTGCCTACAAAGGATCAGGTTGCTAGTATATTGATTAAGGATCTTCTTAAGGACACTTTTGAGTATCTTTAAGAGAATTTGGATGTTATTGTGCCTCCTTTGAACTAGATGCATAAGGAGATGCATCAGTCCAGTGGATCTCAAGATTCATTTTTTAGTTTGGATTGATGTTGGTGGCTACCACTCAGGGGGAGTAGGTAGTGGCATTATTGATTATTGCAGTTACGATGAGTGAAAGTTGCCATTATGTAGTGGTTATTGATTGATGCAGTTTGGTGTGTGCTTCTAAGGGGAAGTATGCAGAGCAGTAAAGGAAAGGAAGTTGAAGATCAATGGTAAATAGTATGATTAATGTCAAAGGGGGATAATGTATGATGCAAATACTTTGTCCTTTTCTATTGATGTCAAAGGGGGAGAGAAAGAAAAATGTGAAAAATGTTCAAGGGAGAGAAAGTAATGTGTTAATTGTGTAATAGGGGGAAAGTAAAAAAAAAGAGATAATAAGTTGGTATGGAGTAGAGTATTGAGGATTAGAATTATTGTGTTTGTTTTTTATGGATTTTCACATCATGTGTTGCCATCAATGACAAAGGGGAAGGTTGTTGCAAGTATGTGTAGTTGGTGTTGTCATTTGATGCAAGAAAGGTGGCTAAAACTCCCTATCCAACTCAAAATGACCCTATTCAAACAAGGAAACAACCTTTGTAGTTCAATTCACTCAACTTGACACAACCACTCTCCTTAAGGCTTGTAACCCGCCAAATTCAACTTGTGGAGATATATTTTTAGAGAAGGATGTACAGAGGCCAACTCAACATCAATTGAGACTCACTTTAGGATCTAACAACACTTTCCAAAAGATATCCTATGGTTTCTTTGAGAAAACCTTGCAAACCACTAGACTGCCCCTATCCTAAAACCACCAATTAGCCCACTTTTACAAAGGAGGTACCTCCAAATCATCAAATTTCCACCCAAAATAAATGGAAAGTCTTTATTTGTGTATCAAAATGATAGAATCCACCATTATTTCTCTAGTTTATGACCTCTAAACCATTGTTCCATAAAACCCTCACTCTACATGCAAAACACCAAGGATTTATTGAAAATAACATATCCTAAGCTTGTCAAACTCAAAAATTTCCTTCAACACATCATTATGACTTTGAAAAAACTCATTCTACTCTCACTTGGATAGTTCCATCAACTTTTCATCAAAACCCTTCTCTAAGCCACCATTTTCACATGGAAAACCCATGTTCAGCCCTATGACATCACTTTAACTCTAATAACTTGCTTCTCTCTACTTTCAGAACCAACAAGACATCTAACCTAAGATATATCAGGTCATTCCATTGATTTATAGGCTAGGAAAGTATATGGAATGACTTAGATCATAATTTAACTCCAATCAAACCCTTGACTGGGTTTAAACAAGCAGTTTCAGGAAACTACAAAGATCTCCTCCAAATCCTAATGAAAAGAATTCAAAATTGATTAAAAAATAAATTTAGATCATGCCTCTATAGAATCTAGTAAACTTCAATGCATAATAACAAGGATTGTATGGGCCATACAAAACTAGGAAAGTTCAGAAAACTAGAGAATTTGTAAAAATGGTGTTGTATTTCTTGAGAATGTTTTCAAAATAAGCTTCAACAACCTTTTGTTCAAGCCTTTGGAGGATTTAAATAAATTTCCCATTCAAATCCCAACTATCCCAACCCCTATAACTGTCTTTTAAAATCCTTGACCTTTCATATTCCTAATTGTTGCATTTTTGACAATTTTGTACTTAACAACATTTGCAACTTTTGTTAATTTGACAACTAAGACTCAAAACCAACCATATGCATTAAAAATTGTCTTTTAGACCTTATTTGACCCTACTCAAGAAAATTAACATTTCACCCACCTTAACCTCTTTTGTCAAACTTGACAATACTTCAACATGATTTTGCAACATCTACAACATAGAATCAAAAAACTCAAGGGTGATCAATTACATCAAGTGTGTTCTCATTAGACCTTATTAAGACTCAAAACACAACAAATCCTAAAGCTTACTCAATAACAACCTTCCTTGACCATTGTTGACCAAAGGTGCTCCTGCACCATACACCCCAACATAGAACTTTTCCAAGTCCCTTGGAAAGAATCTTGCAATTTGTCCTCCATTGTTCTTCACTTGGCTTAGACCTTCATGCTTGCCTTCAATAGGTTCACCTTGCTTTGATTCTTCACTGTCCTTATCATATTTTCCATTACCATCCCTTGATTCTTGCTCCACTTGTGCACTTTGCTCTATGGGGTATTTTCCAACTTTTCCATCATCCAAATCTGTTATCACTTATTCCTTTACATCTGCACACAAGCTTTTACCAACTGCCACCATCTTCCTCTATTCCTCGTGCATATTTTTTTGCTCAATATCCTTCCTATCTTCATTTTTCCCTCTATAAACCTTACGAAAGTTTGTAGCAATGCATTTAGTGGTCTCTGTCAGACCTACACATACCTTATTCACTGTCCTATCAACATCAAAAACCTTTTTCTTCCTATTCACTACCTTACCAATCTCACAAACTACTGTTTCAATATCACTAGGCTACCTTTTCACTTGTTCTATCACCACAGGGCACATGACTATCCCTACCAGTATACCTTCACTTTTCCCTTGTGCTTCACACTTACTCTTGTCTGTACTAACTTGAGACACCATTCCCTCTTCTTTTATTTTCCACACAAAAGAATTCTTCTTCATCTTTTTCTGGACATTACCTTTATCCTTCCCATTCATTGTTTTAATAGTATCAAACTTTAACATAGCTTCAAACTTCATGCTCTCACCTTTCTCAATGCTCACATATTTTTTTCTCCCTATCATTATGATCTCACCTTGCTCTCTTGTTTCCTCAACCAATGGAGTCAGAATAAATGTCTTCCCATCTTTTCCAATGCTATATGTATTTTGTCTCCCATGATAAACTATAGACCTATCAAATTGCTAGGGTCTCCCAAGGAAAACATGGCAACAACTCATAGGTAGAATGTCACAATTTTTTTTATCTCTATATGGACCAATTTGTAATTCAACAGTAGCTTGTTCACTCACCAAAATGGTTTGTTGTTCACTAATCTAAGACACTTTATATGGTTTTTGTTTAGGTACTCTTTGCAAGTTCAATGTGTCCACCATACTACTAGATACCATATTGTCTATGTACCTAGAATCAACAATCACTTTGCATACCTTATTTTTACATCTGCATGTTGTTATAAACAAGGCTCTCCTCTGAATTTTCTCTCTTTCCATGGATGTCTTCAAGGTTTTTCTTTTCATCAACATCTCACCAACTTTAGGAGTAGCATGAAGAGTATTGGAGTTTGAGCTTTTAGCTTCATCTTCATAAGCAATTTTGGCTCTCCTATCAGGTTTCCTGTCTCCCCCACTTGATGTGGTTCCAATCTTCTCTGGACACTTGAAGAAAGGGTGACCAAACTCACCACACTTATAACATCTTCCTGAAAACTCATTAGAATATCTTCTTTTCCAAAAGCATGTTCTTCCACCTCTCCATCCACCTCTTGATTCAGGTTCTTGTTCTTTACTTTTATCAAAATATTCAAGATCTTTTTTGGATTTCCTTGGTGTTGAAGATGTACCTTTTCCCCTAGAAGTTCTTCCTCGACTCTTGTTGCATTCTCTTGTCTTCTCTTGAGTTTTTCCTCTGCTCTTATTTCCATTTGAAAAAATTGCTCAACTATTTTTGGTGCCAACAAATTGATTTCATCTTGAATGTTATACCTTAGGCCATTGAGATATATAGCTACTCTTTCTTCCTCATCCTCCTCATGCTTTGTTCTTATAGTTAGCCTATAGAATTCTTTAGTGTATGATTGCACATCTTGTTCTTTTTGCATAATATTTTGTAATGTTTTAAGTAATTGAACATTATAATCACAAGCAACTTACCTTTCATTTTTGTCTTCATTCTCTCCCAAGAAGTGCTTATTCTTCCCTTTTCTCTCCCTTTCATCTTGCACAAAGTTCCACCACACCAAAGCATGTCCTTTCAATTTGGTTTTGGCTTTCTTCACTTTGTGTTCTTCATCAATCTCCTCAATGTCAAAATAGTTTTCCAAAGCCCCTATCCAATCCAAGAGCTCTTCTCCATCTAGTTTTCCCCCATACATAGGAACATCCATTTTTCTATTTCCATCTTTCTTCATAGCCTTCAAAAGCTTCATCATCCTCACATCATTTGGATCCATCTCTTCCTCTTCACTAGAAGTCTCTTCTTCAGTATCACTCTCATCCATATCCACTCCAGTTTGATTTCAATGTAGCCATCTCTCTTCTCAAGGATTCTATTTCTCTAGCCTGCTCATCAATCTTCCTTGCAACTATGCTTCCTTTAGGAGGCATCTTCACAATCTTGCCTCTTCACCTTCCAACCAAATCACCAACAAGATATCTAATAATTGGGCTTTGATACCACTTGATGCAAGCAAGGTGGTTAAAACTCCATATCCAACTCAAAATGACCCTATTCAAACAAGGAAACAAAATTTGTAATTCAATTCACTCAACTTGACACAACCACTCTCCTTAAGGCTTGTAGCCCTCCAAATTCAACTTGTTGAGATATCTTTTAGAGAAGGTTGTACAAGGGCCAACTCAACATAAATTGAGGCTCACTTTAGGATCTAACAACACTTTCCAAAAGATCCCCTATGGTTTCTTTGAGAAAACCTTGCAAACCACTAGACTGCCCATGTCCTAAAACCACCAATTAGCTTTCTTTTACAAAGGAGGTACCTTAAAATTATTAAATTTCCACCCAAACTCAATGAAAATCCTTTATTTTTCTATCAAAACAACAAAATACACCATTATTTCTTTGGTTTATGACCTCTAAACCACTATTCCATAAAACCCTCACTCTACATGCAAAACACCAAGGGTTTATTGAAAATAACATATATTAGGCTTGTCAGACTCAATAGTTTCCTTCAACACATCATTATTACTTTTCACAAACTCATTCTACTCTCACTTGGATAGTTTCATCAATTTTTCATCAAAACCCTTCTCTAAGCCACAATTTTCACTTGGAAAATACCCTGGTTAGCCCTAGGGCATCACTCTAACTCTAACAACTTTCTTCTCTCTAATTTCAGAACCAATAAGACATCTAACCTAACATATATCAAATCATTCCATCGAGTTACAGGCTGGGAAAATAGATGGAATGACTTAGATCATCATTTAACTCCAATCAAACCCTTGAGTGGGTTTAAACAAGCAGTTTCATGAAACTACAAAGATCTCCCCCAAATCCTAATGAAAAGACTTCAAACTTGATTCAAAATAAAGTTAGATCATGCCTCTACAGAATCCAATAAACTGCAATGCATAACAAGGACTGTACAGGTCATATATAACTAGGAAAGTTCAGAAAACCAGAGAATTTGCAGAAATGGCATTGTATTTCTTGATAATGTTTTCAAAATAAGCTTCAAAAACCTTTTGTTCGAGCCTTTTGAGGCTTTAAATACATTTCCCATTCAAATACCAACTAACCCAATGCCTATAACTATCTCTTAAAATCCTTGACCTTTCATATTCCTAATTGTTGCATTTTTGACAATTTTGTACTTAACAACATTTGCAACTTTTGTTAATTTGACACCTAAGACTCAAAACCAACCATATACATTAAAAATGATCTTTTAGACCTTATTTGACCCTAAAACATGACCCCACTCAAGAAAATTAACATTTCACCCACCTTAACCTCTTTTTTCAAACTTGACAATACTTCAACATGATTTTTCAACATCTACAACATAGACTCAAAAAACTCAAGGGTGATCAATTACATCAAGTGCGGTCTCATTAGACCTTATTAAAACTCAAAACACAACAAATCCTAAAGCTTACTCAATAACAACCTTGCTTGACCATTGTTGACCAAAGGTGCTCTTGCATTGGCCATCATTGATGTTAAAATGATTTGGTGGTCATTGGTGTCAACTATATGAGAAAGAGTTTGTTGCAATGATGTGTAGTTGGTGTTGAGTTTGTGTTGTCTCTGGTGATGCTTTGATTAGTTGCATTATGTTGTCATTAGTAAGCTACTAGTGTCAACCTCTAGTGTTTATTTGGTTACAAGTTTCTGTCTGTGGATGTATGGTTGAGTTTCTATGTTGTAGTTGGCTTGATGGTGACAATAAATTACAAAATATGTTGAAGATACATGTTTCTAGTGATTTTTTTCCAAGTTCTTTTGAGAAAAATGAATAGAAAAAGGAAATAGTGTGTTCAGTGGTGTTATGTGTTATAAAGTAGCATTTTGGCTTGGCTCTGCATTTCTTATAGGTTGAAGATCTTCTTGTGTGGTTTTGATATGCTGATTAGAGGTGTTTAGAGGTGTTGGATTCAAAATTTGGTCTCTTGGATCATTACACAGAGGAAGGTGTGTTCACCAGTGTATGAACTGTGTATTGCAAAGGTGTCTAGGTGAAATGTTCTTGCTCTACATTTCTTCGTAAAATGGTTTTAGGTCTTGTGGATCTATAATGGTGTTGATAGTGTTTGTATCTTTTTTTAGCTGAAGATGTTCATGGTTTGGTGCTTCAAAAGTTAGTTCCTTGAGTTGTAGTGTATGACAGACATATTTGAGTGTATTGGGCATGTACATTATTCAAGTGAAAGTTGTTGTGAAGGAATCTATTGGATTTTAGGGTGTTTTTGGAATATTATAGATAGTGTTCAAGTGTTATGTGGTGTCCATGAGTCACCTTTAGATTTTTGGAAGAGTGTACTTAAGTGTTATGGTGTTAACACAAATTTAGATGACCTTGGATGTTTACACTAATTGTGAAGATACTTCAGTGTATGTGGATGTTTGGTGTAGCATGTATGCATGGATTTAGGTCCTAGATAATATGTGTTGGTATTCCTTCATTCCTTTCCATTGCATGAATGTTTTGGTACTAAACTAATTTGAATAAATGCACGGTTGAGGTGCATAGCTAACCTTGGAGAATATTTGAAGGTTGAAGATGGTATAAATATGAGTTGAGTTGTTGAGGGTGATGAGATATATGAGTATGATGTGAGTGATGAAAAATTTAGAGTTGTAGGGCATGAATTTGTGAACTATAGTATGAGCTTTCATGTTTTAGATTATTGAATGTAGTGAGAAAAAGGTGTCTACGATTCTTCAAAAAGACCGTGAAGGTGTTGGTGATACTATGGTGATTTTTTTTGTTAATTTGAGATGGATTTCTCATATTAACACTCTTCTCTATCTTCTTTTCTATTCTAGTAGTGAGTATTTTTTAGTAAGCCTTTCTTTTGGGTAGTGAGCCCTCTAACAGTGATCCTTATTATATTTAGTGTTGATATTACTTTATGTTATGAGCTAATCCTCATCGTGGTTTTTCCCATCTTGGGTTTTCCATGTAAATTTGGTGTTTCTTTGTGTATGGTGTTGATTTGGTTCTATTTTTGTTATTTTTTTTCATGATAAATCATTCTAATAGATTTAGGGTTAATTGGATTAATGTGGATCTGAATGTTTGTGAGGGTTTTGAATTTTTAAGGTACAATTGATTCACCCCCTCCTTTGATTTTTCTTGTTCATTCAACACATCCTTGGATGATGTACCCATTATCATGGTATCAACAATAGTTCCTTGCACTTATACCCCTTAATTTCCATCCTCTCTACTAACAAATAGTCATCTACTTAGACCATACCACTATTGGTGTATCCCACCTTTATATTTCCATCTTTTTCCTCTTCTGTATTCATGGTTTACTCACCTCTTCCTCCTAGTGTATGTTGGTGCCAAACTATCAAATGGTCATATTTCTATATACCCTTCCTTGGGGCTACATACTTATTGGAAAATACATCCACTCCCAATTTTGTCGCCATCAATAAGTATGCATGGTCCAATAGGCATATGATGCCAAAATGACCACCTAGAGGTAAAAGAAGAATAGTGGCCCTAGCATGCACCACTATTTGGTCCTTACATGATATTTATTACACACACAATAATTAATGGTTGCACATATGGAACATGCCATGGATAACATACATGGATTTATGCAACCTAATCTATACAATGACAATAGATTTATTTTATGTTGAAATAGAGGATAGATTGGGGTTGATGCAAGAAACATAATTCATCACAACTAACTATCAAAATGAGTTAATATTGTGAGGAGGAGATATAAGTAACTAGAACCTAGAATACTATTATCCATCTTAAAAAAAAAAGATAAAATATAAGGAGGAAAAAATTATAATTTGAATAAAGGGGCATAAGATAGAATTCCCAATGAAAAGATACAAGATAAACAAATGTAGTATAATGTAGTATAAAAGGATATATAAAAGGACAAGTTTAAAATAGAAGGAAATTCATGCAACAACTAGAGAATCTTGAGGAGTTGTAGAGGGGGATGATAAAATAAACTGGCAAGATACATAAATAATTAATGGATCTATGAAATATCAATGCTAAATAATCATAGGAAATTAGTAATTATACATATAGCTTCAAATTACCAATAAATTATCTAGGGTAACACAACTTCTTCAAAAATAATACTATTATTATTGGACAATGCTTGTAAACATGTTGGTAGGTCTAAGCTTAGTGTTAAAGTTCATTATCTATAGAATTAAACCCTAAACACAAAATTGAAGGATAATGTAGATGAAGTGTTCCTCTCCTTAACCCGCAAGGTTCCTTTAGATAAAATTCTACTTGAAAAATCTATGATCTTCTAGATGAGAAGCTAATGACAATCAATGTGAAAATTAAGAAAGCAGCAACAGTGAAGGTCAATGAGGTGATGAAAAATAATACTTGGCCACGCTAAAGTGTTAGATATAGTTATCCAATTAGATTAGATCATGAAAGGAATGAGGGGTAAATAATCTATTTGTTTCAAATATGGTTACCCTCCTAATTATTGGATAGTGATGTAGTGCTCTAAAGAGAAGAATTCAAAACAATGCTCATAAACAAAGAAGAAAAATTAAAATAAATATATGTCAAGCATCAAATAAATAAAAGTGATTCTTTATTTTCTTTCATAGTTCTAATTAAAATTTATGGTTGTTGTGAAAAGACTCAAATGTATCTCCCATCAAGAAATAAGAAGATACTTTATAAGTTACTTGAACCATAGATCTTTCCTCTCTGTCTACCCCTTCAAAGACAATTTTTAGGATTAATATTCTACATATCATTTATTTCTTCTTCACTGCATTTCATCACCAAGTGGAAATATCATCATTTTTATTTAAAATTTAATATGTTTTATGTAAGTTGCAAAAATTTTAAGTACTCCACAAGTTTTAGTTTCAATGATATCATCAATAAAGGTTCACACTATTGATCATTTTTAAGCTCTAATAGTTTTTTTAAGTGAAAATATTAGAATTAATATTTTTCAAATTTCTTATTTAGTGTTATTTGTCAATAATGAACACATTAGTAGAAGGGTTGGAATTAAAAATGATAGAAAATAATATTTTTTAAAGGGCCACAAAATTGTGAATCTTACTCTTGTTGATCTAATGGAATGCATGGTATTTAAATTGTTGTTAATACTATCTTAAAATTATTGCACCATTGGATATATATATATATATATATAGAGCTAGCAAGGACATAGGCCCCAAGTCATGTGTTTTGAGAGAACAATAAGAGAAAAAGAGCCAATGCCAAGTGATATGTGTCTTCATGTTGCTCATCCTTATATGTTAGTATGACAAGTACTTACCATTGTGCTATTGACCAATCAATGACATGACTAATGAGATGGGTCTATTTTTCTTTCTCAAAGTAAACAATGCTTTAAGTTTTAAGACCTGACACCAGTGATCATATTGTAAGGTCAATAGTATACACATATTCCAAAAGGTTGTTAGTTTAATAACCCTAAGATTTGTTCTATCACTCTCCCTTTTTACTAGAGAACATGTATGTCCCACCATGAAAGGTAGAAATTAAAGTATGTAAAGGTGTAGAGAAGGAATAGGTGGCACCATGGTGCTCTTTTTAGAAATGAGAAAGCTGAGACAATTTTTTTGTTACAACATTGACTAGAAATAGATTAGGTATTATAAATAAAATTCCTTGAATCCATTAGATATGATTCATAAAGATACCTATTTCATGACTATAATTGATTGAGTGTTGAAGAAGAAAGTGCAAACAAATTTATTCATTCTAAACTACTTTTTGAGTGTCATTTTCTTCAACTAGGTTGATTTTTATCATGCATTTATTTCAATTATAAGTACTCTTTTAGAGAGCTATGAGTATAAATATCTATGTTATTCTTTATATATCCAAATATTTTGCTCAAGGAAAGACATAAAATTTTAGAGAAGGAATTGTATTCTTTGATCTTTGGGCCTTCAAGGTAGATTGTAGTTTTCATTACAATATTCTATAAAAAGAATAAAATATGACTATGTATTCTTGACCTCTCATATTTACAATAATTCTGATACATTAAAAACTCTCTATCTTGTTGTGCCTATCTATGATTCTTTTTTGATATACTTTGTTCTTCTCTTTCAAATTATTTTATGTCTTAATTCATACATGTGAATATATGTAAGCTCAATAAAATAGATAATCATGCTAACTATGCCCCTAATCAGTTCAACTAAGGACACCTATTATGGAAAAAATATAAAATATGTGTTCATTTAATAGTTATCAAATTTAATCTCACTTTTAGTTTTCGGAGATTATAATAAGAATTTTATTTTCATTTTCCTTCCTCTTTATTCCAACCCATCATCTCAAATTTATTGAAGAATGAAGTTCAGAGGTTATTTTATAAATCGTGCCCCAGATTTATAAATTTTCCCATGTTGGTATAAGGATACACGAAAGGGCAAATCTCAATAGCAACATGGTGCACAAGATCAATCTGCAACATGATGCGCAAGATCAATCTATTGAAATATGCACATAAGAATCTATTTAACCTCATCATCTTTATAATTGAATCTATCAAGATGATCTATAAAGACAACATCTAAAAGTTTGTTTACCCAATCTTTAATGGATTTTCCTAAGTTAAACTCCTTTAATGATGGATGGGATTAATAGTAATGATAAATAGTAATGAGATAGCTGACAGTCAGACCTTCAGAGGCAACAAGCCTTTGACAGGTAGAGGAGAGGGATGGAGTAACCCAGTGCAGGAAAAGCCAGCACCACTACATGGGGTTCCTCCAATCCCTCCATTACGATCAAAGAAAACTAAACGAGAATCTTAAAGATTTAAGGCTTATGGAATAGCTTCATCATATTTGTAGAACCTTTTTAAGAGCCCATAAAACTAAACGTCCAGATTTGCAGAGAAGGTTAGGAATCCCAAAGACTCCCGGGGCCAAATTGTAAGCCACGACGCTATAGAAAGACCCACAAAATTTATTGTCTAGAAAGGTCGTTGGATTCGACTTTTGCGCTTAAAGTTCACAGTCGACCTTCGTCCTCACTAACTTGTCATGGCGGTTATTCAGCCAACGTTGCCCTTCAAACATTGTAATGTTGTAACGGGCTTTCTTGGCAGAGTGAAACGGACATTTCCCTTTCAATATTTTGGATTGTATATGTTACAGAAGAGACGAGCTTTCCCTTTCAGTATTTTGGATTGTTTTTGTTACAGAAGAGACGAGCTTTCCCTTTTAATATTTTAGATTGTTTTTGTTACAGAAGACATGAGCTTTCTGCAAAGAATAAAATAATATCTAGCCTTGAGAGATGGTGTTAGGATGGACATGTGATTCCAATAATTTGACAATTTCGTGGTGTTAGTTTGGAGATGTGGCTCCAATGGCTTCCAGTTTTTCTTGTTGTAAAATAAAATTGTGCAAAGTTTAATAAGTAAAGAAGGTGAATCTCATGTTTGATTTTTTGGTGTTAGGTTAGATATGTGATTCCAATAATTGTATAATTTTGTGATGTTAGTTTGGAGATGTGGTTCCAATCATTTCGAGTTTTTCTTGTTGCAAAATAAAATTGCACAATCTTTAATAAGTAAAGAAGGTGAATCTCACGTTTGATTTTTTTTTCTGTTCTAACTTTTCATAGCAAGATAAATATATTAATTGAGTTATTAAAAATTATACATAGATTTCCAGATAGTAATAATTGTTATTAACGTTTAAAGGGTAAACGTTCAAGGAGGTTTTTTTTTAAATCCATCACTATTACATATCAAAAGGAACTATGAAATTAATAAATCATCTTTCATCTAAAGAGAGGACCTTACAAGATTTTACATCTTGAGATTTTTGTAATTCTTACTTGGGTACATAGCATCTAACTTATCTTTCATCCATCCTTCCCATCTTTCGATAATAGAAAAAATTAATTATGTTGTGTTTCCTTATTATGGTATTATTTTTCATTACTTTCAACTAAATTATCATAATTTAGTTGGCTTGCAATATCATTCCATTGCATATTTTTCAAGTCAAAACTTAAATGGCATTAGCTTGCACTTGTTTTAAATGAAAACAAAAAAGCATTTGCTCCCATATTGCATAGTTGAGAAGTGAATCAAAGACCATTGTCAATTACACTAAAAGGAGTTAGGAAAGGGTTTGTTTAGCTTCTTGTTCAAAGATTGGTGAATACCTAAGTCTCACCTAACATAAGCGCATTAATGTACTCAAAATGTAATTGATAAACTATTTTGTTCATTATTCTCTACACTATTTAAGGAAATAGTTCAAATTCATAATGATGTCAACTTAATGCCTCTTCAATATAGTATTTCGTTCATTATTCTTTGCACTATTTGAAGAAATATTTTAGTAGAAATTTTTTCCCTAATTAATTCTCTCGTACATCTATCCAAAGAGCTTGAATTTCCTAATTTGAATATATTATAATTCAAGGATTAAATTGTATATTCTAATTTTTATGTATTATTAGAGATCTCTCAAGAGCACTAGGGGGTCCATTGAGGGCTTTTAGAGATTGCTCACTATAGAATTATTTCATTTTTTCCTTTGGTTCCTCTTAGTTCAAATTGTCAGTTTCATCAATATTTCTTCAACTATATAGTATATAATTTTTTAATCGAATATATTTTATAATTTTTGTATGGCTTCTTGTCTAGTTTAGAGAAAAAAATGATAATATTTCATTTTTGAATAGCTAGATTTGTAACATGTAGTGTTGGGAAAATTTATAGTTGTGAATGCATCATCCCTTGGCCATCTATAAGAAAAATACCTTATTGTAGAGAAAATTTCTAGTTATAAATATAATATCTAGATTTAAAAATTAGGGTTCAACCTTTACAAAGCTATTATTAGTATAAAAACCAAGAGGAAAAGTAAATAACAATATGAATTTACTACTATCAACTAACAGTTGTACCCTTTGAACTATTTTTCAAGAATAAGCAATTGCAAATCAACACATAATTCTAAAATTTTGACTAATAAAAGAGTTGCAAGTTAATCTAGTACTTCTCTCCATTCCAAATGTAACTTCTAAACTACTAATCCTACATAAAAAATATTAAATATTCACAATAGTTTAAAGAATAAAAACTTGTAACACTTGAATCTAGACCAATAAGTAATGACAATATTGTTAATGAGATGAGCATATTGAATAAAGAATATTAAACTCATTCTCTTTAGTATTATTTTAGATAAAAGGCCATAGGCCTAAAATTTTTGTATTAAAAAATTAGCTGAAATGTATTTTTATAAGTGCCAATACACATAATGGAGGGGAATATGGTCTTCCCTCAAGTCAGATAAAATTAACTTGAAAAATACAAATAGTAACAAAAAGAAACCTAGACCCGTCAATGGTTGAGTTAGAGGTATAAATAAAATCTTCACCCCTCCAACCATGCAACCTGACACAACTTCTAAGGGCTTGAGTAAAAGCGCAATAAAACTTGACCTTAAAGTTGGCTTTTGTAGTATAGCCTTTTAGATCTCAAAACCCACAACATCACATGAATGATTTCATAATCCTAATTTGACGAGACAGGTTGCTAACTAGGGTAGAAAATTTAACATATCATAACCGATAACAAAACATGAAGCAAGGATTACATCAAAGTTGAACTATTCATCACCATATGTTTTCACATAATTGATAAAATTTCCCACCCATTCAAAGTCTTGAACTGGTTTGATATGCAACATTTTAATCAAGAAATTTTCTCCCACCTTGGACCATTCCCTTTGAATGTGCAATACTGCATCTTTAATGCCTAGAATGAAAGGGTACTAAGTTATCAATTCACCTAGGATAGATAGGAGCTCCATGTCTTGGGGCCTAGGAATTCCAAGACCCAGAGTGGCAGCTTCCAACACCTCCTCCAACCTACCTAGTATTTCAGGGATAAAAAGTTTTTGAGCCATTTCCACAACCTCCCCTTTTGGGGCCTATAGGTCAAGAAGAGTTGCTACAAAATGTGAGGAGATATCATAATCCACTCTATATCTCTTATTTAACAATAGAAAATACCATCCCAAGATAATTTTTACCATGCCAATCAACATGAAATTTTCTTCTAACATGTGACTAAGGATATCAGTATTGGCTGAATTACGCTTGATCCATGAAGAATTGAAACATAACGGAGCCACTAATACTTGAATCTCAACAAGATCATTCAAATGAAATTGAAACTAAACATTTATCAAAACCTAACATACTAAGTTATGAAAGCTTTTTAAAGAATCTACTATAATATATCTGAAACTTATCTCGTTGTGGAATTGGTGTCGTGTTGATGTAGAACAATGACCCTTTCCCAATCCCATGATCGGTGAGCTTGTTTCAGTTGATTCTATGGAAGACAATCGAGGAAACCATTGTGATTGATGTATGAAAACCTAGTTTATGCTAAAAATGAACATGATGCAAGCTAATTTACCATGATTTTATGCTATAAATGCACTAATTATGCTATTGCTAAGCTAATCTAAGCTAAAACTATGCTAAAAGATGAAAACCCTAATTCATATACAAACTAAGATGGATGCATGGAGGCCATTAATGGATGCTCTAAGCTATTATGCAATTAAAACTAACTAAAATAAGCTAAAAGGTGAGTAAATATGAGAGTATGGATTCAAGTGAATTCAACAACATAAGTTTGCAATTGAATGATGGATCCATTTGTCTCCAAATAGTGTTCTATTTATAGGAGATCAAATGAGGAATGAAGGGTTGAGATCAAAAATATTAATCAATGGTCCAAGATGAAGGGGATGAGAGGCATCGATCATGGATTCTCATCAATGGATGAGAATGCATGATGATATTCTAATCAAGGGTTCACACTTGCCTCAAACAAACACACTTTTGACCTGCTCACACAGGTCAAAGGTAACTTGTTCAAAAGGTTAAAGGTTTAGCTTGTTCAAGAAGCCAAGTGAGATGATTGGATGAGAGAGAATATTCCTTTGAATATTCCTTTGGGTGAGGAAAAAATGCAATTTATAAATTAAAACAAAGTTTTAATTGTGCAAAATGGGATAAGGAATATTCCCTTTGCTTAGAGGAAAGTTAGTTTAATTGCTAATTAAACAAGATTTAATTATGCAATTAGGGGATTTGGAGGAATTAAAGAGATATTCATTAAATTAATTGATTTAATGAATGGGGGAAAGGTGAAATGATATTTAATTAAATAAATTAGGGTTATTTATTTAAATAAGATGACTTAGGGGATTAAATTAAATATTTTGATTTATTTAATTTAATAGGATGAAATATTAGCATGAAGTGTTAGTGCAAAAAGAGATAAATCAACCCAATTAAATTAATTAGGCCAATATATGAAAATGATGCAATTAATTAATTAGCTAGGCTAATTAAATCAATTAAGAGAAAAGAGGTTGGGTTAAAGAGGAAATGATGTTAGTAAATCTGTTTTAAGTGTATGATATCGATTAGGATATTTTTTATTGTCTACATTTTTCCCCTCTTTGAAGTGAGGTACCTACTACTTCGGTTCAAAGAATAACATTTTTCTGATCAAAACTGTTGCTTCAAATCAAAAAATAATTTTTTTTTGATTTTTTAGATTCCCCAATGGAAGGATAAAGCTAACTCCCTACCCCCTCAAGAAATCAGATTGGAATTTTGAATATTGGGTGGATTTCTCAATAAAGGTTAAAAGCTGCCCCAAGGGTCCAAAAAGGCTCTAGGATGCAAGAATAATGCCAAAAATGCAAAAAATTATGCAAAATTAGGTCCAAATTGGCAAAATTGGTGAAAATAATGATAAACCCCATCTTCAAAGTTAAATTAGGGAAAAAAAACCCTATTTTTCTAGCTTAAATAGACCAAGAAGGGTCATTTTCAATTCATTTGTGCATTCACACCTTAAGGAATTCTTGTGATTTGAGCTTTGACCCTCTGAAGAAATGGAGCACCAAGAGCTTCCCAAGCACATCTTCGATCAAGTTCGAGAGTTCCAGCGGCTTCCAAATGCAGGACCACCAGTATGTAACTCCAAACTTGATTTGAAATTTGAAATTTTGATACATTTATTACACTTTAAAGTTCAAATTCTGTCGGCGTCACTATATAGTGATGCCCAAACTAGAATCAACGATTCCCAGAGGAATTATAGTGACGCATATTTATATAGTGATGATTTTCATGATTTAAAATTAAGGTTTCTAATTTTAAATGGCGATGCATACTTATTTGGCGATGCACATGCCGATTTAGAAATGAGGGTTAGGGTTTTCCAAAATTTAAATCTTGATGCCAACTTATTTGGCAATGCATGTTTCAATCTGTAATTTTAAATGCGTCAGACATCAGCTATTTGAAATTTGAATATAGCAATGCTATTGAAAATAGTGATGCTATTGTGATTTTTGAGCTGGAAATTTCAAATAACATCAAATTTTGATGATTTCCTTATGTCATGCGCTTCATGGATGCAGGAGGTCTTTCCACCACTAATGTCAAGGGAGCACATGCCCACCATTTTGGAGAGGTTAGGTTATCTATCAGAGTTATGCCAGGAGCACCTGGGAGAGATCAGGCTCTTGTATGTCGCATATGTGCCAGTGATTCAAACACACTTAGCGATGATGATAGCTCTATGCGAGAGATGGCACAATGAGACCTCGTTCTTCCACCTTTTGATAGGCAAGGCAATGGTTACATTGGAGGCTGTTTGGCACATATTATGTTTTCTGATTCACGGAGGTCGTGTGATTTATGACATTGATGCTAGATTTGATGCTTGCCTTGAGGTCATGGAGATGGATCAAATTGCATTTTTTATTGTTGATGCCAAAAATTGGCAAGGTAACAACCCTTTGTGGGAAACTCCGTTTATGGGGGACTTATTGCGCTAAACTGAGTGACCTCCAGATTTTTAAAGAAGCCAACTTCTTCTATAATTGGTTTTTTGAATGGGGAAAGGAAGCAGATATAAAAATAAAGGATCTAACTAAGGCAATGCACCAGAATTTAGATAAAAGGAATGATAAACCTATCTTTTGGATATGATTTAAGGGCTCATACAACAATTTAGTATGTCCTAGAATAACAAAAATTAAAGATTGAAGCATGAACAACTCATTCAATGACATAAAATAATTTTCATACTCATTTACTGAAAAGAGGAGTCAATAGACATGATCTAAACTAGTAAACTTGCATTCAAACTATAGAAGTTTGGCAAATAAACCATTCAGACAATAATGGCATAGTATAAAGTTTATCAATAGCATGAGAAAATAGAGAGGTTGAACAATGGCATAGTCTGTGATTTCTTGCAATAATCTAAACAATAAAAAGGCCTAGTGTCTTTCTAAAATTTTGTAATTCTTGGACCCATGGAACTTAGAACATGTAACCTATAATCTTCAAACTCAGAAAACCTTTATAGAAGCAAAGAGTAGCATATATAGTGAGCTTTCCACTACCTGGCGAGGAATAACTAAAAATATTTTGAATCTTGAGCAATTATGTCGAAGCAATGATTCCCCTCAACTATTGTAATAAAAAAGGTTTGGGCCATAGCATTTGGTCACTCCCCATTCAGGTGCATCCCCTATGAATGATGGCAGTGGTCCTGACAAAGTCTCATGCAAATAATTGTCGCCTCCTATAATAGGCAGTTAGAACACATTGTAGCATATTGCAGCCCATAGTTCACCCCATTCCTTGCGTTGAAGAAGCATGTGATGAAGAGATGTGTGGTATAATTTTGCTACCCACAGTCGATTTTCCCATTTCTACATCAAAAGCTTGCACTGAGATGACACATAGCAACAATGTTTATCATAGACGCCACCTGTGGGGCCCGCCAAATCTTTATGTGATTGGGAGCAACATGGCATGCGGGCGGGACCCAATGAGGAAGCAAAGGGAAGCAATTGAAATAGCTCACAATGAATACATGTGGGAGCATAGTAGGGGCTAGTAGAAGAACAAAGGAGAGAATTCCCTCGAAGAGAGCAAAGTAGACACATGGTGAAGGACAATGGTCATTTATCAAAAAGGGCCATCGATATTCATTAAAGGCATGGATTGGGGCCCCTGCAAAACAACAAAACCTGAAGGGAGCATGGTGAATTTTGTTTTCATAGCTTCTGGCAGCTATCAAGGGTGTTTCGCTTGAGGAATGAGGAACTCAAAACTTTCTCTGGTGCGCAGACTAGAGCACCATCCATTGGGCGAAAAATTAGAGCTTGGAAAGGGCTGCCTACAAGGGTGGCTAGTCGTCTTCGGATGGTCTAGATAAGTTGTGTAGATTCTCCTATGCCCTTTTTAGGTCAAGCATTTATTTATAAGGAAGCACCTCAAGTAAGCCGACCCCTACCTCATAATGGAAAAGTAGTTGCGTGAGAGGATGAATGATGCCTGCAATGTCTGCTATAGTAGGAGGCTGGCTAAAATCCTAGAAAGTAGCTAGGTCCAACTCTTTTTCTTCAATCATTTCCACAATTGTTCTGCTATGGTGATCAACCCATCTTTAAGAAACGGGGATGACAGGGCCAATTCAGCTAGTCAGGAGAAATTTTCCTGCATGTCATCCATGGTCTTGTTCACAGTAGCTACACAAGTGTTAGTTCATAGGAAGGTCGAGTGGCAATGGATGAACTTGTTTTCTGCCTAGGCAGCAACATCCCAATCTTCAATTTCTGCCTCTACCAAGTCTTCATCAAAGACCGTGTATAGCTTTCTTAGCAAACTCTTTGCCTTAGGAACCTTTTTTGTGATGAACCTTGGGAATCGCTCAATTGTTCTGTGAACCTCTTGGCTCAATTTTGTTGCCTTCAAGATTTACTAGAGTGTTGGTTGTAGTGTTAGGTAGAAGGCCTTAACCTTTTCCCAGTATGAAATGTATAGCTGTTGAGCTACTGGGATAAGGTTCGGCTGCACAACAACGACCTGGGGAGTGCTCTTCAGAAGTGAAATCTTTGCATCCTTTGAGCCAATATCCTTTGTTAATTTTGCATTTCTCTTTTTTGTGGATGCAAGTTGTTCCTCGAGGCTACTTAGCTCTTTAAACCAGTTCTCCTCGGTCTGGGCGTGATTTTTCAACCCTATGTTAAGAGAAGACTTTGTCTCTTAGAGCTCTTTTTCCAGTTGGGCCCTTTGGGCTTCAAAGTATGCCTTCTATTGTTCTATTTTTTTCTCATGTTGTGTTTGTTGAGTTGCTAACTCTTCATCCTTTTGTTGTAGCTTTTTCTCCATCAGGGCCAATTGGCTCTAATATTACAGGTTCTTCACCCACAACTCATTGATCAATGTGGGGCCAACGGATTGGGACTTCTTTAGTTCTTCTTGGAGTTTTCTTTGCTCCAACTCTTTTTCCCGTGCTTTTTCTGATAAGTGTACAACTTCTACTTCTAGTGATTTCTCCCTCCTTTCTAGGAAACTAACCCTTTCCTTCACAAGCTTTAGTTGTTCCTCCTTTTTCTTTAACTGACAACCAGACTTGAGGAAGTTAGTCATCACCACCCACTGTGTTTCCTCCATGAGTTCTACCTTGTCCTGCAGTCAGGCTACATTTAGATTGAGCCCCATAACATACATGTCATAATCATCTGGCAACATTTCCCCTTGTAATTTGGTAGTATTTAGGTACATTGTGGAAAAATTGAGCATTCCTTGCACCTCATTGTACATAGTATACACTTTTGGCTCCACATTCCTTTTTTCATCTTTATCCTTTTTCTTTTGCATTCTGAGAGCTTGCACTTGCTTTGTGGCTTCTCCTTGGTATATGAATTCAGATGGCAACTGAACTAGCCCACCAACAAAGGGTGCACCAAGAGGTAGGGAAAAATTGAATGTAAGTGTGGCAGGCCCCTGCATTTTCTTCTTCTAGAGAGTAACCGTTTGTGGGGAGAAATAAGGGACTTGCCAGAGTTTGGTTTGTGAACTAGAAAAAGGGCTCATTGGCTCCCATAGAGATGGGGTAGTCATTGTAGAGTCTGTTTACTGGGAAAATTGGGTCAGACCCGAGGTAGCAAAAAAAATAGGGGTGTCAATGGCCATCAAGCCTTCAGAAAGAGAGGCAAGGAGAGATTGAGTAGTGGTGTCTAGTGTTAGGTTCACGAAGGCGTTAAGATAGATGGCCCAATCTGGGTGAATTGGGAGAAAACCCCTGCAAAAATTTTTGTAGGGGTAGAGAACGTAGGGCCAACACTTGTTGTAAGGGGCACCACGTAAATGGAAGAGGATATTAAGGATTAGGAAGTAAGAAAGTAGAAGCAAACATTGCTTATTGACTGGATGATGGTAGTGGTTTGCTCATTGCTCACTCCTTACTTACTTCGAGCTCCTGGATAGCTGCAAACATTTGGCTTGCAACAACTTCTTATGATTCTTCTCCCATGATAGATTTTGTGCATTATTGTTTAGCAGGTGGGGTGTCCCCCACTTCTACAGTCTCTAGTTGTTGCTATTGGGATACTCTTGTTATTTTTGAGGCCCAGTTGAGTTTCTACGAGGCCCTTGATAAATTTAGTCACACATTTGAAGTGACATAGGATGACAGTCCTATGGAATTCTTCTTTTTCTGGTAGAGGACGATGATATCTCAGCTTCCTCTTCCACATGCTCTTCTCTTTCATCAGGGTCATTGCCTCCACTAGTGCTTGAGTCAGAAATAGGGTTCTCATTATCCCACAACTTTTCTTATTGTTCATCATCAGGTATGCTTTCATAAGGTGCATCAAGTTGATTTATTTCTTGGTGATACACCCTAAAGGCTCTCATTTTTTCTATACTCCATTCTTCTTCATTTCTCAACTTATTGAACAGGGCCTTCCCCATTTTACAGTTCTCATTATAATCCACCTCAACAAAATAAAACCTATTCCATGGTAGCCTACTATCTTCTGTGGGGATATGAATCAGGTCAATCAATAATTCATCTTCATCCTCCAATGGGCTGCACTTCTTTTCCTAGTAAGGCAAAGGGCTATGAGTTACCTTGATATGCTCATATGGTAGATCATTGAAAGAGTTGTAATCCCATTTATCACAGATCATTACCAACCCTAAATGAGCCAACTTATCCTGTAACAGTGGGTGTGTCTACTTATTTTTCATTGCCACTATTTTGAAGCTTTATGGGCATACAAAGAATCCCTTCCTCTTGGTTTTTTTTCCATTGCTGAAGGTAATATCAATAATGCACACCTACTGGAACAATTCAAGGGCTAGCACTCAATTCATAACACATGTCAGAAGGCAGAATGGTTCCTCGGTGAAGCCTCACATTCAAATGAATGTAAAATTCACTCCAAAAAACAAGTCACATCTAGGAATAAAGTTCTGCATATACTCTGTCTGTGTCAAGGTGAGTCAATTAATACCCTCCTCTCCTTACAAATCTTGCAAAATTGGATTCAATAAATAATCCGAGAATGCATAATAGTTGAAAGTAGAAGATAAGATAGGGGTCTAAATAGAAACTAGCTTTCTCCTATTCTTTTCGTAAAAAATAGACAACTTCACCTGCCTATCAAAGAAATCTAGGTTCTGATGCAAAAACATATGGGCAAGATAGGAGAGAAATTTTAACTTTCATTTAGCTTAGTATTTGTTAATTTTCTTTATCATTTTCTTTGAGAGATATTCTGTGAAATCATACCAAAAGTAAGATTATTTCCTGTGAAATTGAAAAGTTGGGCCCAACTGAAACACATACACCTCTTGGTCCATGTCCAGACTGAAAAAAATTCCATCATTGAAAAGGAATCTTGTAGGTCTTCATTGAAAGCGCTGTGTTGCACCAGAATTCTTGGTGTCTTCCCCTGCAATGCTTCAATCCCTTGGGTTTCTTCATTATAAAACTCCAAAGCCTTATTCCTGGTGTTCCATATATAATTCCCTTGTTTAGAAGTAAATTCCTCCACTGTCATCCCTCTTTTCTTAGGATCTGGAATGCACAACATATTCCAGATGGCACTCGGAGTGATGTTAACTAATAGAGTCCAACCCTCGATAGTGTTGGTATTTGGGTTGAAATGCTTAATGGTTGTTGTTGGTTATTTTTTAAGAACCAAACTGATCTTTAGAAAATACATATGGATTTTTCCATTTCCAATTATCAGTAATTCTAAAGGGATTGGCCAATGAACGAATAAGGGTTACTAAACTTCTATTCCTACTCTTTGGGCTCTATGAAACCCAGGAGGGTGATCCCACAATGTATCCCTAAAAAACCAACTTATTATTTTAATGTTATATATATCAGATACGAGATAAAAGACACCAAAAGAAACAAATAACAATAGTGTCTGACCGATATTTTATGATTAAAAGATTGAGTAGTTAATGAATCAACACTGCAGGTGTAACACTAATATCCTGCATGAACCAATGTCTTTAGCCAAAGTGCGAAGTCAATACCTTTTAACATAACTTGATAACAGTTTAGATAATAACACATATAACCCCAAGAAATCTTGCATTACAACATTTCTTTGTGACTTTCAAGATTATCACTTCTTACAAATATCCTAGCACATAGTAATTACAAGTTATCAATCTCATATAAGCATTTACATCAATTCATTGAACCGATAAGAAAACATGAAACTGAACATCCATCAGATAATGACAGAGACAAATGAAAGAAATCCTTGACTAATTTCAATCATAACTCATAACATACACACAAGGAGAGATAATAACCATGAAAATGATATTACTCTATATTATAAATGCTATACAATTATCAGTCTTACATGCATAAATATGAACACCAAAAGAAACTTAAAACAAAGACTCTAAAACTTTCTTTGTAGTCATCTTGAAAAAACTAATAGTATCAACTCAAAAAATTTCTAGATCCCATGCTTCTGGTCTTGAATTCCTTCTTATAGAGATGAAGGAGCAAAAAATCCTCAGACCAGAAAGCACACATGTCATGATCCCATAGGACCACTAGCAACAATATTCCCTTCTTAGTTACGCTTGAGTATTCAGGTGGAGCAAATAAACATGACACAAAATTATCCTCATCTCTTCATGGAAAATAGGTCCCACATCAAAAGATAGCATTAGTTTGTTACATCAGTTAGCAAATATTCTTCATGTGCTCAAAATTCCAACTTTAAGAAAATCAAAACAACAAAACTTACGAAGCAAGACAAAGAAAAAAGAAAAAGGTCAAAAACTGTTTAATCCACATTAGCACCACATGCTAATCACTTTAAGGAGGGAATAATATTTTACCATGTTACATCAAAAGCCTAATCTATACTATTTTCAGGCTATGTATTATCCTCCTCCTGTCCATTATTCTTCTTATTCATTCTATATATTTCTCCAACCAAATATTGTATTCTTCTTCAATGGGCCATTTAACATTCAATAAATCCTACACCTTAGTAGCATGCTGGGAGTACCTTGCATCAATTAAAATCTTGGCTTCCTTAACAAATATATATATCTTTGTTTCAATCTCCACCATCATATCAATATTTGAATCGAACAAGATGTAATCGGTGACAGACAAATGCATCATAGCTTCTTCAGGAAACCCTTCCAAATATTCCTTTTAGGTTTCAAATGGATGCAATTCACCTTTTGAATTCAATATTTGAGGCATACCATGATCCTCCATCTCCTTGAATATTTTCAACCTACTTTGGAGCTATATTTCCAGCTTTCCCTGGAAAGTGGTTACCTCATTTATTGATTCAATAGTTTTCAAAATGTCAGGAATATTTGTGGGTGCCTCGGGATCCTCCTTTATTTTTGACATCATTTCTTTCAAAGTACTTACCCTAGCAATCCAATTATTCCATTAATTCCTAGAGGCCTCCTATACTTGCAGATACTTTGTATTTGCTTCATGAATGTTTTTATACGTGGCCCATACATCATTAGCCCTATGGACCAACTTGGTCACCCTATGATTAAGAACATCCCTAAAAATTTAATTGGCTACCATAACTGTCTCTAATTTGGCCTGCTTGACATTTTCCTCTTCAGTAGTTAACTTTTCTCTCAAATCATCAATTATGAGGGCCAAAGTTTCCCTATCTTGTGTAGACATATTAAATGAAGAAGAGGAAGAAGAAGGTTGAGTCACCGTCTTTTGGGTATCTTGAATGGTAGCTCTCATTTGAATCAATTAATTCAAAGCCTTATTATATTCTTTGACCAAAGATTCATATTTCTTTTGAGAAATATGTGCAGTGTCCACACTAAGCATTGCGGCATGTGCAGTTAACTCAGTTGCCTAGATGGGAGTTATGTGAATAGCTCTCTTGACCACTAGTGAACCAATGACTTCTTCAATAGGCCTAGCAACCTTATGTTTTCTATTATTAGGTTCCATAGACTAGATTGCAAGGGTATGCAACATTGGACTATATCTAGAACCAAATACTTTATTCTCAAATTGATCTTCAGATATCAAAGCTTGAGGATCTCTTCTAACTGCATCATATGCTATGGAAACTATGATTGTACATCCTAGTAATAACATGATTCCACTATTTTTAATGATTACTTGAGCTTCAGTGGGAGTAATAGCTAAAAATTCAGCCTTAATCTTCTCTTCCTCTGCTTTCTTAACTTCTTCTTTATGAGAAGGTTCAACATTGACTCAGGTTGATTCAAGTCTCTCTCTGTCATAATGCCACTAGACAGTCCTATCAGGAGGAACATCTGAACTATGAGTCTCTTCAATATGAGGAAGGGAAAATTTCTGCTCAATTTCCTCATTTCTTGGCACATGTTCTACCACTTGTTCTTCCCTAACCTCCTAAACATCTCCAATCCATTCTGGGATACCCATAGCTTGTTGTTGTCATTGTTTCTCTAAGAGGACCTAGGCTCTATCTAAAACCTCCTTTACTTTTACTTTAAATCCACCAGACTAATAGTCCCTTATCATAATAAAGGCCCTCTCCAAGGGGTTTGCAATTTCATTATATGGAGTGATGTAGAAGGCATTCCTTTTCATAATCTTCTCCTCAAGGTTTTTCATAGTTGTCCATTCCTTTTTCCTAACCATAAAAACCTCATCACTTGTCAAATTCCTTAGCACATCATCTCTATATAAAAATTCATGATGTATGATGCCTAAGTTCTTTTGTCTTCTCTTTCCTGCCACAAATATTTTTAGATGAAAAACTCTAACCTCATGGATATGCATTATGAGATTATTCACCATAATGCCCAGTTTTTCATACCCTTCAAAGGTAGTGATCTTGAAATAAGAAAAAGTACATTGAGGATGTACTACAAAGCTCCTTTTGTCCTTTCTAGACATCTCATAGTCCATAACATCTATTTTCCACATGAGCTCCATGAAATCCAATCTGTCTGAGACATACAAGGGTAAACAATGGGGTGCCACTTTAGCTCCATAAACCTTGATCAAAGTATATTCAAAATGTAGAAACCAGTCAGCCCGATTATGTGTTGCTATAGAGCCTGGTACATCCTCTGGGTGCGTAATACTTTTGATCTTTGGAGAAAGTATGAATTTAGGTGCCACACCCAATGGTTCTAAGATACCATGTCTTATAACATTGGAAAACAAGATGTAATTGGAATTGGAGCAATCTTGATCCCAAATATATGTCCGCATTTACATAGGGATAGCCTTATTTTCATTGTCCATAACCCTCAAATTTAGTTTCATTTTCCACTCATAATATCCTTCCCAAAAGAGCATGTGCATTAGTAAAGAATAATGAGGGAAAAATAGAGGGAGCACTTCCCTTTTCAAATTGAGAAAATCCTCATGCATTTGTTGAGCAACAAAATTGGCATAATCAAAACCAATGTTTCAATTATATTCTTGTATATCTGCCACCATCACCAACAAATCAAGGGCTATTCTAACCTCAAAATCCTAAGCTAACACTTTGTTCAGACAATAATAAGTGTTTTTGAAATAATCTTCAAATTCTTCACACTCAAAAGGCTCTGCATCCTAAATAGTAAACTTTTTCCTGTTCCTTCTATGTCACACAAGTATTGCTTCTCTGTGTGCAAATTTTATCCTTTCATATTCAACATATAAGTCAACACACCTAAACTTTGCAGTGTAATTGGGATTCAACCCAAATAGATCCAAAATTTTATCCTTTGTTACCTCTAGAATTATATCACCCCTGTTACTCTTGATTTTCCTATCTATAGGGTCATAATGCCTTGCTAGCTCCATCATTAAATCAACTTCCACAAACACATTTAGAACTACTAACTTTCCTAGATTCAATCCCCACAAATAACATGCAAGCTTACTAAAAATTTTCCTGTTGAAAGCATACCAAAACAATTTCCATCCACTCTGGGGCTGGGGTTTTTCACCAATCTCACTAGCATTATCAATCAACCTAGTGGTAACAACAACTTGTCTTGTGGTTCATTTACCAATTCGTGACCCTCCCTCTTTGATACCTCTAGAAGTTTCTTGCATAAACTTTTATGTTTCCTTCTTTGCACTTCTGGACCATGTGGAAGCCATTGGGGTACCAAGAAAAGGGTTAGACATAGCTACTTGTTTGGGCTCAATCTCAGTTGGAGCATGTTGAGTTTTAAGTCTTTTGACCCTCTTTTTCTTTGGATTCCTTTCCAATCTAACACTGGATTCACTAGGCTCTGGGTCACTCATGCTTGTAATGCAAATGGAAAATAGGGTTTACAATTTCTTATGGCCAAACAAAACCCTTCATAATTATGATAGGATAAAATTCTACTATTGAACAAGACACATTTCTTCACAATTTAGATAGTGCTCAAATTGAAATCACCAGAAAAAGACTAAATTGCACTTTCCACCAATTTTAATCAGCTTTCAAGGGTATTCATCTTACTACCTTAATTAAAAGGAAGTATCAATTTTACTTACCCAGATGAAAACTGTGTCACTCTAGTTGTAGATAATTTCTAGAGATTTCCTTGCAAATTCCTCGACCTCTGGTATTTCTTTTGCCAACTAGTACACTAGGGTGCATGAAAAACCAAATATCTACTTTATGTTATGGCCAAGAGGGGAGCATGTCACCATTAATATTTGATAGTAATCTCGTGCGAGTGAACTAGCAATTAGTCATTCAGTTTTAAACCTTGATCGTTGATCCTTCAGCTTTAAAACTATATCAATGGTCAATAATCCACCTCGCTACCTTCCTTTTTTCTTTATACAAAATCCTTAGGATTTCACCACATTGCTTCTTCATGTGGTAGTTGTCTCCAATCACTCATTCACTTCATTCTCATCCATCTTTATTAGTGATGCAAGTGCCTGATAAAATTTTGGCCCTTAGATCTAAGGCTACTTTCTTGATTTCATCCATATCCATCACTCCTCGCTAGTTCAACTTTGCATCTTGACTTCCATCAGCGACAAGAGATGTAAGTACCACAATTTGACACGTACACCTACATAAAAATCAATGGCACAAAAAATATCACAAATAGGATGTAGTCAAGTTAGCAAGAGAAAACTCCTTAAAAGGGACCATATCGCTCATCGCTAATCAAAACCTCAGTGCTCAAAACAAATCCACAAGATGCGATGCAATTAGATATTCATATTCTCACTCATCGCTTATTGCAAACAATCTCTTCACAATATATTGGAGATGAGCAATGAAAATTATGATTATAAGTTGAGAGGTCATCACCTATTGCTATTACAACTTTAAGAACTCAAAAATTATTAGTGATATGCGATCTCTTAAGAACCTCGCTTGTTGCTAATTGCAATCAGAATTTCAAGGATTAATTTACAATGGGTGATATCAAAAGATATTACCTCATCGCTTGTCACTGATTTAAAACATATACTTCAAAAGTGATTAGCAATGAGTGATAAGGATATAAGGTTAGTTGAACTTAAGTGAAAAATTTTAGGCATGTGCTCAATAAGTTGATTTAACAAAGGTGACTTCCTAGGATGATACAATAGATATAAAAAAGACTTAAGAACCCCAAAATCATTATAACAAAGCTATCTGAACTCATGACGAGGGAACCGGTTTCCTAATAAAAAAATATTAAAATAGTGACTGGCAATGGAAAATAGGGAGTCAACAATAAATTAGAACACTCAAGTGACTTGAAGGAAACAAATCCTAAAACCCTTCTAAATGCAACAAGGGTTTAACATGGGACATGAGAATTAAGGTTCCATCAGCCACATCGACTAATTATGGGTAGTAGCACACAGATGAGACCATATATTGAGGAAGCCCACTAAACCATACCTTTTCTACCATCAATATTATCCTTTTGGACACCTTCATTCTTTTGCAGGCTGCTTCTCTCAATCCTTTAGGGTTATTTGCAAGAAAGGGATCATGAATATTATCCCAGTCCTAAATTACATTCTGGTCTCTATAGTTTTTGGGCTTGTTTAGCTCCTTTGTGTTTTCCCACTTTGGCTTGTCAGGAATACCCAGTGTAGCATAAGAAATATTCTCAAAGATATTGATGGTTGGTGCTCCTCGCATAGCTTTAGATAAGTTTTTTCTTGCCTCTTTCCTAGCTTCCTAGCTTGAAATTTTTTCCATTTTTGAGTTGTGGGAACTTTTGCTTTAGCTTGATTTTTTTTGCAATTTTACCTCGGCTCTGGCTATGCACTAGAAATTTATCTTGCTCTGGGCAATGTAATTGAAAATACCTTTTAAGTGTTTAAATATTTCGCATGCAATACTTAGCCATTTTTTCTTAAGGTGGTAGATGGGAGTTACCTTTTTTGCATTTAATTCAGCATGTACTGCCAACCCTTTGGCTTGTATGGGATGAATCACTTTCCATTTTGATTTGACAAGAATTCATAAATACAATTAGCAAATGTATTGTACAGTGCAATTTTCTTGGAACTTGAGTCGATGCTTTGCTAGCAGCTTAAGCATTCGCATGTGTTGGAAATTAATATCCCAAAAGGAATGATTAAGCCAAAGATGCAACCAACATTCAAAAAGATATGAGCTCTGCCTTGGAATAAGTAAAACACCTAGAGCATGACACATCAATCTTTGGCCATGCATAGCACTGCCAATTGATACCACCAACTTAGGCTAATTAATTAACCCTTATTAGTTTTGCATGCAGTAAGCCATATTCAATAGATGCAATTGGGTGTGAAATTCGAGCAAGCTTGGGCACAACTTTCAAGTTGGTACTCAACTAACATCATGTTTATGGTAAGTAGATTACCACACATTTCCTCACTTTTTCTATAAATAGGCACCTTAGCAATGGCAAAATCACACTTACTGATTTGAGAAAATTTGGTATTAGGCAATTGGCTTAGCAGTTTAGCATTAGCAATTGCGTAGCATTCTCATAGGCTAGACTTAGGCACCTTGCAGAGGTAGTTCTAAGGTATTTGTAAAGAGTCCAACAGTATGAACACCACAATTAGGCTAGTGTCACATAAGTCCTAGATTTCTTTCTTAGGTGAGATTTCTACTAGGCGCTTAAAAAGGATGAGGAAGAATAAGCACTCGTTGACTATCATAGCCATAAAATGGGTCTTGGGATGAGACTACCTTGAGTATGAGGATAAATATAGAGTTAACACTGACATGTGTTCACATTTTTCTTCCTCCATGGTGGATATAGGAGTTCCTAAGCTATTGATTTTGCGTCTAGTAAAGGAAGTTTTTCCCAAGAAGTAGTTGAACAGCCTCAGGGAGGTAGTGGCAAACGCTGCACATGGTGGGGGAATTCCGACCGTGATTGATCTTCAAAGGTTCATAGAAGAGGATGCAGTTGTGTCGTGGATTCCATTTTTTAGTGGCTTTCACCCCCAATCACAAGATGAGCACCGCTAGAGGGTCACTGGAGCCTGCCACTTCTTGTTTCATATCTACAATGTGGTACCGTTTTACGACATCGACTGGTACATGGACTTCATGAACCTGGTGTTCCCTCTGCCTGCTTTTTCTCCTTTGGATGATGTTTCTGCTCCTGATGTTGCCCCTATGGAAGAAGATATTATGGACATTGTTGTTGATGCGTCTGTTTCTTCCACCCATGCCATGGACTGAAGACTTTCATGTTTTTCTTTTTTCTTTCTAAAAATCTCATAGTAATTAGTCCATTTTTTGCATACATGTTTGAAAAAGTATTTTCATAGAATATATGAAAGAAGTAGAATAGAATTATATACTTTTAGAAGCATGGCCTTTTAGCCATTTTTACAATGTAAATATCAAAGCATATATATAATGAAAATACATCTTTATATAATCTTCTTTTCACCTTCTTTTGGATTCTTCAAATAGGTCATCTTTTCCTTTTAGCAGGTAGGTATCAATTTTCTATGTGGGTGTTTAATTTTTTTGTTCTTTTCAACTATGATTTTCTTTTCCTTACTCTCTGCAATAATGGGTCACTTGCTTTTTTTCGCCTCGAACTATAGAATAAAATAAAAATATTGGCCAACAAAACAAAAAGGGAAAGAAGGGAAAAAAAACATATTTACATGGGTATAGTAAGCTAGCTTAATTGAATAATTTAAGGTGAATTTCATTGATTGGAATTCCCAGCACTTCTTTTTCCATACTTTCTAACTCATATGTATTATGTTCTTTGCATTTCCCAAAGGCTATCAAACTTCCCATGCTGACCCAACTTTGCAGCCATTTCATTAAATTTTAGCACTAAGTTTTCACACTTTAGACCTTGGTCGGATGCTTTCTTGTCAAACCACTTTTTGACCACCTATTGGTGGTTAGTCATGGCTATTAGGTACTTTTCCATTTTCTCTTGTACTTCTAGAAATTCGGCTAACCGCACCTCCATTGCGTCATTTTGTTCCACCTCGAGAGATTTTAGCAATTGCAGTATCAGAATCTCCATAGAGATAGGTAATAATGCCTATTTTCCATATACTAGCTCATACGGTGAAGTCTTGAGGACTTTATTTGGAGTTATGTGGTCTACCCAAGGTGTTGTTTCTGAGGTTTTTATGTCATTCCCTTTGGTATTCCAACCCAATCCTTTTGAGGAGTAGAACTAGATTCTTATTTGTTGAGTCAGTTAAGTCGTTCCCCTATAGGTACTAGTTTGATGATGTTTTAAGGAATATGCCATGCATAAGTGCTAATTGACTTACCTTGGAGCCCAAGAAAGCTTTAGCATTGTTGGAGATGATGGTTTTGGGTGGGCCGAATCTTGTCACCAATTCCTCTAGGAAATCCACTATCTCTGCCTCTATCACATTCTTTAGTGGCACGGTTTTGGTCTATCTTGTGAAGTAGTATGTGGCCGACAAGATCCATTTATGTCATGCGCTGGAGGTTGGGTTGATCATTTCGATGAAGTCCAAACCCCATTGCATGAATGGTTCATCAACTAATATCAAATTAAGAGGCATTGCAAAAAATTTCCTTCTTCCTATGAAGAACTGGCATTCCTTGCAAGCCTTTACCAAGGAGTAGGAATCATGAAATAACATCGGCCAAAAGTACTCAATGCACATGATTTTGATGGCGATGGTTTTGGTGGAGAAATTCCCACTAGCGATACTACTATGGTAAGTGTCAAGGATCCTTTTTGCTTTCTCTATGGTAACACATCACAATAGAATGCCATTAAAATTTCTTTTGAATAGGATCCCTTCAATGAGTGTGAATCCACTATTTTGTAGCTGATAGAATCTTCTCTTCTGAGAAGGAAGGCCTCATGGATATTTTCCTATGTGCATAAATCTTATCTATCCACCAGCCAACAACCTTTGGACTATGACTCATTCATTAAGGCTAGCTCTGACTACTCTTCTTCAATGGCCATTTCTCCATCATGCAAAAGATACTTGCACAATCCTCTTCCCTGAACGGTCTTTGTAGGCTTGACCTCAATGTCATACTCGAGGATTTTGGTGATCCAATTGGATTTTTTCTTGGTGATTTCTCCTTCCATGATGTATTCATACACACTAGAATGTGTGACATAGACAATCACCTTATTTCAAGATATTATATGTCAGAACTTCTTGAGTCCCTTAACTATTGGAAACACTTGAATCTCTATAAAGTTGTAGTTTGTTTCATATTCCTTCAAGGTCCAGGAGTGAAATTCTATCATATTTTCTCCCTTTCCCTCATCATCTTTCTGAGTCAAGATAGTAGTAATGCTTGACTTGCTACTGAATACATACATTATGAAGTCCTTTGATAATTTTGGGTTGACCAAAACAAGAGTGGAGGAGATGGCATCCTTGACTTTCTCAAAGGATTCTTTGGATTCTTTCATCCATTTAAATGTTTGATCCTTTTTCAGCATCAGGGTCATTGGCCTAATTATTCTTGTAAAATCATAAATAAATTTGCTAACAAAATTTGCCTTCTCTAAGAAGGACTGGACGCCTTTCTTGTTGACCAAAAGAGGAACCTCTTTTATTACTTTCACCTGCTTGGGATCAATTGAAATTCCTTCTTTAGACACTATGTACCCTAGTTGCTTGCCTTGCAGTACTTCGAAGACACATTTTTTTGGGTTCAGTGATATTTCGAACTCCTAGAATTTCTTGAACACCATTTCAAGATGATCAAAGTGATCATCTTTGGACTTATAGAACACTATCAAATCATAAAAAATAGATTAGGATAATTTTGTTGATTAGTATGTTGAAAACGATATCCATTTCCCACTGGAAGGTGGCTCCTACATTTGAGAGGCCAAATGACATCTTAGCATATGTAAACATTCCCCACTTGGTTGTGAACATTGTCTTATGTTGATCCTCCTCTTTGACCTAGATCTGATTGTAACCAAAGAAACCATCCAACAAGGAAAAGATCTTCGATCCTGCCATCGTTTGCAGGATTGACTCCATTGAGGGTAGCCGATAATGATCCTTCATGGATGCTTTGTTTAGGTCCTAAAAGTCTACGCATAGACAAATATCTCCATTCTTGTTTTAAACTGGGACTAGATTGGATATCCATGTGCTATTCTTAATCAAGAAGACAATCCATGACTGGATTAGCTTTGTTAATTGTTGCATCATTAGCCATGACTCCACGACTGGATTAGCTTTGTTAATTGTGCTATGCTTAATCAAGAAAGCAATCCACAACTGGCCTCTATTTTTGGTGGATAGGTCTTGCACCTTCCACCAAATCTATTGTATGTTGGACGATATCAGGATCATATCCCTTGAGGTCATCATATGACTAGGCCACCACTCCTTCATATTTTTTGCAAAATTCGATAAGCCTTTCTTTATCATGAGATGGGAAATCCCCCTGACTTTGAGCTTTCTTCCATCTCTGGCCTGAAGATCTACATAGTCACTTCTCTCTACTATAACTTCCTCTTGTTGTTTCTTGCATCGTCACAATCAAAAATATTTTCTAGAGTGATCAATCCCTTTGGAAGCTTGTTGGATTTTAGCTCGATGATTTGTCCTTCATAAGATTTGGCGGTCTTTAGTTGGAGCTTGTCAGAAAATTTTCTCGATTGTTGGATGAATAAGGTAATGTGTTCATCACTATAAAACACTTTCCAACTTTGGTCATTATTTGGAATGGCTGGTCGGACTATCACTCGTACCAAGTGTTTGTTGTGAATGAGATCAAAGGCAGATTAAACTAGGATCCAATTGTTGCCATGCGGTCCGCATTTGTATTTTTTTCTCAGGGCACCATCTGAATGTTGAAGGATTCAAAACCATCAATTAGGTCCCAAACTCGGTGTCTATAGGATCACATGCAGACATTCTTGGCCCTAGAAATTCCACAGACTTGATTAACCACTAGTTCAGAGTCTCTGAACACCATTAATTTCTTTATTCCCATCCATTTTGCAAGGCTTAAACCTTGCACTGATCCTTCATATTTAGCTTCATTGTTTGAGCAAATGAATTGGAAGCAGAAAGACTTCAGTGTCTTTTCATTGTGTGGGGATATTAAACATATCCCAACCCTTGCATCGACCTTATATCTTGCTTCCTCGAAGTGAAAAATCCATAGTTCTGAGGCTTGACCACTCTTGGATTCTTTGACGACCTTCAGAAACACTTGATCTTCATTATAGATGACATAGGTGCCCAGCCTGGTGGCATGGTAGTTGTCAAAAGGGTCAATATCTATATGTTCGCTCAAGAGAACATCTTCTTGATCATCCTGATCTCTAGTCACATTTTCATCTTCCAGTAGCCTGACACAATACATTTCTTGCTTGGTGATAGAGGTATGCATGACTTCAAATTTTATTATGGCTTCATCAGCTACATGTTCCAAGTGTAAAGCTTCATATTCTATCTATAGACACCTAAATTTGGACACTCACATTTTCCCAAATATCCTCTTACTCACATCAATTAAGTAATATTGCTATTATTTAATTAATGCCCCTAATTCTTCTAAATCCCTAAGGTGTTTAGTTAAATAATTAAATACCTTACCCTTTATCCCCCTTATCCTCAAAGAATTAAATAAATAATACATTTATTTAATTCCTCACATGTCACATCCTCCATAAGTTTTTCTTAATCCTAATCCACCTCTTAATCTCATCATTAGGGATGTGCACATGTCTAATCCTTGATTAGGATGTGTCACATCCTCCAACTTTTTCAATTTGGCTTCTAATCTTCATTAACCACTAACTGTCTTCTAATCACCGATTAACTAATCCAATCAGCATCTTGGCCAACTCTCTCATTCTCCAAGGAATTTTTAATTTATTTTTGTCTTCTCCATGTGAATTTAAAATTAACTTTTTATTCCTCCAAGGATTCCCTCTTCCCCATGTGATCATTGAAAGGTCACATCAGTCACATGAAGCCAAAAACCTTCTATTATAAGGACCTTGTCTTATCCACAAGGTACTTTTCAGCCTCCTTCATAAGAACCTTGTCTTATCCACAAGGTCCTCCTCATATGAATTTAAAATTCATATTTATTCTCCCAACCACCTTATCCCTTCCAATCATGTGAATTCAAAATTCACATTTATTTCTCTAACCACTTTTCTATTCCCCATGGAGATTTTTGAGGAATACTAAAATTCCTCATATGTCACTTTCCTCTCATATGGGAATAGTAATTTCCTTTTTGAGGAAATCTTCTCCCCTCCCAAGGTACTTTCAAAGTACGTGTCCTTCTTCCACATCATTTGTATCTTTTCCTTCTCACGATGTCTTTTGGAAACTTCATCCTCCACATGGCAAGATGTGAGGGCTTGTGTGTCCTCAACTCACCATAGCCCTCCATCTTGTCCATTGTGGCTTAATCCTAACTGTTGAATTCTCTAGAGAATTCAATTTATTCTATAAATAACCCCCCTTCTCATTCATTTAGGAGTCTTATGCATTTTTATCACACCCATTTAGCACTCTAGCCATTCAAGCATTCATCAAGTACTTCCTCATCTTTTGCATTCAAGCACTAGTTCATATCCTCCATTGTTGCACATTTCCAAGCGTACATCCCCTTCGTTTACATTCATCTCTTAGAACACCCACATCCTCCATTGCATCTTCACCTACTTGCATATCATTTTAGATCATCATTGCCATCAAAGGACCACACACCCAAGCTTCAATCAAGGTCCAACCAAGGAGATCAACATAGATAAAAGGTATAATTATTTACTTTTTTTTATCTCTCTTTTATTTGTGGTCAACTTAGGCTAATTTTG
>VDFB02379711.1:204629627-204683118 GCA_007258455.2 Sequoia sempervirens | reverse complement strand
AAGTGATACTAAGCTCAACAGAAGGTGGTTGTAGTTATAGCCGAGAGAGATTAGACACTGCAAAGAGTATAGGTTGTGACCATTGAGAGAGATCAAGAGGTTTCCAGATGCCAACAGATTGAGACTATGATGGTGGCAACTCACGGTCGGATAGTTTCAACATGGTTATACTGAGAGGCAGTTACAAAGGCTACATATTACATACAACATTATCATCGTGATGTTCTAGCAGCCCTAAGATAGCCATATTTTTCATAGCACAATGATGCATGACCACAAGTAGAGGAGCAACCTTAGAGGCAAGCTGGTGAGGACAACAACCATCACAACTAGCTTTTTATGTATAGAGACGTTTTGATTTTACCCCATTTTTTATCACTGATATACATTCATGGGATCCTTTTTGATAGCCTCATGGATATTTATACTTTTGATCGATGTTCATACACTGATCTAGATTTTGTACCATGACACTCATTTTTTGACATATATCTATATATATGATACGAATACAGATGATTCATGCTATGGTGTGTTCACTTTATTTCATGTATGGATGATATGATATGGATGCATTTTATTTATGCCTATGTGATATGCAATGATCATGATATGGATAGATGATTATGATATAAAAAAATTATGGATGCAAATGATGTATACGCATTTCGTTTTGTATATTTTCTATGCTTTTTATGATGACAATGTAGGCATGTGGATGTATGTATGAAAATGTTTATGATATGTAATGATTTAAGATGCTTAGAATAATAAATGTATATTATTCATCACAACTCAAATGATAATGCAATATGTATGATGTGCAATGATCATGAGATGGATGCTATGATTATGTTATGATTATGAGATGTATGTATGTTGATGGTTTTTGGATGCAGAGTGGATGCATTGATGATGTTTTTGTTGACGTTCATGACACCAGGTTAGCACAAAGAGAAGATATAATAATGAAGAATGAATGACCATTGGTTCCAATGATGATTTCTTTAAAAGATCCAACAAGTCCTTGATTCATCGATACTTTATTAGATATGGTGATGAGACAATGCAAAATGCAAGATGAAATATAGGATGAGATGCTCACACTTCGGGATTGGGATCTTGCATCATTCCTTATTGATTGATATAACACATAGACATGATGCATCAAGGTATTGATAACCATGATGGTGTTGTATCTAGTGTAATGGAATTCAACTCAACAAGCAGATAGGATAGTTCTTGTTCACATCTTGACATATGGAAACATCGTTGGAAGGAAAGTTAGAAGCCTAAAAGATATTGGACCAAGACATACACAATAGTCAACAACATACTCCAAATGACCTTCCTACACACAAGTAAGCAAGTATACACCAAGATTATTTTACAAGAGTATCCACAAGCACAACAAATGAAATATAATGATCGATGCCCCATTCCTTTCTCTCTAAATAATTTTTTTAGAAATCAATGAGAGGTCCTCGGAATGGGTCATTAAGATAAATCATAAAAAAAGATCAAAGATCAACAGTTAGTGTTATCTATAGCTCTTTCCTAGTTTAAGTTTAGCTAAAGTGATCTATGATATTGATGTCCATCGTAGGAAGGATACATCTTAGGACATGTTGATCAGAGGGTTTTTTTATGTTAGGACGGTAATGCTAAGATGAGCCATTGCTATATACTTCACTGACACATTTACCTATGATTTAGATGTTAAATTTTGACTTTTAGATTCACACTTTACAACTTGCTATACTTCGTTTCTACTTTTTTCGCCAAAGGTTGAAAGTGACGATCGATTATTATGGGTGAAGGTTTATTGCGAGTGAAAGCAAGATGGGATGGATGGGTTTTTATTTTTTGGAATATTTTAATGTTTTTGGTATTTTGAAGATGTTTTGAGGCTATTTTTGGTCTTTTTGAAAGTTTATATGAATGTTTTAGGATTTTCCAATTTTCTAAGGTTGTTTAGGGTTTTTCTAAATGTTTTGAGGCTTTTTAGGTCTTTTGAATGTTTTCTATTATTTTTTAGTTTTTTCATTTTTTAAATGATTTTTGTGTTTTATGAAATATTTGGATTTTTTTTGGGGGTTTTCAAGAATATTTGGATGTTTATGGGGTTTTTGACAATTTCTAAGTTTCGACCAAGAACCTAACCTAAAGACCTATCCTAGGGGCCTCAAGAGTTGATCAAAGATAAGCCTTTCCTACATTATACATGCAAATACCATGTAATTCGATTGACTTGGCCCATTTACAAGATGAAGATATGAACAGATGAAAGATGATAGTTTATTATGATGAACTCCTAAAGGACTGGCCTAGGTGTCTCGAGGGCTAATCATAGATTATCCTTGCCAATGTTCAAGCTTAGAGATGATGTAGTTCGACAAGAGGAATTTTAGTTTGTATTTCTGATGTTCGACCTTTTTAGGGATTTTGATGTTTTTTGGATGTTTTGGATTTTTCCTTTACAATTTTTTGAATGTTTTTGGATTTTAGCTATACAGGATTTTGCATTTTTTTTGGATTTTTTGGATAAGATTTTATGAATGTTTTTGGATTTTCTGATCAGTTTTTTGATGACCTCAAGATATACAAGAACTCGATTGTGACCCATAATGAAATTCCCCTAATGTGACATGTTAGCCTACTTCGATAAAGGCAGGAAAAATTGACCATGGGAATATGCCAAGTAGTGCTAAAGGGTTCATAATACCTTACAGTGACAAGCCATAATAAGGATGTGGATGAGGAATGAATGGTGATGCAATGAATGATAGGTCAAAAAAGCCAAATAATAGATGGAGATGCTTTATTTACGCAAGGTGCCTGTTTTCCAGGTTTTCACCAAGGTACTTACCCAAAATGCCACCAAAGTGGTTTTCACTAGAGGATGATTTTTTTCTTTACCTTTTTAATCTTTTTAATCTTTTTTTTGGATCTTGAGTATTTTATGACTTTTTTGTATTTTTTGATTAATAACCTTCAAGATTAGGCATAAAAAATTTTGAGATGCAATTTGTTGGTTGGCTCCTGCAAGGGTTCACCTTTAGGGGTTGGCAGTTGGTATGCTCCTGACCCATAGCTTGTTATGATGAAAAAAGGACCCAACTAGTTAGGCTCAAATTTTCCTTTGTTGTCTTGATCTGGAAGATTCTTCTAATTCTACTTGAAGAAAAGGTCACCTACCTAGAACAACTGACACTTGGTTCTCTTTTTAAAGCTTTGTTTCAGTTGGTTTTGATATACTTGCAAGTGATTAAGGTTGTCAAGATGACGTTCATCTAGGAATTTTAGCTCATTTAGTTGAGGCACTCTATATTCTTCCTCAGTTAGTAAGTTTTGTAGTGACACTCATAGTGATGGGAACTCAACCTCAATAGGCAAGATGGCTTCTGATCCATAGACCAGGGAGAAAGGGGTTGCACTTGTGGGCATGTAGATGCTGGTTCAGTAAGCACAAAGAGTGGGATTTAGCTACAGATGCCAGTCACGACCAACTTCATTAACTATTTTCTTCAATATTTTTAGGATAGTTTTGTTTGTAGCTTCCACTTGACCATTGCCTTGGGGATAGTATGGGGTAGAGAATCAGTGTTGGATGTTCAATTTTTTGCATAGCTCTTCACATCCTAATTTTTAAAAGGGGTTCCATTGTCTGAGATGAGGGTTTGTGGAACACCATAATGGAAAATTAGGTAATTTAGGATAAACTTGGCTATCTGCTTCCCCATTATGTAGGTCATAGGAATGGCTTCAACCCACTTAGTAAAGTAATCAATGGAGGTTATGATAAACTTATGGCCGTTGCATGAGGTTGGAGGGATTTTTCCTATGCGGTCAAGTCCCCATTATGAAAAAGGCCATGTTGTGATAATTGGTTGCAATTCTTGACCTAGACCATGGATCAGATCCCCATGTTGTTGACACTGGATGCATTTCCACACATACTGATGAGCTTCTTTTTCCATGGTTGGCCAAAGTATCCCGTCCTCAACAGTTTCTTAGCTAAGGTCATATCGCTAGAATGGGACCCACATATGCCATTGTGTACTTTTGTTAAAGTAGTAGAGGATTCCTCTTGGTTAATACATCATAGTAATGTCCCTTCGATGCTTCAACGATAAAGGGTATCACATAGGATCACAAATTGAGATGCCTTTTTGACAAAAGGTCTTTTTAAGGTTCAGGGTGATATCTAATGGAACGGTTCCTGTGTTATGGTAAGTAAATACATCATGGTACCATGGGGATCCAGGACCAACAATAACACACATGAATTTAGATTCAAGGATTTTGAAATTTGGTACAAGAAGTTGTTCTACCAAGAATTCACATTGGAGGATTTTGTTCGACATGTTTAGTAATGATCCAATTGTTGCCATGGCATCTGCTAATCTATTGTTCATGTGAGGAATTTTCTCAAATATTATGTCTATAAAAAGGTCTTTGAGATTCTCCACCATCTTCTTGTAAGGAGTGAGCTTGTCATCCTTAGTTTGATAGTCATCATTGACTTGTTTGATAACCAGTTGTGAGTCTCCATAGACTTTCATCTCTTGTATCTACCACTGAACTACTATCCTTAGACCCATGATTAGTGCTTTGTACTCAGCAATGTTGTTGGTACAAGAAAATGATAGCCTGTATGGCTTTGGGATGCAATCACCTTGGGGGTGATGAAAAGAATGCCTGCTCATGATCCATGTTGAGTGAATGATCCATAAAATTACATATTCGATTGAGCTGTGAGATTGATATGCAACACCGATTCATTAGAGAACTCTAATATTAAAGGGTTCTCAGCATAGATGGATGCTTCTACTAGTTGTTCTATGATCACTTGCCCTTTGATTGCCTTGCACTCTATTGACAGCTGTTTCACTTGCAGTAAACAGGTTGAATAAAATCTCCATAGACAAGACCACGAAGAGCCTATCCTTCTTGAAAGATATGAAACAAAGAAAACCTAAAGGGGAATTCTACATTACATAACAAAGATCGGCTTTCATTCAATTCCAAGTCTCTAATAACTAGGTCATGGTTGCACTAGGGTCGCTCTCGGGTAATGATGTGATATTGTTTTTAATCTCAAAGGGACTATGGTTGGTATTTAAACATCTCAGATAACACATCAAATTGAAAAAAAAAGGTTTAAACATCATGATACCAAAATATTTATCATAACATTTCATGAAATATCACGAATTCCTTGCTATCACTTAAGTAGATTTAGGATTAAGAATTCAACAATTTCATGGAAAATAAAATATTTTCAATAAAATTATTTCCATTCATTTAATTTCTCTCTTTTTGGAACATTTTCAAAATTTAAACATTTGTTCTAAAACAAAGTATAAAAAAATACTGAAAAATAAAAGTTTCTCCTGGTTATTCTCCATGGATGCCCCAAAGAATTAATCAAAGCAGAGCAAACTGGTTTATACTTCACCAGATTGCTTCATAGCTACATATAAAATAGTGCAATATTTTAAAGAGAGGGCTGCATTTATGGACATTGAGTAGGTTTTGTATGCACCCTTAAACAACATAGCATACAGTCTTGTTCAGCCGAACTTACAAAACCAGGTACAAAAGATACTGAGATAGGTAGCTATCCATAAAGCTCTGATATCAATTAATGTCTACATGCATACAATTTTTTACGCTGGAATGGTTTATAAAATAGGAAAAAAATAAAACTTAAAGAAATTATTTGCTCCTCCGACACCAACAAATTCTAAACTTAAATAAAAATTAGGCATCCTCTAGCCTTTTATAGAAGATAAGGCTCATATAGGATAAGAGAGTTACATGAGAGGATATCTAAGGGACCAATCTTATCAAGGCACATGGAAAATTTTGACCAATAGGAGAATTGCAATTGAAGTCAATTCGAATTACTCGTTGAAGCTCTTCATGATCTACTTTTTCATCTTCCTTCTAAAATCAAACAAATCTATCCAAATAAAGATATATAGGAGCTTCCCATGATAATAGAGTGATTAGGTGGAAGTTGAACTCCTATATCTCAGGTTCCTTGATTTGAACATTCCAGGAATGAACTACTCCTGGAATAGACACACTTTGTTATTGCATGCTTGAAATCTAGCATCCTGGTACTCTGGTAATTGGCACATCTTTGCCACAAACTCTATTCCAACATGAACCTTTTAAGTGCATAATCAAACCTGATAATACCATTAGATTTATTCCCGAATATTATTTTCTTGGTCATCCATACCCAAGCTTTGCATCACAATCAATATCTCCTGCAATCACAAATTCCAAATATTAAATCCCCTTAAAAAATAAACATTATAACATCTCATGTAAATAAAACCATTATTCAAATGTTCATGCAAAAATTCCATATTTAACATGCATTTTTTAAAAGTATATCATAAATCCTTGAACATATACCAAATAACCAGGATCATTAGATAAATTCAAAATTAACATTTCATTTCACTTTGCAACCCAATACCCTATATTCAGTTGTACCCACTTACTTTCCTAGACCTCAGTTATACCAGAACTCCACCATACCAGACTCCTTACCAGAATCTCACATACCATACTAGAGTCTTTCACTTGAACTACACATTACCTTTCACCTTTTCTGTGTTTCTGATACCCGGTATCCAGTGCACGAAACACTTACAATATGAATTACTTTCTTATTATCAAAGATTTATCTTCCTTTCTCTGCTTCCAGATATCTTTCAATTAGCTAGCTCTTGCCATAAGAGTTATATTTTTTCACTTGGGTCCCCAAGTCTTTTCAGCCTTGGGGCATGTGGTCTGATCACACAACACACTCCACATACTCTATGTCAAACTCTATCAAGATCATCACCCATTTATCCATTCGTCCTATGAGGGTTGCTTTAGATAACAGATATTTTAATGGACCAATCTTTGCAATGAGCTTTATTTGATGTGACAACATGTAGTGCCTGAAATTTTGTAAAGCAAAAACTATTGCTAGGCATGCCTTCGCAATGTGAGAATAGTTCATTTCATAGCCTACCAAGGGTCTTCTAATGTAGTATATGGCTCTTTTATTTCCATTTTCATCATGTTCTAAAATATCTCCTAGTGCTACTGGTGTTACGAAGATGTACAAGATTAGTGGCTTGTTCGGTATTGGCGACATGAGCACTGGAGGTGTTAGTAGGTAATCTTTGATTTATTGGAAATATTTATCACATTTTCCATCCTACTTGTAGGTTATCCCTTTTATGGAGGAGATTCAAAAAGGGGTGAATCTTATCTAATAGCTAGTCTATGAACCTTCTTATGGACTAAAATCTTCCTTGTAATCCTCTCATCTGCTTCAATGTTTGCAATGGTTCCATTTCTAGGATGGATTTTACCTTTTTTGGATCAATTTCTATCCCTTTTTGTGAAACAATAAAACCAAGAAGTTTCCTTGATGTGACCACGAACACACACTTTTTTTGGATTTAGTCATATGTTGTATTCTTCAAGCCTATCAAAGATAGGTCCTAAGACTTCTATGTGCTCACTTCTCTTTTTTGATTTTTCCAAAATATCATCCACATAATCTTCAACTATTTGTGGATCATGTCATGAAAGATGAGGGTCATTTCTCTTTGATAGGTTTCTCCTACATTCTTTAACCCAAATGGCATCACATTCCAGCAATAGGTTCCCCATGGAAAAGTGAAGGAAGTTTTGTGTTGATCCTCCTTGGTGATTATGATTTGATTGTAGCCTGAAAAACCATCCATGAGTGACAGTATTTCATGCCCAATTGTTAAATCTACAATGAGATCGATGTTGGGAAGAGGGAAATAATCTTTCAGACATTCCTTATTCAGATCTCTAAAATCAGTGAATAGTCTGATGCCCCCAATGGGTTTTCAGACTGGTACTAGGTTTGAAACCCACTCAGGATAATCTATCGGTCAGTTGAATCCAACGTCAAGAAGCTTTTGTAGTTCTAGTTTAACCAAAAGTGTTATATGAGGGTGTATCTTTCTTAATTTCTGCTTAACTAGTTTGGCTTTAGGATAAACTGCTAAGTGATGCACAACCAATTCTGGATCAAGGCTTGGCATATCTATGTATGACCATGCAAAGTTAGCTCTTCTTTCTTTGAGGAATGTTTTTAGGTTCTTATGTTCTTCGTCCAACAAGGCTTTAGCATAGAATGTGATCTTAGGTGCATCCTCCATTCCCACATTGATTGAAGTGAATTTTTCTTCTAGTACTGTTGACTTTTCTAGATGCATTTCACTATTGAATCCCTCATCCTTGGGCACCTTAGAGAGGTTTCTACCATCAGATGTGTCCTTTTTTTTTACTATTTTGGGATTAGATAGTACCACTAGGTGGTTTTCACTCAAGGATCGACATGTTAATTGCATTCCATTTATTTTGTGATTGAGGGATTCAATTGTCTCCCCATAGTATGCCCATGTATTGAGCTCTATTTTTAAGCCTACTTTGTGATATACCCATGATAAGTTGTCTCTGATTCCCATGAATTCTGAGACCGCTTCATCATTTTCAAATAAATCTAGAATTGGTGGTCCTTGTTGGTCCATATCAATGAGTTGCGGGTATATTAGGTGTATTTCAGTTGGTTGGTTGTTTGAGACAAAGGATGTTACTAATATCATAAAGAGGGTGTTGTTCTCAAATAGGTTAGCAAAATCAAGGGGAAATTCATCTAAGGTTGTATCACGTGATGTAGGTGACCAAAAGGAAACCTTAGCTTGTTTAGTGGAAATACATTTTCTAATAAGTGTGACCTTGCTATTAGTACAACCTAAGCTAAGATTCTTTATTTGTTTCTCAGGAACAAGGGGTTCTAGTAAACCATTGTTATTCTTACCTAACTTCTCATTCTTATTATATCCCATGGTCTACATTAGCTTTTGTCCTTTGTTATCATCTTCCATGGGAAGAACAGGAACAGTTCGTTCATCTTGATAAATGAGTTTAGAGATATCTTCCCATTGACATCTTCTTGATTCAAATCTCCCCACTTTGTGAAGGTAGTAGCCGCCATTTTTATTGTTTCTAGTTCGTTGGTGTTAGATGTGGGTTTTCCATGAGATTGAGGAGAAATAGGTAACCCTCCTAAGAAAAAGGTGTCTTTCAATAGTTATAGTTTCCACAACCATCATCTTGGATCACTACTTTGACATTGGGTATACTCTTCAAAATGGGTGTTTTTGATGCTGAGGTAGAGGCTAGGGATGATGGATCAACAAATGAGCTTGATAATGTAGGTCCTTCATCATTTTTGGGTATTTGGGGGATCTTATAGAACTTTTCCTCAAGACTTTTGTAGTAGTAGAAAGGCTTAGGATCTCCATGGATAGTGATTTCTCTGCCTTCAAAAGGAAAATTCACACACTGATGATAGGTTGAGGCTACAAATTTTAGAGCATGGATCCATGGTTGTCCAAGTAGTATGTTATAGGGAAGATCAAGATCAAGCACTTGGCATGTATTTTCTGCAATAAGAGATCCCACTTGGATTGTAAGTGTAATGATTCCTTGTGATACCTATTCTTGGTCATCATACACCATAATGGTGGTACTTTTTATCTTCTCAATAGTGTCTTTTGAATACCCTATATTTTTTTATCAACTATAGGGTACAAATGTTTAGACCAACACCTCTATCTACCAAGACTCTTTTGACCTTTTTTTTTATGAATGACAACCTCAAGGTGTAAATAATGGTTATGAGATGGTTGTGATGATAGGTCTTGTTAAGAGAAGGTGAGATGATGGTTGGCGATATTCCCTACCATAGCTTAAAACTGATCGCTATCAATGTTCTCGAGAATAGATGACTCAAACAAGGATTTTCCAGTATTTCTCTGCGTGTGGGGGATAACCTTAATAGTTCTAAGATTGATATCTATGCGAGAGTCTGTTTAAGTTGATCTAGAAGATTGTACTTGCTAGGATTAGATGTGGGTGAAGTAGGTTTTTCCTTAGATTGAGATGGGACTAATTGAACGGTTACTTTGTCATGTTGTGTGGTGACTCCACAATCTGTACTAGCTCCTTTGATGGTGACAATAGTGATAACACTATCATAGGATGAAACTGCATTGGAATAGGTATGCTACACATTGGTGTAATCCTTAGATTTATTGTTGTCGCTTGCTTTGTTATGATCTAACATAGGGTTCTTATATATCTTGAGATCCTGATTCCCAGCTGGTACCTCAACAAATATGGTATCATTTTCTATAAGATCTTGGATGATATTCTTGAGTTTCATGTAGTTTGTTGTTTTATGACCTTTGATTTTATGAAAGTCACAAAGATAACACTCATACCAATATTGCTTCTCTAGTGGTTCTTGGTAGCTTTCAAAGTTGGGAAGTGTTATCATATTTGACTCTACCAATTTCTTCATGATCGTTTTGATGCGTTTCAATAACTATGTGTACTTGCATTTGGGATAGCTATTTTTGTTAGTTGTTTTCCTTTGTTGCATGTTGGTGTTACTGATTTGATTGTTCTAAGGTGGTGTTGTTAGTTGCATAGTCGACTGGATGCTAGCAACTTGATTGTTATTAGGTCTAGGAGCACTTAGTATGACCTTAGTATCTACTACACCATTGTTTGTTATGTTTTTGTTCTTAGCCCATACACGAGGTTTCTTATTTGAACTAGTTGAAGGACGATTGTCTTTGTAAGCTTGAGTATTTCCTTGTGAGATTAGGGCTCTTTCAATGTTAAGGGCTCTAGGGACTAGTTCCTCATATGATGTGATGCATTGCATTTTCAAGTAGAATGATAGATTTAGATCCAGATTGGCTATAATGATTCTCACTTGTTCATCAGGAAGAGGCCACTTGCTTTTACTAGCTCTTTGTCTCCATCATTGTAAGAAATTAGTGAAAGTTTCTCCTTGATTTTGTTTAAGAGTGTATAATTCTTCTAGACTGATGTCCATGTCAAGATTGAAGGAGTAGTGATCAATAAATTTATTAGTGATTTCTTGAAAAGTTTTTATACCAAGAGGAAAATAAGAAAACCAATCCATAGCATGACCTGTTAAACTTTGAGGGAAGAGGAAAATAAAATATCAATCATTGTAATCCACCTCCATGCACATTTTATTAAATTATTTGATATGGTCCATAGGACTTCCTCTCACTTTATATTTGTCAAATTTTGGGATTTCAAAACTAGGACACAAGTTCTATGTATGAGGTTTCTTCATCTTTCCCATGTGAAGGTCCTACATTTCTTGTGAGAGTACTTTCAATTGTGATGCTAGATCGTCTTACGGGTTGTGTGGAGGAACATATGGTGGGATGATAGATGATTTATATGGGGTGTATGATGGTGTGAGATTTTGAGAAAGTGATGGATATGTTCCTAATACATTTGGGTTGATGATGTTCAAACAAGGATAATAGGAACCTTGTGGCTATTTTTGGGCATATTGTTGAGCTAGTAGGGCTTGTTGTTGGGATTGATGTTGTTGTTATGCCACTAGGGCTTGTTGTTGGGCCTATTGTTGTTTCTATGATAATAAAGTTGCTTGTTGTGCTTGACGTTGTTATTGCGCATCTTTTTGTGTTGCTAATGTTGCTTGTTATTGTTTTTGTTGTTGTGCCAAAGCTACTTGTTGTTGTGCTAAGGCTGCTTGTTGTACTTAATGTTGTTTTTGTGCTAGGGCTGCTTGCTATGCTTGATGTTGTTGCTATGCTAGGGCTGCTTCTTGTTGTTGTTGTTGTTGGATGACTTGTTCATAGGCTTGTTGTGCTTGTTGTAAAACTAAGGAATGTGCTTGCAATGTGGGATCAGGTGGTTGTTGAGACATTTGTGAAGGATTGATGTTTTGAATGGGTAGCAGATTGTTGGTGAAAGGTGGAGGATTCCCTTGATTTAGCATTCCTTGCAAGATGGTGGATTGAGATGGAGGAATGTTTGAGTTATCAATTGATTTATTATAGTAAAGGGGACTGTGGGAAAAGATGAGGATGATGTCATTAAATTTTGCAGTGGAAATGACACACTAGGACCTTGAGTCCATTGATTAAAAAGATTCCCTTATCCTAGGTTTTGAGGATTTCCTTGTGCAAAAGATGTAAATAAGGGATTTTTGATCAAGGTACTTCTAGGATTGATAGAACTTGTAATAATGGGATTATTTTGAGGTTGATTGATGGTGGATAATGTGGAAATGGTAGATGGGATGGATGAGCCCTCTAGAGGGTTGGATAAATATGTCCTTATTTGTGTCAAAGGTTGGTTATGTGATATAGTATTGACATTCCCTTAGGTGTTGTTTTGAGGTAGTTGGTGTATACCGCTTTTCGTGATGGTAGGAACACTTGTGGTAATCATAGCTGTGGATAAAGAAGGGTGTCCCTGAAATGTTGAATTTGTGGTGGAATAATGAAGTTCAAGTGGTATGTGTATCATTTTTGGAGCTTTGAGAATAGGAGGAGCACCAAAATTAGGTGTCCAAGCGGTGGTGGGAGGTGGAGGATTAGTGTCAAGGGTACCCACAAGTGTACTAATCTCAAAGGGTGAGGTGTGACAAAAATCTTTATCAAGGCTAGTTGCAAGATTAGGACTGTATGTCTAATTTAGCCCTAGTGATGGAATCATGAAATCTTGTGTTAAATTTTTTGCTACAAATGTCAAGGAGATAGGAGCTACATTTTTAAAGGCTTGATGTTCCATAAGTTTTTCCCTAGTAAGCTAAAATGGGTTATTCATGATGTCTTTGATTTCTTATGGTCCTGAAGGAGATGATGGTTGTTTTGATAGGGTAACATGACTTCTAGGATCGAATTCTAAAGGATTTGGATCACTTGAGGTAAATGTAGCTTTGGTTTTTTCCATGATTCTCTTGTGTTGTGATCTTTTCTTTACCATAAATTTGGTGTCACCTATGGGAGAGTTGTGTTGAGTTTTGTAATGTTTTAACTTTCTAGTTGACTCAAATCTAGGTAAAATGGATGCTCTAAGTCTTTTGGGAGCAATGATGATAATGTGGGATGAAAAGATGAGTGATATGGGAAGTGATCTTTGCAAACATTTTGCGACCACACTTTTGACTTGAGTTTCATGTTTTGATGTTGGGATAAAGGATGCTAATGAACCTATAAATATTTAGGGTAGATTTGTGACCGTCAAGATGAGCTAGTTCAAAAAATGTTCACTAGCTTAACTAAGTGCATGGAAAAGGATACATTTCACATAAAAAGTAGCTAAGTTAGCAGTTGGTTTGATTAATGTGTAAGTCTCAAAGTGTTGGTGTATTTGAAATTTTGCAATGTTGGATGGAGTGAAGGATGAAATTTGATGAAGGGGTGAGTGAAATGTTTGACCCAATGTTGACCTAAAGTGAAACTTTTGTTTTGATAAGACCAAGGTAGTGAGAATGATGCTAGACCTCTAAAATTTTCAAATCCTAAAGACTTAATGATTTAGAAAAAAATTTGATCCTCAAAAAGGTGAGGGTTTTGGCTCATAAAGAACATGTACATGTCTAGATATTTACTTACTGTGCATTCATAAAAGTTTATCAACAACTTGTTTCTATTTTCATAGAGTGCCTTAATGCAGTACTTGATTTCTTTTGCACTACAATGTCTAAGCTTAAAGTGATGACTAGTTGACCTTCTTTTGGGGATCCTTACTTTGCGTGAGATCATCTAGTAAAGTGAACCTTTGTTTTGACAAGATCAAGGTAGTAAGAATGATGCTAGACCTCTAAAATGTTCAAGTCCTAGGAAACCAATGTTGATTTAAATGAGAGGATGGATGGGAATGTTCAAACCTATTTGGGCTCCCCTAGCTCGGGCATAAAAGTTTCTCATCAAAGTGTAACGATTGTGATAAAATATTGAAGCCCACTTTTGACCATACCTTGTTCTACGATTCTAATGTCTGAAATGAAGTGATGTAGATTTTCCCCTATGGATTTTGATTGTTCGATGAATCATTTATAGGAGTTTGGCATCATGTAAAAAGATCAAGATTTTGACTCCAAAAGAATGCATATAACTCTAGACTATACCTTGAAGTGTGTCTATAAAATTTTGTTACCAACCTATCTCTATTTCTATGAAGCGCTAAAATGTTTTTCTTGAGAGCTTTTGGAGTGATATGCCTAAGTCTAAAATGACGATGTATAGACCTTGGCTTAGGGATCCTAATTTTTCATGAGATCATGTGAAAATAGTTCAAGTTTATGGAAGAAAGGAAGATATTTATTTTCATGCAGGTGGTGGTAATGTGGGCCTTCTAGCCTCAATATCAGGTTGTTCCTCTTCTTCATCTAAAATGGTTGCTATTTTTCTCCACTATGTATTTGTTTCCTTGTTTTCAAAAGTGAAGCTTCTCAAATTGCTAGTAAGATTGACTTGTTCACCATTTATGAGTTCAAAGTTTGGCTGAATGATAGCACCTGGAAGATCAAGTTGTTCAATGAGAGCAATCGGTCTCCAAATAATCATGTGAGGTTCATTTGTCAATTTATCTTTTCTTAAGTGAATTGATTTTACCACAAACACTTGTATTCATTATGTTTCCAAACTAGATGTTTATGTCAAAAAAATCATAACTTTCACAATGTCCATTTTGTGAAAATCAAGAGGTTAAAGCCATAATTGCCTATGTTGTCTTTGGGAAAATATGGGTTTGAGATTAATGTCAAGATATTTAGAAATCTATTAGGATAAATCCTTAGGAAAAGCAATAATATCAAGGCTAACTCAAGAAGTCCATATTAGAGACAAAGTGTTTGAAATTTTGAGGACTATAGTGAATTTTTGTTTTTGTATTGTTTTGAAACCAAGCAAAGTGTTAAATTGACTAAAAATTATTTACAACCCTAGGATAGAAATGGCCATATTTCTTGAGTCTCCACTAGGATTTCTCCAAACACTAGACAATGCAAACAGTTAGAGATTTGGCAACACTGGCTCCCCTCCACAACACACTCTTCTCAAGACCACCAAATCTCAAAATCCTTAAAATATGGAGATTAAAAGGATTTTTTTATTTCTACAATTGAATAGTACAAATGTGGGGTGGCTTCAAAATGATCGTTCTTGCACCATAAAATATTTTAGGATTTTGGCTTGCTAAAAAAATGGGTTGTAGTAAGGTAATTGGGGAAATGGTACCTTGCGAGCGTCCAACAAGCCACTAAAGGCTTTAATCAATCCTACTAGGGGATCTTATACTTTTTATAGTAGTACCCCATTCTGAAAGACAATGTATGGCTAAGGCCTACATACCATAAGGACTTGATAGTTTAGTCTTATCAATTTATATACAGGCCCAAGTGAAAAATCAATTGTAGTCGCCTTCAAACTGGACTTAGGCAAGGAGGGAACACACACAATGTACCTTTCTCACACTAGCATGGTTGTTCAATTTTAAACCCAATTGAAAGATGTGGGTAATCTCGCAAAGTGTTAAATAATGTTCTTGTTTCTCAAGGTCACCAAATGGCGTGAGAGAATTGCATACACATCTGCTAACAACATTGAAAATCACAAAACACAACAAATAGTTGTAAATTTTAACCCTTCAAAGAAGTGATGAATTCATTTTCAGCACCAATTGAAAGATGAAGTTTTCCTTGTTCAATTTGAATCCCAAAGTAAAATGATGATGTGAAGGCTCAATTTTATCCAACTTTGAGTGTTTATTTTAAACCCAATTGAACTCTAGTGTGTTTTGTACAGCAGAAAGTAGAAAACATGAAATTAGATTATAATTTCCCCAAAGCATCAAACGCTTGTTACAATTATAGAATTTAAGATAGAAGAGACTTTCTTCACTTTCACTCTGTCTCTTTAAAACCTACAAAACCCTATTAGCCTAACAACCAAAACATAGTTAGGCATGCATCAGTGGCTAGATAAATCTAAGAAATTAAGTCACACATAAAAAAAAACATAAAATTTCTTACCCTGGTAGGGCATCACTGAACACAATAGCATCACAATTTGAAGTTTGGGCATCACTCTAGTGAAAACATGTATCGCTTTGCAGTAGGAATAGTGAGCACGATAGCGTTGATATTTTGCTTGATGTTGCTGCTAATGATAGTATCAAAATTTAAAATTTGAAAGTGTTAGAATGGTGAATTTGAGTGTCGCCATTAAAAATTTTTGATACCTCTACATTAAATATGCGTCACCATATTTAAATTAGTGTAAGTAGATTAATTCAGTGTCGGGATTCCAAATTGTGTGGGTTTCGCTATATGGTGATGTTATTGAAATAGCGTCGCTGTTTGAAGTTTGGGCATCGCCATGTCTTGTAAAACAACATAAAATGGAATTTTAGCTAAAAAATAGTTATATTAGTGGTTTTCCCTCCTTCTAGTGCCAGAATGGGACCGAGGATATCAGTATTGGCTGAATTACACTTGATCCATGAAGAATCGAAACATAACAGAGCCACTAATACTCGAATCTCAACAAGATCATTCAAATGAAATTGAAACTAAACATTTATCAAAACCTAACATACTAAATTGTGAAATATTTTTAAAACATCTACTCTAATCCATCTGAAGCTTATCCCATTGTGGAATTGGTCTTGTGTTGATGTGGAACAACGACCCTTTCCCAATCCCGTGATCAGTGAGCTTGTTTCAGTTGATTCTATGGAAGAGAAGCGATGAAACCATTGTGTTTGATGCATGAAAACCTAGTTTATGCTAAAAATGAACATGATGCAAGCTAAGTTACCATGATTTTATGCTATAAATACACTGAATATGCTATTGCTAAGCTAATCTAAGCTAAAACTATGCTAAAATATGAAAACCCTAATTCATATACAAACTAAGATGGATGCTCTAAGCTATTATGCAATTAAAACTAACTAAAATAAGCTAAAAAGTGAGTAAATATGATAGTATGGATGCAAGTGAATTCAACAACATAAGTTTGCAATTGAAAGATGGATCCATTTGTCTCCAAATAATGTTCTATTAATAGGAGAGAAAATGAGGAATGAAGGGTTAAGATCAAAAAGATTAATCAACGGTCCAAGATGAAGGGGATGAGAGGCATGGATCATGGATTCTCATCAATGGATGAGAATGCATGATGGGATTATAATCAATGGTCCACACTTGCCTCAAACAAACACACTTTTAACGTGCTCACATAGGTCAAAGGTAACTTTTTCAAAAGGTTAAAGGTTTAGCTTGTTCAAGAAGCCAAGTGAGATGATTGAAGGAGAGAGAATATTCCTTTGGGTGAGGGAAAAAGGAAATTTGTAAATTAAAAAAAAAAATTTAATTGTGCAAAAAGGGATAAGGAATATTCTATGGGAATATTCCCTTTGCTTAGAGGAAAGTTAGTTTAATTGCTAATTAAACAAAATTTAATTATGTAATTAAGAGATTTGGAGGAATTAGAGATATTCAATAAATTATTTGATTTAATGAATGGGGGAAAGGTGAAATGATATTTAATTAAATAACTTAGGGTTATTTAATTAAATAATATTCTTAGGGGATTAAATTAAATATTTTGATTTATTTAATTTAATAGGATGAAATATTAGCATGAAGTGTTAGTCCGAAAAGAGATAAATTAACCCGATTAAATTAATTAGGCCAATAGATGAAAATGATGCAATTAATTAATTAGCTAGGCTAATTAAATTAATTAAGAAAAAAGAGGATGGGTTAAAGAGGAAATGATGTTAGTAAATTTGTTTTAAGTGTATGATATCGATTAGGACATTTTTCAGTGTCTACATAACATAATTCACTTCAAACAAATATCCAAGATGATGCCAAGGAAGGCCATTTATTTGTGGGCACTCACCAACCTAATGGGAGTGTCCATATCTCCAAACACTACACTCTTAGTAGGCATGCACTCAATGAATTAAACTTATATGAACTCAAAATTCCCTATGAGACAACATTAAACTTTCTTAAAGAAATACCTAACGAGTGCACTAAAAATCATTTATGCACAGTTGTCCATGCAATAATTTGATGTATGATGAAATATTTTGGACCTCTCATATGTAAAACTTAGCTTTGTAATTATGCCAATAATAAATGTTAACATTAGCTCACAATATTATTAAATATAATTGTCTTTTCTTGGTTTAATGATAGTACCTCCAAGACAAGAAAGTTAATCATTAGCTCTTGTCAAAAAAAGAGATTTAAATGTAAGCATTGTATGAAATAAGATTATTTGTTCCTTTGGGAGAAAAAATGAAGCGGTCTTCAAAATAGCATTCACTAGAATTTAGGGATCTTCCTTAACACTTTGGAAAAATGAAACCAAGATGTGGTTCAAAGTTTGTTGTGACATCATGATAAACTATCTGCCCAAAAGAAAAATGAATTACCTTTAGTATTACCTTCCAAAGGAGAAGTAAATTATAGTTATTTTCTTATCTTTTCCACACCTTATACTATTTTCCTAATGTACATTCCTATTCCCTATAAATTTTACACAATCTAGTTTGTGATAGATTTTCATGCTCTATTTAATTAAAGACGTGAAGATGGGAGAAACTAATATTTCTTGAGGTAATGATAATGATTATCCCTTTCATATCCTCTTCATTAGATAATATATGATTATCTAGTATAATATAATATACAATTCTCATTAGATATACAATTTAATTAGTAGAATATATTAATGTTTAATATTGAGATTTTTAGAAGATTTTTTCATTTGGAAGAATCTTTGTATTTCCTTAAAAGATTTATTATGATGTTTTTTTTGAATTTCCTTCAATGATTCAACTTCTCTCTTTATTTTTGTTTGAATGTGTGCTTATATCAATTAGTATAAAAAAAAAAGAATCACAACCTCAAGAATCTGGTCTTCTTAAAGGATTTGATAAACCTTCACTAACTCCCTCTCTTTTGGGTTATCAAAGACATAGAACCTTCAAGGGTTTCATTTGATGTTCCTTCTATATATTCCTTTGTAACAATATTTCTAATCTATTTTTTAACCCTTATTTGATCTCTATTGTCTATTTTTGCAAATATTGCACATCAAAACTTTGCAACTCATTTCTTAGGATTTTTTAGATTTTTAAATGATTATAGTGATTACTAGATTGATCTTTGATGTACTTAACATTTCTACATCATCAAGATATTTTTTTAATATTCAAAATTGAAGCTATGGGTCAAAATTTATGCCCTTTGAATGGTACTATAATGAAAATCCTTTATTTAGAATATAATTATTCTACTCACCATTTATTAATGGCTCCTAAGTGATATAGTGTTAGAATACTTCTAAGAGTTCAATGAATGTGATTACTCTCCAATAAATTTTATAAAAACAAACAAAGAGAAAAATAGTGTGTCATACAAGATATGGTTGTGGATTTTCAAATGGCACTCCAACACCCTCTATCCAATATGCATGTCACTTGAACCCTTGGCTTCACACTTGAAGTGAATGACTGCATTCATAAATTTTATGGAAGTATAACATAGAAAATTATATACCCTTGAAATTCATTATATATTTTATGTTTACTTTGGTATTTGCCTCTTTGGTGCCAAAGATTTAGCATTCTCGTGTCATTTATTATTTTTCTTGTCCTTGGTGTCTTCTTTATTTTATTTCAAATGTGTTGGACCTTCATTTATCTTGAATTTTCCAAAAAACATTCTTCATGAAGACATCTAGGTGATGCATTATTGTATCATGATAACTCATTTTTCATGACCATTTCCAAGCATTTCAAAATTTTCTATTCGCTTAACTAAATAGATAACTATCTCGAAGAGATATGAAATGGCTAAACACCATATTGATATCCTCTTTGAATAAGTTCAAATAACTCCTTATTCAATCATATAATCCTCTTACACTTCTACCTTTCTACTGAAAAATATGAAGTTCTTGAAGTTACCTTCATTGTTATCATCTTTCTTCATTGATGTGAAGAATATTCGTGTTCCTCCTAGATTCATAGAAGTTTGGTAGTAGCATCTATAACTCAACATTGTGTTAGGATATAGTATTATACACCGTTACATAAATTGATTTATCATAATATTGTAGTTAAATAATTATTTAGTTGTGATCCCCAGTGGTGGTGTGGTTAATCACATTAGGTAATTATTTGGGTTCCACTTGATGTTGTATTGTAACATTGTATTTTTATTTAATATGTGGGAGACATGTGATAATAATTTAATATTGGGGAAATATTAAATAATGTGATATCTTAGTACCCAATATTAAATACAGGGTTAGTGGTTTTGTGTTCACATGGTTTTGTGGTACATGGTTTTACCTTACCACTAGTTGTATTTTGTGTGAGCTTGTGTCTATAAAAGCAAACACATGTGCAGTGGTTTAGGTTGGCTGAGTGCTTTGGTTGTCATTATTGAATCTTTCTAAGGAGTACATTTCTGAAGCATGGCATGGGATGTGTGGATTCATGCTTGGACACATGAGAGTGCATTGGAAGACTTGATGATTCAAAGGTGTTCATTGTAACTCTTGTATTACTTTATGGATAATTAATATGATGGAGTATGGATGCTTTTGGAGGCTGGGTTTTTCCCTCATGAGGGTTTTCCCAAGGTATATATTGTGTCATCTTTGATGGGTATGTTGTCTATTCTCTTTCATGTGGATTTTGAGTAACTTTATTTGCATGAATATCTCTTTTGGGTTATGTGAAAATTGTCATTAGATGGTTGCAAGTTACCTTACAAATGGTATTAGAGGTTTCATGGTTGAAGAATTTTTATTATAACCCTCAGTTGAGAAAATATTACTCGAAGTTTGAATCTATGCAATGCATGGGAGAATGAAAGAAATAAAAAGATATGAGGGTTTTGCAGGTTGTTTATTGTAGATCTAAGGGTTTTGAGTTTGTTGTTATGATGGGTTGTTTGTAGATTTAAGGTGTGAAAATTTTTGGCTAAAAAGGGTTTCTTGGTTGTGCATTCAAATGGGGATTTTGTGGGGAAAATTTTACAAATGACTGCCTGGGACAATATGGACCTCATGGTTGGATTTAGGTTGGTTGATAGACAAATTTTGATATAAATTTGATATATTTTGGTGAAGTTGAAAAAAATACAATTTTTTTTTAGTCAAACCCCCCTTTTGATGTTGTACAGTCGACAATACAGTTTGTAGAAAATAAAAATTATTAAAAAGTTTATTTTTCCTCCATCGTCTTCAAAAAATTTGTCCTACAAAAATGAAATAAAACAAAATCAAAACATTAAAAAGGCTGATTTACAAATTTTATATTGAAATTTAAAATATATATATATATATATATATATATATATATATATATATATATATACATTGTGGGGACGCCCCCATCATCATACCCTCTTGCAGTGTCTATGTCGGCAGACCTGCCGACTGGCAAGGTACCGCCAATAGGAATTGCAGGTGGGCCCCGATGCCTCCCCTTTATAGGGATTAAAAACCTTTTTAAAATGCTTTTAAATATTGTTTTTATTAAATAAAAACTATCAGCCTATAAATTTAAATGTCGCCTGATAGTTATAAGGCCGACCCATGTAATTTTTACAAAATGAAAATTTAATTATATTATATTAAAATTTCAAGTCCACCACCTAGATGACCGGTGTCAACCAGGTGGGGCTGCTGCCCAGCTACCAGGGGTGGTTAAAAACTTTTGTCTCATGCTCAAACTATGCTTTTCCTTTTGAGGGGCATAACTTTCTCCCAGGTTGTTTGGTTTTTCTCTTCTTGGACTCATTGGAAAGATGACTCACTACTCTACATTATGGTACTATAGATTTTTTCATTTCTTATAGTTTTGATAGTGTTTTTCTAGCTGGAAATTAGGTGTTCATTTTGAGCTTTGAGAGGCCATATCGGGTACATACGGAGTCAGATTTTGGACTTCAAATAGTCGACGAAAATCTTGTTTAGAGAACTACACAATGGATGAAGTTAGTAGCTATTCAGACATGATTTATTTTATGATATTCTATATTGAGATATTTATGCGTTATTTTGACTATGGTGATATTATGAGCCTATGGATTGTTGGATCTAGGAGATTTGATGGATTCATTGTATGCTCAATTGTACATCTCAGATTATTCTCTTTTTTGACATGGTTATTAGTATTTGGTTGGATTTGTATGCTTCATTGTTATATCTACAAGTTGTATAGCATTGTAGGTGGTCTATACTTAATTTTTGCACCTATGACTTGGATATGGGTTGTCTATGCCCATAGATATTTCAGTTTTGATGCATTTTCAGTTTGGTGGCTTGGTTTAGTCACTTAGTTGTTAGTTTTGATGTTATGTTGAGGAGTTGAGATGGTATTACCAGGTACAGTCATGATGTGAGACCTGTGTAGTTGATTATGTTATGAAGATATGTAGGACATAGTTGTGTTGTGTTGCTAGTAGATTTGGTGGTGATCATGGTGTCATGGATGTTTCTTGTACTTTAGAGACTTTGGCATGTCATGATGGTTTATGTAGGTGAATTATTGGTGGTGTTGGATTGGATCTTGATTTATGTTGTGACAATGTATCTTCTTGGTATGAGGGTCATGGTTTACTTTTCCTTCTTATTGGGGAGCTCATGTTGCATTTGAGTTCTTTGATTGTGTGAGGGCACTCTTTGTTGATATTCATGAGGAGATTGTTATCACGATGTCATGATAACTTGTTACATTCATTTGTTATACACTTTCAGTGGGAGCTTTTGATAGTGATGGTTTGGCGGTGATGGATATGTTTATGATGGTTTTGTGGTTGTAGGTATCTTCTTGGCTTGGAGATATTGGTTTCCCTTATATGCTACTAATATTATAGTTCAGTGCGTGTAGACCTAAATGATATTCATGGAGAGGATGGTTTACATGATGCCATGTGTAGCTTGTATCATGGTTCAGTGGGAGTTGTTGGTAGTGGAATGGAAGCATCATTTGGTATGGTTATAGTCATGTGATTCAAGATATATTTTCTTGGTTTAGAGTGTTTGATACTATGTCATGGTTTACTATTGATGTGCACTTAGAGTTTGGTATGGTACTTGTTCTCTTGAGACTAGGGTGTATATATGTTATGGTGCAGGTGGTCTCTTAGGAGGAGATGGTTGGATTATGTTGTCATTTTTATGTTCCTGATTCATGATTGAAGCTTTGATATTGATCATGTGTGGTTCTCTTGGTACTGGGTACATTGATCATTTTCTTGATTACTTCATGATGGTGCTATGTTGCATTTGGATTTTGGCATGGATTGATTGGCTATAGGTACTCATGGATACTTAGATATGTAGGTTATGGTTGGAGTTCTCTTGTGATTAGAGACATTTGCTTGAGACGGTTACTCTTTGGTGGTTTTAGCAAGAAGATCGAGGAGATTTCACCTAGATATGGATGTGAGTTCATTATGGACCAATAGAGGAGATTGTTCTTGGAGTGAGTCGTTATGACTTGGTTATCATGGAGGAGAATTCTCATTCCCCACTCTTGGTCTACTCGGTAGTGTTGATGGTGTTTTCTGCACAATAACAACTTAAACAAGATACAAGTATCATATCTCTCTTGAAAGGTAAATCTCTATCAGCAAGCCTCAAGAGATAACCCCAAGGTCTCTAATGTCAAGTCTTGAAAATGCAAAAACAACTTAGTGATAAATGTGAAATTTTTGGTAATCACAAGGGGCCTTACAAATGAACAATGTTGGAAGTGTACTTTCATCAGATGTAACAATATGGTGATGCCTTCAATCCTTAAACTAACCTAGATTTCAAAGAAATAAAAAAAGAGAAAAGGTTGAGAAAGATTCTATTCTAAAATAACTCCTAAGATCAATCACAACAATGATGAAAGTTGCAAATGGACAGATCCCCAATAAAACCGATCTTTGCTTTATCAAGGACAAACCCACAACTTCACAGAAATGGTGCAATCTTCCAAGGAAACTGAAGATTTTTAGACTATGAATATTCATTCACATACCCACTAACTGGCACAATGTAAACAAGCATCCACAATTGAACTTTAGCACAGAATAAGGCCCATACTAACTTTGCACACAAACTTGCAATCAACAAATTGCTAAAAGTATGGCCCAGAGATCAATCAACATCATTAACATTTCACCATCATTGCAAAAGAACTAAAATCTAACATCTAACATTTGAGAATCAAGAACAAGAAACCATGAACTGCCAAAGTGTAACACAAAGCTTGCCAAATAAACAATCCAATTGCATTAACTTCTCTAGCATTACATAACAATTCTCGGTCTCTCTCCTCTCCTACAACTACTATCTTGCATAATCTAACTCCTAACTTAGCCAATTTTGGCTTTTTACAGCTTCTAAAAAGCTATTCTAATCTAGTCTAACCTCTTACAAATGAGAAGGCACTGGCCTTTTATAGAAAATTATATTTTGAATCAAAGGCCAGGATTAAATCAATCCAATGGCATAAATTACACTTCTAGAAACACCCAACAGTTATATTTAATTCGGGAGCTCATGGTACATCATCATCCAATTGCATAAAAGCAATTATATCATGGGACAATGAGAAAACAATATTATGCCAGCTTGTCATTAATGAAAATTTTGATTGGATGGTGAAATCAACTTCACATGTCTTCTAGAAACTCCTTCCAGCTGTAGATAATTTGGGCACAAATTCTTATGCAGATCCCACTTTTAATATTTGAATTGAACTCTTCCAGATTTCCCTTTTGGCATGAATCCATATGCAAGTCCCCCTTTTGATTTATTTAATCCTAAAAAATAGATATCATCATTAGTAGCTCACATGTTAAAAATCCAATCCAAATTAAACTTAAATAAAATTTTGGCCTTTAAAATTTTTGAAAATTTTCCATTTTTGGAAATTTTTATTTTCAATTTTTTTTCTCCATCTCAAGAATTTCATTTTTAGGAAGATTTTAAAATTTCAAGAAAAATTTCCATTTTGGAAAAAATGCATTTCGGAAAAAAATTTCATTTTAGGAAAAAATTCATTTTTGGAATTTTTGGGATTTTGAGGGAGTCTTGGAAATTTTCAAAAGGGAAAGTTTTGGGATTTTGAGCCCCTTGTAGAAATTAGAAATTAGGGGATTTCCACTAGGGATGGAAATCCCCCATTTCCAAGTAGGGTCAAAATCCCCTAAACCTCATAACTTTTTTTCTAGAAGGAATTTTCAAAAAGTTAAAAAAGCAACCCGGCCTAATTTTTCATCCTCTATCCATGGGTGCAAAAAATATTTGCATATAACATTGAAAATTCACTTCAAAATCCCCATTTTCAAATTCCAAGATAGATGAATTTCCCCTAGAGCCTCAAAATATTGCCTCCATCAAACCTAGTCTAGACTTAATCCCAAAATAACCTCCCAAGAAGAGAAAAACCAAAAATTTGACCAAGCCAAGATGCAGAGATGCAAAAGAAAAAAGAGGGTCCCCACCTTCGGTGGGGCATGTGTGTGAAGATTGCACAACAAGTAGCTTATTATTTGATAGGAATTCACCCATTATATCTTTCAGATGTGATATGTTTTTTGTTTTGATTCTCATGGGATTGAGTTGATTCATGGTGTTTTGGATACTCATTTGAGGATTGTTTAGCATGAGTTTATATGCTTTATCCTTCATAGATATAGATATTGATCTATGGTTAGTTAGTTTTGAAGGCTTCATTTGAGGGATGTTATGGTATTGTTATCTCCTTGTACATTTGAGTTTATGATATCATTCTTTGATGAGGATTGTTTGGAGATGGTTTATGGGCTGATTTCTAGTTTTGGGGATGGTTACCTTGAGTTTTATTTTCTTGATTAGAGAGGCTTACATCCATGTTGGCATTATTGCATGATTCATATGTTTTACTCGATCTATGAGATTGGGTGTTATCGATGTTGTTGAGGCTTTTCATTTGGGGTTGTTAGAGATCATACTTGACACAACAATACACTTTTTGAGGTGTTGGTAGGACATGTTATGGTTTATAGGTTTTCTCTCTTCATGGTTTCTCCTAGATGTTCATGTTTAGGGAGGATGGTGGCAACATGTTGTGAGAGATTATGCAACTCTTTGGGTTGTATGTGTGGCTCATTGTTATTATTCTTGGTACTTCATTCTTTGATTTACTTATCACACCTTGATATAGTGTTGATTGGTAGACTTGATATGCTTCAACATTACGTATGTAGTGGGAGTTCCTAGATATGTATGTTCTTCATTTATAGGTTTTATACAAGAAGCTTGTTGTTTAATTTTATAGGTTGTGTATGTTCTTAGCATGTGTTGTTGATGTACTGATACCTTGGAGGTATGGATGATTGGATTTATTAACATGTGTTGTGGATGATATTTCCGATAATGTGGGTTTTTCATTTGATAGTATCTTGGTTAGAGCCTTTGTTATCACTTGGACTTGGTGCTTTTGTTCATAGGTTGCTGCATCTTCACCTTGGAATGTTCCTTTTCCTCTATAGGTGGCACATTGTAGGATGAGAGGAGTTATTTCTTGACATGGTGGTCACTTTGTTCTTATTGCAAGTATCTTGATGGATCACAAGAGCATGTTGAAGATTCATCTAGTTTCATGTATGGCTATGATGATGTATATAATGAATTTATCCCTTATTCAATGTATACAACAAGTGGGAGAATGTTAGGATATGGTTTTGTACACCATTGCATAAATTGATGCATTATCGTATAGTGATAACTCATTTTTCATGACCATTTCCAAGCATTTCAAAATTTTCTATTCACTTGCACTGAATAGATAACTATGTTGAAGAGATATGAAATGGCTAAACACCCCATTGATATCCTCTTTGAATAAGTTCAAATAACTCCTTATTCAATCATATAATCCTCTTACACTTCTACCTTTCTACTAAAAAATATGAAGTTCTTGAAGTTATCTTCATTGTTATCATCTTTCTTCATTGATGTTGAGAACATTCTTGTTCTTCCTAGATTCATAGAAGTTTGGTAGTAGCATCTATAACTCAACATTTTGTTAGGATATGGTGTTATGTGCCATTGCATAAATTTATTTATCATAATATTGTAATTAAAGAATTATTAAATAGTTGTTATGCACCTTGGTGGTGTGGTTAATCACACTAGGTAATTATTAGGGGTCCACTTGATGTTGTATTATAACACTGTATTATTATTTAATGTGTGGGAGACATGTGATAATAATTTAATATTGGGGAAATATTAAATAATGTGATGTCTTAGTACCCAATATTAAATAAGGGGTTAGTGGTTTTGTAATCACATGGTTTTGTGGTATATGGTTTTACCTTACGACTGGTTGTATTTTGTGTGAGCTTGTGTCTATAAAAGAAAACACGTGTAGTGGTTTAGGTTGGTTAAGTGGTTTTGTTGTCATTATTGAGTCTTTTTGAGGAGTGCATTTGTGAAGCATGGAACAAGATGTTTGGACTCATGCTTAGACACATGAGAGTGCATTGGAGGACTTGATGCTTTAGAGATGTTCATTGTAACCCTTGTATTGCTTTATGGTTGATTACTATGATGGGGTATGGATGCTTTTGGAGGCTAGCTTTTTCCCTCTTGAATGTTTTCCCAGGGTATATCTTGTGTCATCTTTGATGGGTATGTTGTCCATTCTCTTGCATGTGGATTTTGATTACTTATATGCATGAATCTCTCTTTTGGGTTATGTGAAAATTTTCATTAGATGGCTGCAAGTTTCCTTACACATTGTACCTTTCAAATTTCTAAAGTGATTGAGATGATATTAGTTTATGTTGTTGCTCCAAAGTCTTCTTAATTTTTATTGCTAATGTTATCAATCTCTTTTGTGCTTACACATTTGGAAATTTGTGATAATAATATTGATTACTTACATTAGCATTCTTATCCTGTTGTAGAAATAAATTTTCATACTCTAACTATATCTTGCATTCTCAAAAGTATTATAAAAATAGGTTTTTTTTGGAGGTAAGAAAACCTATCAAGGGGTTGAACTAAATCCACCTTGTTGCAACCTTAAAAGACATTTATTTTTCTCTAGTAAGATAAAAGTTTTATGGAGGAGAGAGACTTCTACCCTTTTGTGGATTTAGTGGTATCTTTCCCTCTCCTTTTTCTATCAATTTTCCTCTATTCTTCAATACAATATATTAAAATTATTTATATTGCATCTTATTCATCACTAGTATTCTATAATTACTTTCTCTATTTTACTCTGATGTCAATAGGGCATGTCTTTCTAGGTATGCTCAAATTCTAGATTTTTGATCCATGGAGGACTACAACAAATTATTCATCTACATCTTTTCTAAGTGATAGTGTTTGGACTAGGGAACTTTAGGTTTTAGTCGCATGTTCTTATTCATCATCTCTTTCCATTTCTATTATCATTTCTACCAATAATTTTTAGTTTAATTGTTAATAATATTTTTTATTTAAAGTTATTTATTTGGTTAATAAAAAAATATTTTTAGTTAAAATTTAGTTTAAGGTTACTTTGTATAATCTATTATAAAATAGTAGTATAGGGGTGATCCCACAATACTGGTTTACAATTTTTGGTCAAACTGGACACTGAAATAACTTTTTCTAACTATATCTTCACTTTCGGGAACCTATAGCAGCAAAACCGTGAGGAATTTGAAGATCATGCAAACTAGAAATTTGTGACATTTTGTCTATAGATTTTAAATATATATTTTTAAAAAAAATTGGAATCAGAATTCACTTCTTTTTCCATCTTTGAAAACTAGTTTTTTAAGTAAACAACATTTTTAAGGAGTGACACTCACTGTATACAACATAAAAAAAAATTCATGAAGGATAAAATTCTTATTTTTTCGAATTTAGATTTGTAACTATGATATCTAGTTCTTCCAATTGGTTTCGTAGTTTTTTATTGAATATTTTTTCCTTAATCAAGTTTTGAAGTCAAACCAATTACAATTTAGACATAGGCGGACCGTATATAACGTAACTTTTTTTGTATGTATCGAAATTCAATTTTTTGTTGGATCAAGGACTTCAATATCCGGTGCACTCATATTTTTCAATTTTTGATAATCTACTATTTTTCATGCAAAATAAGAGAGCATGAAAAAACCTATGTTTAAAACTAAAAACAAATACAAAACCAAAATATTAAAATTATATTTGTTGGATGGTTCATTCACGAGGACTACCATCATCCCATCCTTTTTCATCATTGAAAGCTTCAAAGGGAAAAAAAGAGTTTTTTTTGCCGAGGTGAGAAGGTGGAAAAGGTGGGTGGTTGAACCAGGGGGTTTGAGTGATTTCCCAAAGTTTTTTTTTTTTTCTATGAATGGTGGGACCCTGCATTTAATGGGTTCACTCAAACTAGGGTTCTAGTGAACCCTCTTATGGTTCGCTCAAATCAAAAGTTTGTTTGAATCCCCAAAAACCAATTTTTTTTTACATGGGGTCATTTTTTGCAACTTTTCCTTCCTCACTAGAATTGTAAACCACTTTTGTGGGTTTACCCATATATTAGTTTAATAAAACTTAGACCAAAACAAGTTAAGAATGATTCAAATCACTTATAAATTAAACTAGTTTTTCTTTAATTAAGTAAAAAAAATTCTCTAAATTTTGGTAAATCATGTTGGGAATATGAGTTTATGTTCGTTCTTGGATTGGTATGATTTATGGGTTTGGTGGTATTCTCATAATCCTTTGTGGATATTTCAACTTTTGGCTTTATTGATATCTATGACTAAAAAAAATCTCAATATTATAATTGGATGTGGTTTCTTTTCATTAATATAATTTTATCCTTTTTTCCATAAAAAATCCTACACCACCACTTTTCTTCTTTGGTTAACTATATTTTGGTGAAACTATCACTTGAGTTTACACAACCTTCGTAAACTTTAAAAATTTAAAATTATTATTTCATTTTTTCAAATTTTTGATCATGTGATGAGAAACCTTTGATTAGTTTTGCAATCCAATATTCTCACTTTGATAATGTTTCTCAAAGAATATTTGGAAAAAAATCAAGATGTCTTTGTCTCGAGCTGTAAAACTCCTCTTAGTAGTCCTAAATTCACAAAGTTTCATATGAAGATTTTAACAATGGGTTTTTCCTTTGCTTCTAAAATTATTACTCAACCCAACTCCCCAAAAACTACTACTCATGACATGGATGTTTTTTTCAACCATTAGTCTAACTTGCATGTATCTCCCTCCAAGGATAAATATCATGATCAACACTTGGGTGATTATATGAAAATATTAAAAAGTGAAACTATTTCTAATGAGGTCGTACATTTGGTTGATACCCTCTATGGTTTTTTAAACAATAATTTTGAGGGTCTTAATTTTCCTTAGGGGCTAGCACACATTATACAAAGATTTTTCCCACCTTCATGGTGTACCTCAAAATATCTTGTGATTCATAGTCAAATGTGATTGGTATGCATATTTATAAGTCTATGATAATCCTAAGATTATATTTGTCATTTATTATGCAAATGACTACTTCATCTGCATAATGAGGGACAATGCATGACTCATACACTATATTTTCCCCACCCACCTAGGTGATTAAAAATTTGATGGGAAAGGATATCTTAGCCCTTTAGTCCATAAATCTTGTATGTATCTAAATCTATTGCTCTCAATCCTCCATTACACAATATAAACCCTATCCTAAATCAATTAATCCAAAATGTTGGAAACTTATAAAATCATATTACATCTCTATCTACTTCATGAAAACAATGATAAGTTATCCCTCCTTATTTTTGAAACAGTATGATTTCTCTAACGATTCTTGTATATCTCCTCCCTATAGAGTTTGAGGTGCCACATTTTGGGGAAAGTTATGATTCAATGCTATTAAAAATATTATTATGGTCCCTAAAATATACTAAGTTGGGTTGGTTTTTATTGCTATTTGACCAAAAAACACATTATTTTTATTAGCTTATTAATTACTTTCTTCAAAAATTCTAATAAAATATAGGTCCCCAAATCACCTTCATTAACTTGGTGCATTATAAAGAAGGAATGAATGTGAAATTCACTAATTTAATATTCTATTGCTAGTATTGATATTCTCAAATTCTTTGTGTTGCAAAGTGTGTGCTCTTAGTCTCCTTGTGTTATGCAGTGTAGTGCTCAAGTTTGTGACATATCTTAACTGCATCTCGTGGATTCATTAACTCTAGTGGTTGCATTGGAAATTAATAGGTCAATCTTTTGGTGCAACGACAACCATCTTTGCAACAATTGGTATCAAAGCCTGGGTCATGGGTTCGAACCCCTCGCTTGTGCTAGGGGATATTGTTGCAAGGTGTGTGTCCTGGGTCTCCTTGTGTTGTACAATGCAGTGCTTGGGTTTGTGGCATGGCTTAACCACCTCTCATAGAATCATTAACTCTAGTGGATGTACCAAGAATTAATAGGTTGATCTTTTTGTGCAACAAAATCTATCTTTGCAATAGTATTGTTAGACACATAGTTGTTTCACCAATTGATCAACCCTATTAATGCCTGATACAACTACGAGAGTTAATGAATCAATGGGAGGTGATTAAGCCATGATGTTACAAAATCGATCATTGTGCTACACAACACAAGGAGACCAAGGTTCTAACTTTCAAACCACAACATGAACATATTCTCCTTGTCTCCCCGTAGGGTGGGAGGCCCCTACTATTCTATAGGCTAGTTTTGGGTGAGAGGGAATATTATGTTTTCACCCACTCTTGTTACTATTGTGCACTCACTTCTCTAGCAAACCTCCAAAGGAGACTAACAATCTTACAGATGCTCCCGCCATTGCGCCCGCGAGCACAACCATGAAGAAGAGAGACAAGGGTCTCACAAAACAACAAGAAATGTAGAGGAGACTTCCCACAAAATAAGCCTCAATCATCAAACCAGGAGAATCATAATTCCCTCCCCCCCGGTGGGTGGCAATAGGGTTAGAGCCAATTCCATCTCATGGTACAAATTTTGACAGTAGTTCCACATACCAATCGATCGAATCTTCCCCCAAGAAGATGAAGAAATGAAGCTCCCACCCCTATATCCTGGGATGGGTGGGAACACTTTGCAACAATCCCCCCAACGTAAGCAAGGGGTTTGAACCCATGACCTAGCCTCTGATACAAATTGTTGGCCCATGTTTTATGTTGCATCAAAATATCGGTATATCTATGCCCAATACAAATAGTAGAGACATGGATCGCATGGGAGGTGGTTAGTACCTTCTCACAAATCCTAAGGGAAGAATTAACCATTTTCCAAAAACCTTCCCCTAAATGTTACTCAAGGGGATTTGATCCTGTGACCCAAGCTTTGATACCAATTATTGGACACATAATTGTCATTACAATAAAATATTGACTAGGTTGTCAATGCCCGATATAACTGTGAGAGTTAATGAATCCACATGAGGTGGTTAAGCCATGTCATATAACCAAGCACTATGTTGCACAACACAAGGAGACAAAGGGTGGATACCTTGCAACATTATGCACTCCCAAATTCTAAAATTTAAAGGGTTGTTATTGCAATTACTAGCACTTATTCTAGTATAATATATATTTAATAAAATACCCACCATTTATACCTTTTTGTATAGCCTTTCTTAAATATCAATGCTCAAATAGCTAGTTTGAAAAAAATAGCTCACAAGGTCCTACTATTGTATTCAAGTGCTCTTCTTCATCATTTAATTATAAAATTAAAAATTAAAAAATAAAAATAATTGTATTTAATAATACCTTTTCTAAAACAACTAGTACCCTAATTGCTTATGTTGCTCCTCCTAAGATAAATTATTTACTAATTTTTATATCTCTCCACTCTATTATCTTAAAACTTAAAAAAAAAGTGCAAGAACTTCCTATTTATCCTTTAGATACAAACAAACTTTCCCCCCCCCCTTTTTAGACAATCTTATTTTTCTAGTTTCATAAAGTATAAAATTTTGGCATGAAGAGATGTTCATATCTAAATAAAACTATGCAAGACCTAATTAATTTTATACCTATTTAATGTTTATATGGAAAATGAAAAAATAAGTAAGTCTATAGTGAAGATACATTAAATAGTATATATTCATATAGATCCATTTTTGTAGCCCTCTTCTAATTTTGTTGAGATTAGTCTGCTTTCACCTCCACATGAGGTTGAATCTAATAGGAATTTGTATTATTTTATTGGTATGGTGGGGATGGTGGACTACCACCCTCAACCTTCTAAACAACACTCCACCCTTGAACCACTCATCTCATTTTCTTCCATGTACATGTTTGATCACATATATAAAAATATTCTATATATGTTGTTGAATTTAAAATGAAATACCTTTAGAAGAGTACTCATTGATTTAACTATCATGATAAATGTCCTCACATAGGATATTCTATATATTCATCAATTATATAATTATGAGTACAAGTGATCAAAAATATTTATATTGAAACATGATGGTCTCACCTTACCTACCCTTTGTTAGATCACCCATGTTAGATTTCATGCCCCTATGGTCTCTTAGCCTATAGCAGTTTATTTTATCCATCCTCTTATGGCTAAGAAAGAATAAGGAAATAAATTATAATTTTTAAACCCTCCTCAAGAAAACTCTCAAGATGGTACTTGATGGAACTAGCTTGTGAGAGATCACAAATAACATTGATCTATTATAGCTAGAGACCATGTTTCTCTACTTGATCATAATCCATGAATCATGATCCCATACACCCCATCCTATTTTTTTCCAACTTATCAACCACCTCCTTAGCTCTATCATATTCCTATCTACACCCCTTATGTGTTTCCTTAAGATCTAAAAGAGGGAAACTCCAAAAGGGCTCACAAAATCTAGCTCCATATCTTGAACCACCTTTTCTCCCCATAATTTTGGATACTACTCTCTTGGAACATTCTTTATACATGCCCAATGTTAGAATCATCTTGAGTGTCATTATTTATTCTATAACTTACTTAGGTCCTAAAATAGAACTCTTGAAGCCTAGATCTTTTCTCCACCTTCATTACCAAGGATTTATAATAAATAAGGGAAAATATTGTAGACACCTAAAAATGATTTAGGCCTGCAAGCTTCATTTTTACCACTTTCGTCCTAGCATAATTATGACATTTAATTATGTCATTGGTCCACATTCGACTATTGATTAAATAATTTATAATTATTTAATTAATTCATGTTTTTGTATTCTTCATGATTATTAAATAATTAAATTTTATTTATTTATTAAATATGTCATTAATTGTTTAAGTCTTCCCTTAATTAAATAATTTATTTAATTTATTTAATTTCCCTTTCTGCATTTAATTCTTCCTGATTATTAAATAAATGAATTACATTTATTTATTTAATATATCACTAATTGTCTTAATTAAATAAATTGATTAAATTATTTAATTAATTAGTCTTATTTGCTAAATTAAATAATTAAATTTAATTATTTAATTGCCAATTTGATATTCCTCTCATTTTAAATTAATTAATTATTTAAAATGTCATCACAATCTTAACTGACAGTTCACTTTGGTAAATAATTGGAAAATCAATTATTTATTATTTCACAAAAATCATTATTTTGAATTAATTTAATTCAAAATAGTAACTAATCATCTAAAAATCAAGTAATCGGGCAGATTCTTGATTTTTCAAATCTGATCTTCAGTCCAAATCTTATCTTCTTCGAATCTCACAAATCAGACAATCTTATCTTCTTGATTTTTCAAAAATCTTTATTTTTCTAATTGATTATCTCATTTATTCTCCACCGTCGATCCGATTATCTGAGATATTATCTTGACTGTTCGATTAATGAATTTTCCCTAACCCTAATTAGGGATTCTCAGATTTAATCTGAACCTCTCATTCTAGGTCTTTCTTAGAATTTGATCTCACCCATCCATTCAAAATGACATTTTCTATAAAATGTCATTTTCCTCTCACTTTTCGATTAGACACACACACAAGTAGACATATTATAGGCGTATTACTTATTCATTTGCACACTTAGGCTTCTCATTGCAATTAGTCTTTTTATTTGATCAAGTCTTGGCATGTTTAGGCATTGATAATTATAGTCATAGGCATAGACATTTAGGTATTTATCAAATCCTTCAAAGCTTGGTGTAGGACTTCGTCAAGGCTTGCTCGTACAACAAATCTGAGGGAAAAATATCATCCAGCAAGTAAGAAGGTACTATGGAGGTAATCATGGAAATTGTGATTTACAGGTATAATTGTTCTATTGTTTAATTTCCTTTGTGCTCTATAGGACTTTGGGTTTATTGTCATTTATGATTTACATGCTTTATTGAATCAAATCCAGAAAATTACCCTCAGTTACATTGGTGAACCCGACATATTTGGACAAATAAAAACCCATTTTTGGAGTTGGTTTCTTTTTGTTGTAGGTTTTGTTTGCTTTTTGTTGCAGGTTTGGCATCATTGTGGATAAAGCCCTAGTTTCCAAAGACACGACCATAACTTTCAAACGTCTATGTATTTTCTCACGAATTTTGTTTTTGCAGCTTGGGGACAATGTCATGCACTTTCATTCCAAAAATCAAATTCTTTGGATTTGGTTTTCATTTTTTATAAATTTTTTTCTGTTTTTCATAAAAAATTAATTTCAAGAGAAAATAATCGATTTTTTCAGATATGTTTACATTTCTGGAAAGCTCTTTAAATTTTAACATGGGTTTGTTCTTTATATTTTAAATTTAGATACGCGATTTTTAGTGAAAAAATAGATCTTTTAAAATCTGGGTTTAAAAAATATTTTCTTATATCTCACTCACGGTTGCAGATCTAATTACAATTTTTTTTTTGCAGATTTATGATGACATCAGACTACTCCAATAGAAAAAATAGAATTTTTAGAGCTGTTTTTTATTTTTTATAATTTTTTTATGATTTTTCATAAAAAAATTAATTTCAGGTGCAAAACAGCAAATTTTTCTGATTTATTTAATTTTTTGGAAACCTCTTGAGATTTTAGATAGGCTTTATTCTCTGTATTTTTCATTTTACTGTCAAAAAGTTTTCTAAAAATCAGATTTGTCTCGACTAGCTAACCCTCTAATAGTAGTGATCGATTATCTTGTTAGGGTTTGTTGGTTTTGTGCATGTGCAGAAAATAGATCGACAATCAAAGACAAACATTCAAACTACTAATGTGTGGTCTTGCAGGTTCGATTGTCAAAGGCCAAACATCAAAACAATGTGCTTGCATTTTTAGTAGTGTAACACACATTTTATTTTGGTGCAATTAAAATGAACCTGTGTTTTCTATGTCTAAATGTGTTTGTAAAATAATAGGGGAGTATGCTCTCACCTTGTGAAAACTTGGTGATCGAAAACCCAGACTTGTTTTTATTTGTTTTTACCTAACGATTTGGTATATCGGAGTATCCTCTCCCCTCGTGCTTTCGGGCGATCTTGGGTGTAAGAGAAACAATTACTAACTCTAGAAATTGGGCTTGCCTGGGGATTTCATCACCCCAACGTGACTCAAACCGGCAACGGAGCTAAAGCCAAGCTACCCTTGACCGGTATATAAATGTAAATCTTAAGGGAAAACTTAAGATTGCAAGTGCAGATGTGTCATACGGACAGAGTTGTACTCCCTTAAACCCTATTGAGCTTAACCTCTTCAGGCTGGAGTGTCACCTTATTGGTGATTAATCTCTTGCCCCATGTATGGCCACTCGAACAGGGGTCCCGAATTAAACACCTTTGTGTAGTAAGCCAAAAACTTTCTATTTTCTAGCGCAACACCGGTCGGTGTGAAGGAATCCACACTTTCGCAGTCTGTAGTAGAGGTGATCAATCTGCCATGGGAGTTTCATGGGGGTTGGAAGCTTGGTTGGCATGAGAAGAGAGTGCACTGTAAGGGGGAGCCCGTACAGCCAAGCTTCTGAATTCACACGCTACAGATATGCAGTTGGGGAAACCCACATGGAATCTAGCGAATATTGTCCTGGCATAACCTAGAATTGTACTTGTCTCATGTGTGCTTGCTTATAGTCAAAATATCATGCTTGCAATTATTTTCTGGATACTGAAACAAACCAAAAAATGGTCAAACATCTAGAAACAACCAAGTCAAACATTGGACATTTTCTGACCCATTTCACAACATGAACATGCAATCTTCCATGAACATGCCATCTTCATCACAAATTTTTTTTGAGCCATTCATAAAAAGAGACCAGAATGGACAAGTATATGTCAAAGACTTAGAAGCTGCAGCGCAAAACCCTGATATAGCCTCCTTTGTAGAAAAATCAATCTTACGTTACCCTCAAAGGTATCTAGCCATGTTTTTGGACCAAGGGGCTAAGTTACCACAAGGCTTTGACATAAATACTTTTCCACCTCCATTCGTCTACCCTCACCATCAACAATCACTTGACATAAATCCTACCAATAATTCACAACAAACGTCCACTTATCACCCTTATCCTAACCTTGACAAGGGAAGCCAACTATCAACTACATTCCAAACCTCCACATCATATTTTGACCCTTCACCTATCAATCTTGTCCAAGTCTATATGCCTTATCAACTATCTACCAACACATGTCACGTCCCCACATCATACCATATTGATTCGGCCCAAGTCTCCACGTCCCATTTTAGTCAACCTTACTCCAATCCAGTCCAAGTCCCTATCTCATATCCTATGTCATTACCAACTAATATAGTCAAAGTCTCCATGTCACATCCTATGCCGCCACATCCTAATCCAGTCCAAGACTCCATGTCATATCCGGTCCAAGACTCCATGTCATATCTGGTCCAAGTCTCCATGTCATACCCTAGTCCTTCACCTACTAGTCTAGTCCAAGTCCCCATCTCCTATCCTAGTCCGTTATTCATTAATCCTTTTTAGGTCATCCCCTCACAAGCCACATCTAGTCATGAAAATTATGTCATTACTCAAAGTCAAATCCCATTTAATAAACTTGAGGATACATGTCAAAATGAAAGCCCAAAGCATGACCTTATAATGTCACCCTCATGTCAAGAACAAGGTAGTTCATCCCATGACCCTATCTTTCAGTCCATCCATGAAGTCCTTCAAGACAATCATGACATCCAAAACACACCTCTCCTTGACAATGACTCTATTTTTGACTATATCATCCATGACAACCCCATCTTTGACCAAGACCCCATCATTGACTAAGAATTCCAAATCCATGACAACCCCATCTTTGACCAAGACCCTATTGTTGACCAAGAAATCCAAGACGATCCACTCCTTGACCTTTATTCCATTCATGATCAAACACTTTCTGACCTACTAAAGGCCTCGACTATTGGCACTTCCCACGATGAGACACTTGCCTCCATGGGACATAGATGATATTCCTCCAGAACAAGAATCTTCCACTAGGGACATGCTTGCATATGATCAAGTTATAGCTAAAATCATTGGACTCTATGACACTAAACATAATGATGGCTTTGACATTTCCTTGGAAGCACCAAGAGAATCATCTGAACCTGACATGTCACAAGATCAGACCAAAGATATCAGTTAGGAATATGTCCAGCATGACAATGAAGCTAAGACACTTTATCAACTAGGGTCATCTATCTTTGTCAGAGCATACTTTCTTGCAGACAAAAATATTACAAGTGACAGTGTCCATAGACATCATGATGGGTTAGCATCTTGCTTTCAAAACAATAAATACCCCATTGCAAACAAAATATGTCAAAGCATGCAATATCAAGGCAAAGGACTAGGCATACATGAGCAAGGCATTCTAGAACCAATACAGCTTCAGGAAAATTATAGACATCAAGGTCTTGGTTATTCCTTAGACAGCAAATCAAACGATGTCAGTGGTACCTCCTTAATACTGGGGGCAACTTTGTCAGATATAAACATCAAAATGGATTCCATGAGAAATCCTTGTCATAAGATTGCTGCCAACACCCCCTCCACCCACACCATGAACCTTCATTCCATCATAAATAAACCTTCCCTTTGGAACCAACAAAAACAAAAGTATTACAAGTCAAAAGATAAAAATCAAATGTCAAAGGTCATTGAATCAAACAAAAAAATAAATGGACAAATAAAATTAAAATGGATCCCAAAGACAAGTGGATCAAGCAAAGAAAATATGTCAAAAGAAAAAATCAATCACAATGTGGAGCCACAATACAAGAGGACTCCCACATACAACAAATTTCCACCTCCTTCAAAATGGTCATCAAGCAAGGCATCTAAAGGTGTTGGTTCCAAATTCCATCCCTCCAAAATTAGTCGTCCACCATACCAAGTTTGGAAAATAAAAAGTCATTCATCCAAACGTCCAAACAATCTTTCCACGTCTACCATCATTCAACATAACCCTACATCTTGTCTAAAGTCCAATGATCCCATGTCACAAATCCATCACATCTTGGTAGCAACTCTTTACCGCAAGGACTCTCATGGCACTCTATTGCGATGTTCATATTTTGATAAGGCCAACTCTAGTATCAGAAAGGATCACAATGACATCGATCATTTGCATACAAGCGCTATGATCCTGACAAGACAACTCCTTCAGCGAGGTCATTATTGGCATATCATGGCACCAGTCTCTACATCACCACTATTAGTGGATTTAGAACGGTTAGTGGTCATCTAAAGCATCCAGGCTATCCACAAAATCAGAAATACAAAAAAATTGAAAAATGTAAAACATCGTCACCCTGATGAAAACCTGGCAAACAGGCGTCTTGGTGACACCAAAAAATAAAAATTCAAGAAAATAGTAAAGAGAAAAATTTCATCCAATGGTGAAAACCTGGAAAGCAGGTAAGGTGTACCATGATAAAACCTAGCAAACGGGCATCATGTGTAAAATAAATTGTCTGTGGACTCTTACACTTGGGGAAAGTCGTCTCATATCCTAGGCCTTCCTCTTGACATTGGAATCTGACCATTTAATCCATATCATTCCCACTTACCTCGGTCTTGACATAAAATAGGCACACATAAATCATGCTTTGGGAAATCTCTTGACATGTCTATCCTTCGGTCATACACGATTCACGAAACATCATGTCATTGACCGTCATAGTTTTATTGTCCAATTTAAATCATGGCATTTGTCACAATCGTCACATCGGTCAAATAAGTCAGACATAGTCAAACTCGGACACAAGACAGTCATTCGAAATGCCAACATCAAAATTGGTCAAAATCAGACAACACAGTCCAATCAATTATACAGTCAACATCAGTCAACTTGCCAAAACATATTACTCAAAACAATGTCAGTCTCATCACTCTTTGGTCCTCTTCAAGACGTGTCCTTCTTGGATTTGGACCTCGTCAAAGTGTCCTTTGCCTTTTCAGGATGTGTCCTTCCTGACAATAGGCCCCGTCAAACTGTCAACACCATCAAATTGGCAAAACCCTTAAACTGTCCAAACTATCAAACCGGCAAGAATTCAATCTTTGGCAAACAAACATTGGCAAACAAAATTAAATGACTGTTAATTTTTCTAGTCTATCTTGTCTTATATTTTGACTATTTTGGCTATTTTGTCTTATCCTTTTACTATTTTTTCTTTCTGGTCATGTTACTAGCTACCTTGAGGATGTCCCATGAAGGATTTAGAGGTGCGCTGATGTCTCCTGGCCTATTTTATTTTCTTTGACTGCTGTCTGTGGATTGTCTTGACAAAAAGACTGGGGCAACTTCGCCCTTAGTATGAGTTAGGACATTCCTTGTCTGTGACTGTCTGTTTTTCAAGTGGATGACCTTGCACACCTTGGTCTATGTCATATCATGGTGTTTGTTGTCTATTTGTGTCATTTTACCACCCAATGATGATTAAGAGCAATACATATTAAAGTCCTATGATAAAGTTTTGAAGGATTTGGTCTAAGAACTAACATGCATCTTCTGTAGTCTTGTCATCTTCTCTCACTCATCTCATATAGGCATTGCATCCATATCATCATCCATATCTTTTGCACTAACATTTCTTTGTCTCTTCATATTCTAGTCTTCTCATTAATTTTGAGAGTACACCCATGTTCTTGGAACCTGTCTTTCCTCTCGAGGGGGCATACCATAACCCTCCTCATCATTCTTCCTCATCTTATTTTGCATTGGGGCATATCTTCGACTTATTTTCTTTGTCACAACACGACAAGCGACAATATGACAAAGAGGGGCAAATGTAGACACCTAAAAATGACCTAGGCCTGCAAGCTTCATTTTTACCACTTTCGTCCTAGCATAATTATGACATTTAATTATATCCTTGGTCTACATTCAACTATTGATTAAATAATTTATAATTATTTAATTAATTCATTTTATTTGTATCGTCTTCATGTCTTCCCTTAAATAAATAAATTTCTTAATTTATTTAATTTCCCTTTCTGCATTTAATTCTTCCTGATTATTAAATAAATGAATTACATTTATTTATTTAATGTCACTAATTGTCTTAATTAAATAAATTGATTAATTTATTTAATTAATTAGTCTTATCTGCTAAATTAAATAAGTAAATTTAATTATTTAATTGCCAATTTGATATTCCTCTCATTTTAAATAAATAAATTATTTAAAATGTAAATCTAATCTTAATGACAGTTCACTTTGGTAAATAATTGGAAAATCAATTTATTTATTTTCACAAAATCATTATTTTGAATTAATTTAATTCAAAATAGTAACTAATCTTCTAAAAATCAAGTAATTTTCTTGATTTTTCAAATATGATCTTAAGTCCAAATCTTATCTTCTTGATTTTTCGAATCTCACAAATCAGGCAATCTTATCTTCTTGATTTTTCAAAAAATCTTGATTTTTCTAATTGATTATCTCATTTATTCTCCACCGTCGATCCGATTATCTGAGATATTATCTTGACCGTTCGATTAATGAATTTTCCCTAACCCTAATTAGGGATTCTTAGATTTAATCTGAACCTCTCATTCTAGGTCTTTCTTAGAATTTGATCTCGCCCGTCCATTCAAAATGACATTTTCTATAAAATGTCATTTTCCTCTCACTTTTTGATTAGACACACACACAAGTAGACATATTATAGGCGTATTACTTATTCATTTTCACACTTAGGCTTCTCATTGCAATTAGTCTTTTTATTTGATCAAGTCTTGGCATGTTTAGGCATTGATAATTATAGTCATAGGCATAGACATTTAGGCATTTATCAAATCCTTCAAAGCTTGGTGTAGGACTTCGTCAAGGCTTGCTCGCACAATGAATCTGAGGGAAAAATATCATCCAACAAGTAAGAAGGTACTATGGAGGTAATCATGAAAATTTTGATTTACAGGTATAACTGTTCTATTGTTTAATTTCCTTTGTGCTCTATAGGACTTTGGGTTTATTGTCATTTATGATTTACATGCTTTATTGAATCAAATCCAGAAAATTACCCCCAATTACAAATTATATAATCATTGATAGACTTAGAAAATTTAAAGACTAACTATAAGAGTGAGTTATCTCTCCTACACTTTAATATTTTCTTAAGCTCAGTAGGGTATTCCTATAGATATACCTTAATAGGTGTAGCATTTCACATTTTCACTCTTGACAATTTCACACTATGTTTAGCTCCCCCTTATGTGCTTGGGCCTAATTGTGCTTATAATTTTTTCATTTTACAGTCATTTTTTAAAAATCAAGATAAAAATGGAAATTAATATTAATTATTCATTAAAAAAGCATCAAAATCCCCAAAATAGATCTGGTCTAGGGCACCCACACCCTTGAATAGCCTATTTTGGCCAAAATTTAAATATTTTATTGTCAATATTTGTATATTTATAAATTTAATATTATTTTTGGCTCTTTACAATTAATTTTGTGAGAAATAAATAAATTCTTATAAATATAAGTATTTTTCACAATTTAAAATTAGATTACAATTTGAATCCTAATTGAATATCGTAAAAACCAATCAAGGGTGGTCAAGAGAAGATAAGCAACATTATTACAACATTATTTCAGTCAAACTTCATGATTAGTGATGCATCAGTTTTATGTATAAGATCATTCATGTTTTATGTTCCTTTGTTTGTTGAGTACTAACACTTGCAATACCTTCCATCAAGCATCCAGTTTTTATTGCATGACATGTACCATGAATTTAGTCCATCAAGGAACTTATATCTAAAGTGGTAAGTTGTATCACTTGTTTTATTTGTTTTGCCTCTACTTGACCTAGGGTAAAAACTCTTTACATCATCATAGCCATTGTGGAGGTGGGAACACCAAAACGGGGTTTTAATTGGGCAAGCCACTATATGGCACAACCCCTTCTCTCATTTATTGTCTATAGGTAATGCATATGAAGCAAATTTAGAAGGATATTCAAGGCCCAATTGCAAGACTAGACATTCAAGCATCCTATTTCAATACATTGGGCAAGGTGAATTACTTATCATTAGATGAAGTTATAAAGATGAAACCTAGAAGGAAGAACTTATAGGTTGTAACCTACTGAGACTTGTTCAAATATCCAAAAAATAAAAAAATTAGTGTAGGGTACCCATGCCCTTGACCAATCAGATTCAACCTATGTTTGAATTTCAAGTTCCTCTCTACACTTTGCATCTTTGTAATATGTTTTTGTATTTCAATTTTACAATTTTTTTTATTCCCATCAACTTTTTGTAAATGCATCATTAGCCTAGTTCACTATTACATTACACACATCACTTATAAATCAAATCCAACTCCGCTACCACAAAAAGGGACCAAAACATTGATCAACCATTTTGGCTCTTCTATTGAGGATAATAGCCAAGTGGTATTCTATGATAATTTTTGTGTCCCTAAATGTTAGAAATGGGCTAAGGTGTGATTTGAACCCTGGATCCTCTTTTTCTCCATCAAATTTTGGTAAACCTAAGGGTAAGTGCACCAAGATGGTTCCCAAAAAGGGGGCTTAAGTGGCCACTTTTTTTCTGAAATCAGGAAATGTTGACCTTGGACATAAAATTGAGGATAGTTATACTCAAAATTTTGAGATGGAACAAAAACAAGGATCAAAGTGCTCTGAGTCTACTTTCTAAACTACTAATTTATTTTGAAAATGGTTGAGATTAAGGGGTTAAAAAGAGGGATGTATAGAAATTGGTGTTGTTTTTGTCAGAAAAACATAATATAGCAACTCTTGTACGACCTGAGCACAGTGAAATTTTTTGTATTATTTTTAAAATCACTATGGTCAGAAGTTAGTTAATAGCATCTAGTTGGTGCACAATTTTTCTGATAATTTTTTAATGAATATTTGATTTTTTACTAATTTTCTAAGTGGGCACTTCCTGAAAAGCAAAATTTTGGCTGTGCTCCCACTACAAATTTTTGAAATAATTGATTTATTTTTTTATTTTAAAAAAAAAAATTGTAGAATGGAGTCTAGTTTCTAAAAATGTAATTTATTTGAAATTTTGATGATTGGTTAATTTATAACAAAAAAAACACTAAACACTGCTTTTTGGCAAAAAATAGACATACAAACAAAAGAAATTATGGATGAAAGGCTTAACATTGTCGAAAAGTGAAAAAAATTACATCGTTGGATAGCTAAGAGAGAACCTAACATTACCCATGTTTTTTATTTTGTCAATATTGAACTAGATGCAATCTTGATGGTGAGCACGGACCCGATTATGTGAAAATTTGTAGAATTTGCAAAACATGTCTCTGGCCTTGTTGGGAATGCCCTCCAAGCCTTTGGGTTGGTTTTCCAAGTCAAATAACGCGTGCGCGTTATAACGCTAGCATGTTTTTAAAAAAAATTCAAAAGTGGCTAGAAAATTGGTACCCAACTTCATGCACCCGCCCCTAACATATCCTTCACTTATATTTTCTTACAACACAAATTCTACAAAAATTATCAAAAACATAGGTTATTTAAATATCTCGTTATTGATTTGCATTTATTTCTTTTAATTTTTTTTTTTGCTCTCTTTGTTCAATTTAGACAAAAGTTTCAAATATTTTGAATTCAATTGCATAGTTTCAAATTTAATTTTCCTTTTTTAGGGCTTGGATCTAAGTTATTTCATTGTGAAATTTGAGTGCAATCTTAGGTTTTTTTCATTTGTCAAAGTGCATGTGAGATTTGCATAGTGTTTTTCAATTGAAAAGATTGAAACATGTTACCTTTTAACATTTTCAAGATAAATTTCATTAGTTACAATATTTTAAATTTTGAAAAAAATTATTTGAAAAAAATTCATTACTTTAAAAAAATAAAATTGTATGCATGTGTGTTGCTCATATAAAACAATTAGGTTTTCATGCATTTCTAGAAAACAAAAATCTTTTAGACCTAAACTTGTGCAACCTTAGATCTTCAAAGACTACACTTAGTTTCAAGAATTTTCAATTATAAAAATCTTGCACCTCTAATCTAGGGCATGCACACCTTCGTCTAGTAAATTTGACATCAATTTTCTATTTAAAACACTATCTATGATCTTTGTTCAAATCCAATTCCTATTTCTGGTAGTCTATCCTGAAATTTGCAAATATTGTTGTGCCTTTCTAGTTTGGTCCTAATTCACATAATTCATTGCATTTTAATAAAAAATATTGTTTCCCTTATCAAGAGTGATCAAAATATTAGCCAACCTACTTGGTTCTCACTTGGGGACAATAGCCAAATAGTGTTTTATGCCTATACTTTGTATATTCTTAATATGTTTCCCTTTACCCCTCTCAAGAGATTTTCTTAGCCAATGCTTAGCATTTACCCTCCTTCCCATGTTATTAAATGTCAAACCATTCCTTCCCTCATTATTGGACCTCCTTCGAACTAGTTTAATCCTCCTAGACATATCCTAAAGTTTGTAGAACAACTCACACACCCAAATGTGTCACAATAAAAAAATTATCATGGAGTGGCTAACACATATAATAATCAAAATAATAAACAACCAAAGAAAATTCCAACCTTGGTGCAGGAGCACCTATGGGTCCAATGGACCTAGTTTTTTTTGGTTTGTGATTTTTGCTTGGTCTTTGTGTTTATGTGATGTAATAAGGTCCAAAGGACCATTTGTGATTGATTTGAAATAAGTTGTAAGGCATTTTTGCCATTTTTGCTTGTTGTGGGCAATGAGGACCTAGTTGGTCAAAGGAGGTCAAAACCCTCCACAAGTGTGGGTAAGGGATGGAAATCATTTATTTAATGTTTGTAAGCATATTCAGGAATGTTTTTATTGATTCAAGTAGGTTTGGAGTCAGTCTTCAAAATGTAAAAGATGTAAAAGGTCTAAAAAGGCCTAATGGTCATAAAAAGGTGTAAAAAAAGAACTTAATTATCTTCCAATGTTCAACTAATTCAAAAATTAGTTGGAGATAGTTGGAATGGGCATGGGAAGACTATGTAAACCTCCCATGAGGTTGAGAGGAGGTTGTTGGATGATTTTGAAAACTTTGGAATCAATAAAACACTAAAATTTATGAGAAAAGGCATGTTTTTCACTGTGTTTCTTGTTGTATGGCCTGGTACAATACCTGTACAGGTTAGTGGATGTTATGATTGGATAGGGAAATGAATTAACTTTCTATTGCACTCGTTGTGGATCTGTTTCATCAAGAATTAAGGGAGATACACCCATTTTAGTGTTGGTGGGTCTGAAAACCTCATAACTAGGGTTTTTGTAATAAAATGTAGATAACTCCATTCTCCATCATGAGGAAATTACAAATATTTGTGAAAATGGAGGCTTGTAAACTATGTTATCATTTGGCAGAGGTTTCATCTCAACGATTTCATATGTTTGGAAGGGTGTGTGTATGTTGAGCCTAGCATTCTTGTATGTGACAGGCTGAATTTGTCTAGTTTGGAGAGAAATATCCAAAGGAAAGATGATATGGAGAATTTTTTGCTTGCGAATGATATAATGGAGTTACTTGATGCCTAAAGAAACATTTTGAGGCTTAAAGGGTGTTGGGGAGATCCTAGATAGCATTGGAGTTCCAGTGCATAGACCTAATTAGGCCTTTAGGACTGTGAGGCTCAACCCCGTCTACAAATTGTGTGACACCTTGGTTAGTCAAATTATACTAGTTTGGTGAACAAATAGATAATTAAACCTAATTCCATGCTTAATGTGGTGATTATCCAATAAAATAGATTAATTAGCTATGGTGACATATGTTCTTTATTGAAGGTGATTTAGAAAACTGTTAAGAATATATGTGAGCACATAAGATTTAGATTTGTGTACTAATATCATATGAAGAATACATTTAAATTGATATGAGATAAGAAATGACATGTACCTAATATTGGTTTGAATGAGTTTCTAATATGTTTTATGTTGTAGTATGAAATTTTATATTTCCTTTCTTAAAGCTATTTAGCCATTTGAAATTTTTTCATACTCCAATGACCTCAAGGACTTGTCTAATTTCATTTTTGAATTAAGATTTGAACTATTGCAATGTAGCTACATTTGATCTTTATTTTAATTTCTCTCTTGAATTTATAAGTTTTCCCTTTTTATGGGAATTTTATTACAACTTTTGTTTATGATCTTATATTTCTTGGTTTGAGGATTTCTTGTTGATTGTGAATTGCTGACAAATGTGGTGTAATGTGACACATGTAAAACTGCCATATCTCATGGGATTCCTTGGCAGGTCATATAGGGGAGTAGATGCGCTGGGGAATTATTGTAAAAAGGGGTTATAAATGGGACCGGAATGGGACGGTCATAAATCCATTCTTCCCTTAGTTCTATGATTATTCTTGGTGTACCTTCCTTTTGGAGGTTAACACCCTTAAACAAACAAGGGGAAGGTACTAGGAAATGTAAGGAGGGATCCTTAGATAAGGGCCTCAAGACCATCCTTCCTAGCAGCTATGGTATCTAAGAATATCCATCCTTGTAAACCCTATTGTGTGAGTCTTGTGTTGTAAATTATATGGTTGTTTGAGGATAGGCGCACGCAATTTGGGAGCAACATCCTTTGTATGAGAATAGGCACACCCAATTTGGGAAGAGCATCCTTTGTATGAGGATAGGCACACCCAATTGGGAAGAGCATCCTTGCTATTGTTGTGTTTACATGTGAAAATTGCAAATAAATGTGATGTGTCATACCTGTGAACTATGTGAGAAAGATAGCAACAAATGATGCAAAGAAAAATTCCTTAAGACATGAATTGATATTGGAATAAAATATTTCCGTTACATCATGAGTGATCTTTATGATGCAAAAGGGAACCTTTAAGGGGTTTCCAAAGGTGAAAAAGTTTTTGGATATATGTTGGTGTATTTTTTTAAATTGAGAATGTTAACTATATGGATGACTACTAGAAATTGTTCTCTGGTGAGTATATTAGATAAATGTTCTATAATGAGAAATTTTGTTCTAAGTATTGAGATGTTTAGATTATGGAAGTGATGCCCCTACACATGAAACTGCTGATTTAATGTTTTGTACCTTTCTTTAATAAGGTAAGACAATTAGTATATATAACATGTTATGTGTATTAAGATTCCAAACCTTAACAACTTCCAGGAGGATGTCCACTCTAAGGGGAGGGAGATGTGAGGCTCAATCCCCTCTACAAATTGTGTGACACCTTGATTAGTCAAATTATACTATTTTGGTGACCAAATAGATAATTAAACCTAATTCCATGCTTAATGTGGTGATTATCCAATAAAATAGAATAAATAACTATTGTGACAAATGTTATTTATTGAAGGTGATTTAGAAAACTGTTAAGAATTTTGTGAGCACATAAGATTTATATTTGTGTACTAATATCATATGAAGAATACATTTAAATCAATATGAGATAAGAAATGACATGTACCTAATATTGGTTCGAATGAGTTTCTAATATGTTTTATGTTACTTGGAAATTATAATAGATAGGAATGAAGTAAAAATTTGAAGATCATAAAGAGGTTTCAAAAGGATCACTAGCCAAGCATCATCGAGGTAAGGTAAGACTATTTGAATCAATGGAAGGTATACCCAAGGTAGGTTAGTAAGGAGAAAGGTATAAAATAGATATCAAATTTGCATGATAAATGTTATTAGAGGAAAGATGTAAGGGTAAATTTAGTTGCGTAAATAAATGATCTAGCTAAAGTTAATCTTCATTATTATTATATGCATGCTAAAATTTATACCTAGCATAGGGGAACAAAATGAATGTATGTATATGGTTCGCTAACTATTGAGTTTGATCTTGTTAATATTTTGGACAGGTGATCATTATATTTTTAACCAAACATGTATTGGGAAAAAAAAAAAACATGTGAGAGAATTGTCAAAGGGAAAAGAGGAGAATTATCTAGGCCCAAGTTAAATGGTTACTTTTGAAGTTTTAATTTTGACCTTATGACCTAAGAGGTAGTAAGGGTTTTGTGTAAGCTTTAATTGCGTTTAGGATTTTAATGATGGTAGTTAATATAAGTATGTTTTGTGGAGATTTTTTGAATCAAACAAGGTTATTAGGAATGTAAATATAATTAGGGTTTTAAGATCCTTAGTTAGGCCTTAAATTTCCGATTTCTCATTAAAATGGTCTTTTAAGGGTGTTGTTTGGTCAATTTTATTGATATTAGTGCAAAAATAGACCCCTATGGCCTATACCTATGGAAGGGGGACCTTTTGGACATGTGACTTTGTCCTTGAGGCATAATATGACCCTTCAAAAGTCCAGTTCAAGGAGTGTGGCGAATTTGAGTCTTTGGGTCTTGGGAGAAGTGACTTGTCACTTTCCCACTCCACTTCACAAAGTTCATTAATGAACTTGGGAAGAGCACCAAGGATTTCACATGTGTGAAGCCACCTTGCAAGGGATGTTGGGTAGAGTGTCATTGTGCATTCGTCATCTCCCTAAAAGTCTCACACATGTGTGAGAACTTGTTGGGATATGTGTTGGAAGATTGAATGAGAGAGTGACAAGTGTCGCTCCCTCATTCAAATGACTTCAAGTTGAGTTCATTTATATTGGGATGGAAAAGAGGAAAGGGGTGTTACCCACTTCTCCTCTTGGAGAATTATATTTGAATGGAGAATTTGGGGAAAAGAGAAAGAAAGAAAGTTGGGAAGGGTAGCAAGGAGATCTCACATGCAAATGAGGTGATCAAGGAAAAAAATTGTGGAGATAAGTATCCTCCTCATAATTATCAAATTTGCTTAAGTAGGAATTTTTTGTTGTATTATTTTTCTATAATTTTAAAAACAAGTTAGGGAAGAGACCAAGTCTTTATGTACGGAAATTTAGAGGGTGTTTGGTGATTGGGTAGATGAAAAATCATAAGTAAACTATTCTTGTTAGTCTTCCTACCAAGATTAGTGGTAGACATTTAACTCTTTCTCGGGGGTATGGCTAGAGCCCATGAGGCTTCATGATGCCATTACGGTAGGGTGGATAGCAAGCCCCATTGTTGGTATGATATTATTTTATTGCTAGCATTTAAGTAAAAAATAAAAAAATAAAAATTTAATATCTTGTCAAGAAGAAGGAAAATGGATGAGAGAATGATTCTATTCATTGTTATGTTGTTCATTGCATTTATAATGTTCTTTGTAGTAAGAAAATTTTATGTAAGGAGTTTGCATCACATTGTGAGAACGAAATATCCTTACAAATTTAGTAAAATGAAAATGTGAAAAGCATTTTATCCTTGTGGTTAGACTTTAAAATAAAAGAAAAAAGAAAGAAATGTTGTATTGTGTTTTTGAAGGATAAGAATAATGAGATTTTATTGACAAAATGGGTGCTTGTAAATGATGCTAAAGTCTTATGGAAAAAATGTACATAAATAAATAGAGTATAGTGAATCATATGCGAAGATAGAAGAAGGGTAGGTCAAAAAGTGTTTTTTTAAATAAGATCAATGAATATATAATGAGTCATTGTTTAATCAAATAATTTGCAGTCCCATTTCAATTGTTTTTGCAAACGGAAATTTTATGCATCAATATAGTCTAAAACTTTATATAAACTCTTCCCTTAAAGTTTTTCTATGATGTAATTTCTTGAGACAATAAAATAGTTCAATGCACTTTTATTTCTTAAAAAATAAAAACAAAATTTATGCTATTTTACCAATGTATATATATAATATACATGCATGAAATAAATACCCCATTAAGGTTAGATATCCATTGTAGATGTGGATGATATATTCATATAAAATATTTTGAAAAAAAAAACACTAAATACATGATACATGTGTATTTAAATTATATAATTTAAAATCTATTATATTTTTATATAATGTATCATTTATTAGATTTAATAAATGTTAATTAGAATTTAGATAATATTAATAATAATAATAATAATAACTTTTCCTTTATATTTAGAGATATAACACAGGTAGGGATTAGCATTAAAATAAAAGTATATAAAAATAAAAGCAACAGTTTTGTTGTTAATAAATTGTTAAATAAAATAGTAAATCTGATGTAAACAAATGAAATAAATAAATAAAGTTACAGTGCAACATGAAACGAGATTTGGCTTTCGTAAAAAAAATAATAAAAATGAAATAAAATAAAATAACACCAGTATATATACTAATATGTGTGCCAGTATAGGTTGCTCTATGTGAGTAGATCTGAAATAAAAAATAAATATATATGTATAAATATAAGAGCAACTGAGGGAAACTATTCTCTCTAAACAACATCATCTATTCCTTCTATAGTTTTCTATGTTATTGTAGATATGTGAGGCATGTATCTTAAATAATTAAAATAAATAAGTGTAGCAATAAGTTAATATGATAGTGCAGCAATAAATCAATATTACAGTGCAAAACAAAACCATGATTTCATTTGTAGCCGCGACCCAAAGAAAAAAAGTATAGCTCTGCAAACAAATAGCATAATATATATATATATATAGAAGCCTCTGCTTATCCTCGGTGTTGCAGATTTGTAGGGAGAGCATAAATAAATAAATAAAGTAATGGATACATTATTGTTTTGTAAGCTATCATGGATCCATCTGTGCATACGGTGGAACATCCAAGAAATGGTAGATATGTATTAATTGCTTACTTTAAATAGAGATCTGGGTATGGTGAGATGACTTCAATTCTTTGATCTGTATAGTTTAGAATATAAATGATGAGGGCACAGCCCGAGACATAGAAAATAACCCACAAACAAGAGAATAATTTTATTATTCAGAAAATGGAGCTTCTTACATGCAGAGGATCTCAAATCCCCAAGTTCTACAACACATGTAAGTTACAGAAAGCTATAGAATAACCCTTTTGCAATATGCGAGCTTGTCCCCAAAAAGCTACCCAAAAATTAGAAACCCGCCCATAAATAGAGCTCCTCTTTAGTTTGGAGACAAAACAATATTCAAATTTGAGTTTAGGTGGTTTGGCGCCAAAAATTACAACTTGAAGTTCAAATTTCAAAGAACATTTGCAATTGTATCTTCTAGAAAGTGTGCCAACTTCCCGGGGCCATAACTTTTGATCCAGGACTCCGATTCGCAAACCGTTTGAACTGTTGGAAAGGTCTCAAAGTCAATAACACGCTAGAAATCCGCTACACCAATTTCAGCAAGTTTCGGGGCATTCCAGGAACTCTAAGTGCCTCAAATCCAACTCGAAAGATTTTTAGGTGCAAATATATGAAACTAAAACTGCAATATCTTTCAACCCAGGAATAGAAAATAAAAACCATAAATTGGGAATTTCATTATGATGAAAAGGGTATCCAAAAATGTAAAAACATCTAAAAACTGAAAAACTTGAAATTTAACTATTTTTGGGTGATGCAAGATTGCCCTTACACCACTGGATGCTCGTGCATCAGACACCCAGGGTAATTTGAGAAGTGACCCCATCATGTCTCAGATGGTTGAGGAAAGCCCAACTGGTCAATTATTGCCTTAGATAGCCACGATGAATCTTCCATAGGCCTTCCTCCCCATTTCACCAGATATTCTTCATACTGCCTGTTTCTGGTACTCCTTCCCACACAACTATCCAAGATTGCTTTAATCTCCTCCCTTTCTGAAGTAGGTGTTGGAATGCCATACTGCCCTATTGCTGGTGCTCCCTCCATTCCACCTTCATGATACTCTATCAAATCTGAAATGTTGATTCCATAAGGCAACTCTACCTCATATGCATTCCCTGAATCATGCTTCTTCAAAATCTTACAGGGACCGAATTTCTTCATCTTTAATTTGTTATAGGTTTCCACGGGAAACCTTTCTTTCCTCAAGTGGACCATTACTTCATCACCAATATGAAACTCCTTATTCCTCCTTTTCTGATCTGCCTTAGTCTTATATTGCATATTCATCTTATTAATGTGTTCTCGTACCTTCTCATGTATATTCTTGATGTGCTCTGCAAAATCTTCGGCTTCAGCACTTATTTTCTTCTCTTGGTCCATCTTCCTCAATTCTGGAGCTGTTCTGGGG
>VDFB02379711.1:204490738-204629527 GCA_007258455.2 Sequoia sempervirens | reverse complement strand
GATCTTGCCTTTTCCTCTTTGATTTCTTTCCAACTGGACCTCTTTCCACCAAATACTGGCATGGCCCTTTAGCTTCATTTTTGCAAACTTAACCCGATCTAGGTCCTCTATTTCCTCATACTCAAAATATTCTTCTGGCTCATTGATCCAGTCGATCAACTCTTCCGGGTTCAGACTTACGAAATAACTAGGGACTTTTGCTTTGGGTCTTTTCCCGATCTTCAAAATGGCCCTTATTAGCCGCATTTGGTCTTGATCAATTGCTTCTTCTTCCTCTTCTACATTTGAACCTTGTTCCTCTCCTTCATCCTCACTTTCCTCCCTCGGGTTTAACCCTCTTCTCAACTGCTCTTGTAACGCATCAATATGTCTTTGAAGGGTTGCCAGTGCATCTCTTCCACCAACATTTCTGATGCCTCGACCACCTCTGGCACCACCACTCCTACTAAGCATCGCTCTTGGAGGCATCTTTCTTGACCTCGACCCACAACCATGGTCCTGGTGTGAACTACCTCACGATCGGTGATCTGTCCACACAAGAAAACCTCGCTCTGATACCACTTGATGAGGGCGCAGCCCGAGACATAGAAAATAACCCACAAACAAGAGAATAATTTTATTATTCAGAAAATGGAGCTTCTTACATGCAGATGATCTCAAATCCCCAAGTTCTACAACACATGCAAGTTACAGAAAGCTATAGAATAACCCTTTCACAATATGCGAGCTTGTCCCCAAAAAGCTACCCAAAAATTAGAAACCCGCCCATAAATAGAGATCCTCTTTAGTTTAGAGCCAGAACAACATTCAAATTTGAGTTTAGGCGGTTTGGCGCCGAAAATTACAACTTCAAGTTCAAATTTCAAAAGAACATTTGCAATTGTATCTTCTAGAAAGTGCGCCAACTTCTCGGGGCCATAACTTTTGATCCGGGACTCCGATTTGCGAACCATTTGAACCGTTGGAAAGGTCTCGAAGTCAATAATGCACTAGAAATTTGCTACACCAATTTCGGCAAGTTTTGGGGCATTCCAGGAACTCTAAATGCCTCAAATCTAACTCAGAAGATTTTCAAGTGCAAATATGGGAAACTAAAACTGCAATATCTTTCAACCCAAGAATAGAAAATAAAAACCGTAAATTGGGAATTTCATTATGACGAAAAGGGTATCCAAAAATGTAAAAACAACTAAAAACCGAGCAACTTGAAATTTAACTATTTTTGGGTGATGCAAGATTGCCCTTACACCATTGGGTGCTCCTACATCAATAAACAAAGATGAAATTTTATAAAAAAATTTACTCAAATTTAGAACAAAATGGGTGAATCCCAAACAATATTCTTTTGGACTTAGCTGATAAACCCATAGATCAATATGAGAAAAACAAAAAAAGGGGCAAATGGTTGCCCCTATCTGCTTGGCCAAGAACTAAAATCTTAATGATCTGCAATAAATCTCTGCTATTTTTTTATCTTAGTAAAACCATCTATATCTAAATCTGGATATATTAAACTATATTGTAGCTTGAATATGCCAGTAATTATTAAACTATCAAAATTAATAAGAACCTTGTCACAACATCCATAATCGACCTACACATTCAACATAAAAGAAAATAGAACTATTTTTTTAACAAAACTATAAGTAACCCTAAGCGTCCACTCTCCCATAAGCATGGTGCATTTCTCTCCGTAGAAGTTTCCTCTTCTTGTCTTCCTCGCCCATGTCGCCCATTTTAATCGACCTGCACATTCAACATAAAAGAAAATATAACTATTTTTTTAACAAAACTGTAAGTAACCCTAAGCATCCACTCTCCCATAAGCATGGCGCATTTCTCTCTGTAGAATTTTCCTCTTCTTGTCTTCCTCGCCCTCGTCACCCATTTTACAAAGGCCACCATGTTGAGCTCTTCTTTGTCCTACAATAAGGATAGGAGTAAAGAAAGAAAGAAAGAAAAAAGATTAGGGCAATACTCTTATTCTACCCAGTAGGGTTTCCTTTTGATTTTATATTATTGTTGCTGAATTTAAAAATTCTTATTTTGAGAGTACAAGCACAAAATGGGGATATTTGTATTTTCATTTAATCTTGTTGAAGCTAATTTATACTACAGCCATGTTAACATCAATTTTCACACAACCTAATATTGATACCTTCAAATATCATTCACATTTATTGACTTGAAGCGAGCTAGAATATATCTTTATTTTAGTCATAAACTAGCAATAATGTTTGTTTATAATATTAGTAATAACTTCATTGGCATTACAATATTACTATTAAAGTATGTGTTGATCAAGGGAATCAATGTAATAATCTTACTGTGATCAAAATAATCATTAGTTAATTTATAAGTAGCGCTCAATTAGAGTTTGGTTGTTAGTTAAAATAGAATAAATTTGAGTAATATATATATAATGTCAATATTAAAACTACTGTCTTATTACATTGTTTAGTTATTAACAGAAAAATATTATTATCGATCAAATCATGATAATTATATATATTGTATATGTACATTGTTATTATTGGACATGGGAGATTAAATTCTAATGCTATTATTTGACTAATGTTTAATTTTATTTTTTTTGCTAAATAAAAGGCTAGATAGGGCCAGCACCCATTCATATTAATAAAATAAAATAATACATATGCATAGGATTGCAGAACTGCAGACTATTTGTCCTTAGCCTGCAGAACAATTCACTTTCGCCAAAATACCAAGCTCCCTGCTATACTAACTACCGATCCTTACTGCTTAGGATAGTTGTTCTAATTACACTCCTCAACTCGACTCCAAAACTCTGATACTCCACCTCCAACACAACACCTATCCATGACCAATTCCATAGATGGCTCTCTTTGATAGCTCATCCGCAAATGTATTCCCTTCCCTGTAGATATGACTTATCTGAAAATCTTCCAACTAATCAATATAGGCCCTAATGGTAGCCAACCACCTGCTGACCTGACTTTAGCAATGTTGTTAGTGGCTTTGCCAACATACTCCACATGTTTTTCTAGAATCTTCCCCTCTTCATCACATGCCACACAACCTATTCCACTCAGCCTTGGGTTTCCATTCAATGCACCGTTGAATTTTTTTAAACCCATCCTAGGCACGGAGTGCTCCACTTTAGCCCTTTTCATGGATCGACCTGTTGTGCTGATAACTTGACACCTACCAGTTTTGGAAAAATTAGCCCCTTAAATATCTTCAACAATTCGTTGTCCCAGTTAGTAAAGGTGCTATGCTTTACATTCACTAATCTTACTGCTGAGTTCACAACTTCAACAATAGAAGCTTCAATCTTCTTAACTATCCGCTCCCTGGGAATCATCTGGTCTTTAAAAATCCTTTGATTTTGCTCTTTCCAAATTTCCCAGATGACGATTGAAGGAGCAATTTTCCAGATACAACCAAAGAAATCCTACCTCCTAATGCTTGGCCAGCTAAGAAACCAATCTACCAACTCTGGAGGTTGAGGGCAAGAATACTTTAATTTGGATCGAAGGAAGTTCCAACAATACCTTGCATAAGGGCATGACAAAAGGAGATGATTTGCATCTTCATCATGATGTTTACACAAAGGACATCTACTCGGGCCAACAATACCAAATTTGGCCAAGCAATCTTGCGTAAGGATTTTCTTTTGAATTTCCAGCCATGAAAAAACACCAGCCTTGGGCAAAACGTGCTTCCCCCACAAAAGATCTTTTGGCCATTGTTTGTCTTCTACAATTGCTTCCCCAATCTTGTAACCTAAATTGAATTTGTATTCCCCTGATGGCGAAGCGCACCATCTAATCATGTCCTCTTCATCTGAAACCACCCAAGCTCTATGTTGTAGAATCTCTGTCAAAATCTCCTTTTGGGCCTAAGGTGTGTTTAGTTCTGCTAAAGACTTCCATTGCCACTTCAATACCCCATGTTCCCTTGAGAGTATACCGTAATTACAAATTTCCCTACCCAGACTTGTTTTGATTCTCTTCGAATCTTGTCCAAATGAGGAAGGGACATCAGGGCAGGGTGTCCCTCCCATGAATCCTCCCAGAATGCATCCCTCCTTCCATTGTCCAATTCCCATGTGATGTGCTTAGTGATAATGCTTCTACATTCTAGAATAAAATTCTAGATCGTTGACCCCTTTGGTGGGTCTTGGACTGTGAAAATCTGATTTTCCTCCGCCGAGTCAAGGTATTTCTTTCACATTATTTGGACCCATTGTTGGTTCTCATTCCAATACATATTCAAAATGAGCTTCACACCCATAGCCATATTCATTAGGTGCAGTTGTTTCAAACCCACCCCCTTTGCTCAGTACGTTTACAAATATTTTCCCACGCCATGAGTGGAAGCTTCTGAGATTCCCCAGTGCCACACGAAAAAAATCTTCTCATGATTTGAATCAAATTGTCTTCTACTAACGCGGGAAGCTTCAAGCAGGACATAGAATATATCAGAATAGCAGAGAGAACTGTTTTGAGCATTATCACCCTGCCAGCCGAGGAAAGCCACTTCCCCTTCCAACCTTCCAATCTCTTCCTACAATTGTTTAATAAATGTTCCCAGTAGCTAAATTTATTGATTCCTAAAAACAAAGGAATTCCTAAAAATCTACTAGGAAAGTTGGCATTTTTCAAACCCAAAATTCTAACTAAATCACCTTGAAGCCTCAACTGTACATTCAAAAAGAATACTTCTGATTTGTGCCAATTCACACTTTGTCCAGAGGCCAAACCATATTCATCCAACATAGTCTTGATGCATCTGGCTTCTGATCTAGAAGCCTCACCAAATAAAATGGTATCATCGGCAAACTGATGGTGAGTCACCCTAGCCAAGCCAGGGGCAGCCTCAATGCCCTTCCATCTACCTTTAGTCCTTAAGTGTGAAATACTTCTGCCTAGTGCTTCCAGCATGATGATAAAAAGATAGGATGACAGGGGATCGACCTGTCTAATCCCATTAGAGGACGTGGAGGAGCCTTGTGCTAAGCCATTCATGATCACTGAGAATTTGGGTGAATTAATGCAACCTTGTACCCAATCAACCCAGTCTTGTTTGAAGCCAAATTTCTTTAGAACATCCACCAAAAAATGACGGTCCAGCAAATCATATGCCTTAAGGATGTTGAGTTTAATGACCATGCTAGGAGCCCTTGCTTTTCTAGCAGTGTGAATAGTTTCATGTGCAACAATGATGCCCTCAAAGATGGATCTGCCTAGGGAAAAACCACTTTGCTCTTCCAAAACTATTTTCTTTAGAATTTTCTTAAGTCTGTTGGCAATTAGCTTTGATGTGATTTTGTAAATGGTGTTGCATAGGGAAATTGGTCTATAATCCCCAAAGCATTGTGGATATTTCTTCTTGGGGATTAGAGCAATGAAAGTGTGATTGAAGGCCCCCAACATCACTATTTTTTTCCTTGACTCCTTGACTGCCAAATGCACATCTATCCCAAAAAGCTTGAAAGAATTTGGATGAGAAACCATCCGGTCCAAGGGCTTTATTAGCCCCCAATTGGAATATGGCACATTTTACTTCTTCCAAATTGATTGAATCATAGAGCATCAAATTGTATGCATAATTGATCAAAGCTGGAATATGATTCAGAAATAACTCCCTCTCTTCTATTATCGTTGATTGCTCTGTTGAGGGTTGATTGAAAGTATTGCATTGCTGCTTGGTTCACTTCTTCTATGGTTTGTGTAACTGATCCATCCTCCTTCACTATCTCCATAATGCTTCTCTGATTCTTATTAATATTCACAGTCCTATGGAAAAAATTGGTGTTCTTGTCACCTTCCTTCAGCCACACTTCCCTTGATTTTTGTCTCCAAAAAATCTCCTCCCTGGCCAAAATATCTTTTACCTCTATCTTAAGTTGTAATTCCATGTCATAGGTTGCCTCGACCATTCCTTTTTCTATGATTTTTTCATTTAGCTTGGATAATTCTCCTTCAACTCATGCTTTATTCAAGAAAATGTTGCCAAACCACTTCCTATTCCAATCCTTCAGTTTATTCTTGATGTGTGCTAGTTTTTGTCTGAGAAGAAACATACATGTATGATTGCCCCTTTTCACTTCATTCCACCAAGTCTTCATTAGTTCATGCAGTGATGGGTCCCTAAGCCACATGTGCTCAAATTTCAAAGGGATCCCACCTTTGGGAACCTCTGGCCTTAAGTGCAACTGGATCGGGAAATGATTGAAACCGGTGAATGGGAGGATGCTAGCTTCAAAAGCATCTACAGAGGGTCCCCAATCTCCACCTAAAAGAAACCTATCTATTTTTTCTGCAATGTGAGTGGAACCTTTTCTCCTATTCGTCCATGTATATTTCCCATTCTTCGTTTGCACCTCTCTCAACCTCCCAACCTCCACAAATGATTGGAAGTCTAGTTGTACTTTGGAAAAAGATTGAGTGCCACCCATCTTCTCAATGTAATCCAATGTTGCGTTAAAATCTCCACCAATAATAATTTGTGATCCAACCTGCAGCTGCAACTATGCCCCAATCTCTGACCACAGTTCCCTTTTCACATTAGTAGTTGTTGGTCCATAAAAATTCACAACTATTAGAAACCTATTTTGACTCAGGATCCTACATCTGACCACCAACCAGTTCTGTTTTTCCATTAAAGTCAAACACTGAATGAAAAGAGGATTCCACAACACTCCTAAACCTCCAGAGGCCCCTACTGACTCCACAAATACTCCTTTCCATTGCTTCCAATTTCTCATTTTATTTTCTATCTCCTGACCCTCCCATTTGGTTTCCTGCAACATAATTACTTATGCCTTTCTTTGATCTAATTGGCGCTTAACCATGTGCCATTTTCTATTAGTAATAACTTCATTGACATTACAATATTACTATTAAAGTATGTGTTGATCAAGGGAAGCAATGTAATAATCTTACTGTGATTAAAATAATCATTAGTTAATTTATAAGAAGCATTCAATTAGAGTTTGGTTGTTAGTTAAAATAGAATAAATTTGAGTAATATATATAATGTCAATACTAAAACTACTGTCTTATTACATTGTTTAGTTATTAATGGAAAAATATTATTATCAATCAAATCATGATAATTATATATATTGTATATGTACATTATTATTATTGGACATGGGAGATTAAATTCTAATGCTATTATTTGACTAATGTTTAATATTAATATTACTATCAATTTATCATATTTTCTATAATATTGTTTCCCTTAAGAAGTATTGGATGAGTTGTTATTAGCAGGGTGGTTGGGAATAAATTGATGAGTAACCATGATATTTTATTACACTTAATGCTTGTGTAAAAATAATGTTATAATTTAGTTGTTTGAGTAATATCCACACCATTAAATATTAATGCCAATAATTTTATTGGAGAATTAATTATTAGCACTAGGGTGTTCATTGATGATTGAAAATTTGAGTTAGATGGCAACTTCATTTTTGGATTACTAAATAATAACGATGTTGTCACCAATAATTTGATTTAATAATAATACCATTAAACTGTGGGTTGTGGAATAATAATAACCTTGTACTTAAAATTTTGTTTGACACTTATCAAGAAAAGGATAATATTAGTCAGTTATGGTAATCTTTGAATATTATTATTTAATGAAACATCTTATTCATATATGATTGAGTGGTTTGGTATAAATGGTGCGTTCAAATTTGACCAATGCTTTAATATGTTATTTATAGTTTAAGTAGTTATTTTTTTTAAATGTCAAGTTTTGCTAGCAAAAATATGGGCATGACACTTGGTATCAAAGCCCTAGGTTGCAACTCTAGGGAGATCTGTGAATAAATTAGGTAGTAAGTATTGTGAGTGCTTGGATAATGTGCAAACAACCTCAAGTGTTGTTAGAATAAAATATTAATAAGGGAAAATCTAAGAGATTTGAATGGTGTAGTAAACATAAACCTAGTTGTACTTATCTAACCCAAATAAGATTGTAAAGTACCTATTGGCCAAGAAATGACTATTATAGATGGGTTGAGCATGCATTGAATTAATGGCATTCAACTTTTAGGAGAAACTCAATATAAAATGTGGTCCCTTGTTTTAAGTAAATGAGGTGAATGAATTGAGCCACATATTAGTCTAGTTAATAAGGTTTATGGCATTAATATAGTCTTTTGACATTAAATTTTCTTAAACCTTAAAAAGGTATAGTTTAGTTTTTGAAGCAAGATCTTTTTATAAAGTGCATGAACAGTGTTATAGGACATCATGATGTGTAGAAACATTATTTTGTGGGATTCCTAATTCTATAATTCTCAAATACCATAATTATGCTACTTCTTGAAGTTATGATTATTTTGGGAGAAACATATTTGCTTATAGAAACAATAGTACAAATATATAATGAAAAATATTATTATTATTATTTTGAAAACATATCATTAGATAAAGGAAGGAATTATATGAACCTCAAAAAAGGGATTAATGTGTTAAAGGCTATGGTTGAATAAGATTAGATCTCCACAACCCTTAAATTGATTAAATCAAAATAACAAAAAGAGTGAAACAATAGAAGATCTCCAAACTTTGTATTATGTGCAATATGAGAACCCCATACATTTGGGATTTAAAATATTGTCAAAGATTAAAATTAAACCTCTAAGGTGTAGATTATTGGACCTAAGTTAAGGACTTGTTCAAAAATTGGTATTAATTCACTCATAAACTATCTTGCTGCACACCTTGGGATCATGGTATTTCTAGGCCTTATTCTATTACTTGGAAAGATCTTGATATACATATTTACGTGTATAAAGGTTAATCTCATGAAGCAGAAAATAATTCACTTTATGGTTGGTAAGAGAAATTGCATGTATGATGGCATCAACTAAGGATAAAAGCCTTGTAATGCATAGTAAATCCAATTTTTAAAAGTGGTGAAAACCATATTTTAGCTTGAATTAAATGGTTAAACTTTAAGTTATCCTAACACTTTTGCAAGTAAACAGAGACCTAGTGCATTTAATAGAAATATAACTACTACAAAATATTGGAGTTGTTTTACCTATAGATTAGAATAACAAATGAAATTACATTATTCAAGTCAAAGGTGAAAATGTGTAGAAAGTTACAACTAAGTTAAGATTGGTGAAAATAGAATTAGATATTGTATAAATAACCTACTCCTAGAAATTAAATATAAAACCTTTGTGAAGAGACTATATCTAAATGTGAGTTGAAGTTAAAACATTAGCTAGAACACATGCTTTTACTACCTCCCTTATAAATGAGCTAAGAACTAAAGACTTATTGGTTCCAAAATAAGAAAGGATACATGTCTTATAGGAAGTAATAACATATTCAGTTAGATGTTGATCTTTAAGGTTGTGTACGTCACAAGAACAAAAGAATCAATTGTTTGAATTAATAAATTGGGTGAGGAATTATGTAATTTTTTTAGTGAATTAAGTGATTGAGAAACTAAATGGTATCATCAAGGATATGAAAATTTTCATGAAAGACTCCCAACTAATGTTGTGCATTTCTATACCGATGCCTAGTACTCTAGAGGAAAATATATATGTGTGTGTGTCAGAGAAATACAATGGAGAAAATTTAAATGTAGGAATTGTTACTTATGGCATGTCCTTGAACCTTATGAAAGAAATAACTGCACGATTATAAAAATGATGATTATAACATGTGATTAAATGAGTCAACCTTAGGTAGCAAAATAAAATATTTAAAAATATATATATATATATATAGATTAATGAGTTGTGAAAATTACTATTCCATGATTTATCATGAGTTTTATGAATTGAGTGTGCTTTCTTTTCTTGTATTACAATGTTTCGAAAGAAAATGGTTGATTATCTTCCTTATTGAGTAGAAAAAAAAAATTCAATAACATGTTGCAAAAATTATAATGGAATTACCCATGTGGATATGTTAGTGAATATAAAAAACATAGTTGAATGAAAGAGGAAGAACAAAGTGGATGAATATAGAAAACCAATCTTGATCCTATATGTGATGTTGGACAATGAATTAGTAAGATAGAAGTATGATATACCATGTATTATTAAACCTAAGAAAATGGAGTACTACCTAAGCTACAGTTGTGCATCGTCTAGTTATTTATTTTAAATATGCAAAGTGAGTAGATATTTACAAAAAATGAGAAACAAAGTGAATTTCACCTAAAGAAAATGGAGTGTATTTAAGTACATTGATGTTGTTATGCACTATTGAAAATTTCATAGAGTGTATTGTGTTATGTCATGTGATGTGAAACCAGTAAATGTGTTGTGCCCCAAGTATGTGATATAGGGTATCCAACTTGGGATAAGGGTGATGGACGTCTAGTACGATCCCCTATGTGTACCCTTTGTTATGGTCCATTGTGTAAGTTAGCTAGTTAGGAAATGATGCAAACATGATATGTGTGGATGTGTGTCTATTAAATGCAATGTGATGTATTCCTTTGTGTTATTCTTGTTTGTATGTTAAATGTGTACCCCTAGTGTATGGTTCTCCCCTTACGGGAGTGAGATTCCAACTAGTGTAAATAGGGGTTGAGAGGCACATGTTCATCCATCAAAAAATTACAAACTCAGGGTGCTATCCCTAATCCTAATAAAGGATCTAGGAGGAGACATTGTAATCATCCCATGGATGTTGACTGTGGCCTACTCCCCCACATATGAGAGCCACACTTGTTGGTTCATAGTGCTAGCCTCTTTCTTGATGTTTATACCCATGGGTAAGGGATGGAATTGCATGGACCATATTGATGGGGATGATGATCCCATTTTATAATTATAGATTTTGGATACTTCAGTGATACAGGACATTGGTACTATTTGGAAAAGTCCAACATGATATTGGGTACTATCATATTTATGTGGTCAGGGACCACCAATTAGTGCATGCTATTATACAAGTTATGTGGTTAGAGAACCACCATTCCCCTCATCCCCTTAGGTGGCTCTATCAAAGTCACGTGGTGCTCGTAATGTGTAAATTTTAATGTTGAAATATTGAATGATTGGTAATTTATTATTGATGTTTTATTTTGTTATACATCGGTAGTATGAAATTTTATATTTCCTTTCTTAAAGATATTTAGCCATTTGAAAAAAATTTATAGCCTAATTGCCTCAATGACTTGTCTAATTTCATTTTTGAACTAAGATTTGAAATGTTGCAATGTAGCTATGCTTGATCTTTATTTTAATTTCTCTCTTGAATTTATAAGTTTTCCCTTTTTATGGGAATTTTATTACAACTTTGGTTTATGATCTTATATTTCTTGGTTTGAAGATTTCTTGTTGATTGTGAATTGTTGACAAATGTGGTGTAATGTGACACATGTAAAACTTCCATATCTCATGGGATTCCTTGGAAGGTCGTATAGGGGAGTAGATGCGTTGGGGAATTATTGTAAAAAGGGGTTATAATGGGACCGGAATGGGATGGTCATAAATCCATTCTTCCCTTAGTTCTATGATTATTCTTGGTGTACCTTCCTTTTGCAGGTTAACACCGTTAAACAAACAAGGCGAAGGTACTAGGAAATGTATGGAGGGATCCTTAGATAAGGGCCTCAAGACCATCCTTCCTAGCGGCTATGGTATCTAAGAATATCCATCCTTGTAAACCCTATTGTGTGAGTCTTGTGTTGTAAATTATATGGTTGTTTGAGGATAGGTACACCCAATTTGGGAAGAGCATCCTTTGTATGAGGATAGGCACAACCAATTTGAGAAGAGCATCCTTTGTATGAGGATAGGCACACCCAATTGGGAAGAGCATCCTTTCTATTGTTGTGAATACATGTGAAAATTGTAAATAAATGTGATGTGTCATACCTGTGAACTATGTGAGAAAGATAGCAACAAATGATGCAAAGAAAAATTCCTTAAGACATGAATTGATATTGCAATAAAATATTTCCCTTACATCATGAGTGATCTTTATGATGCAAAAGGGAACCTTTAAGGGGTTTCCAAAGGTGAATTTTTTTTTTGATATATGTTAGTGTATTTTTTTAAATCGAGAATGTTAACTATATGGATGACTACTAGAAATTGTTCTATGGTGAGTATATCAGATAAGTGTTCTATAATGAGAAATTTTGTTCTAGGTATTTAGATGTTTAGATTATGGAAGTGATGCCCCTACACATGAAACTTCCGATTTAATGTTTTGTACCTTTCTTTAATAAGGTAAGACAATTAGTATATATAACATGTTATGTTTATTAAGATTCCAAACCTTAATGACTTCCAGGAGGAAGTCCACTCTAAGGGGAGGGAGATGTAAGGCTCAACCCCGTCTACAAATTGTGTGACACCTTGATTAGTAAAATTATACTAGTTTGGTGACCAAATAGATAATTAAACCTAATTCCATGCTTAATGTGGTGATTATCCAATAAAATAGATTAAATAACTATGGTGACAAATGTTCTTTATTGAAGGTGATATAGAAAACTGTTAAGAATATATGTGAGCACATAAGATTTAGATTTGTGTACTAATATCATATGAAGAATACATTTAAATCGATATGAGATAAGAAATGACATGTACCTAATATTGGTTGGAATGAGTTTCTAATATGTTTTATGTTTCTTGGAAATTGTAATAGATAGGAATGAAGAAAGAATTTGATGATCATAAAGAGGTTTCAAAAGGATCACTAGCCAAGCATCATCGAGGTAAGTTAAGACTATTTGAATCAATGGCAGGTATACCCAAGGTAGGTTAGTAAGGAAAAAGGTATAAAATAGATATCAAATTTGCATGATGAATGTTATTAGAGAAAAGATGTAAGGGTAAATTTAGTTGCGTAAATAAATGATTTAGCTAAAGTTAATCTTCATTATTATTATATGCATGCTCAAATTTATAACTAGCATAGGGGAACGAAATGAATGTATGTATATGATTCGCTAACTATTGAGTTTGATCTTGTTAATATTTTGGACAGGTGATCATTATATTTCTAACCAAAAATGTATTGGAAAAAAAAAACATGTGAGAGAAGTGTCAAAGGGAAAATAGGAGAATTATCTAGGCCCAAGTTAAATGGTTACTTTTGAAGTTTTAATTTTGACCTTATGACCTAGGAGGTAGTAAGGGTTTTGTGTAAGCTTTAATTGTGTTTAGGATTTTAATGATGATAGTTAATATAAGTATGTTTTGTGGAGTTTTTTTGAATCAAACAAGGTTATTAGGAATGTAAATATAATTAGGGTTTTCAGATCCTTAGTTAGGCCTTCAATTTCGGATTTCTCATTAAAATGGTCTTTTAAGGGTGTCGTTTGGTCAATTTTATTGATATTAGTGCAAAAATAGACCCCTATGGCATATACCTATGGAAGGGGGACCTTTTGGACATGTGACTTTGTCTTTGAGGCATGATATGACCCTTAAAAAGTCCACTTCAAGGAGTGTGACGAATTTGAGTCTTTGGGTTTTGGGAGAAGTGACTTGTCACTCTCCCACTCCACTTCACAAAGTTAGTTAATGAACTTGCGAAGAGCACCAAGGATTTCACATGTGTGAAGCCACCTTTGTAAGGGATGTTGGGTAGAGTGTCATTGTGCATTCCCCATCTCCCTAAAAGTATCACACATGTGTGAGAACTTGTTGGGATGTGTGTTGGAAGATTGAATGAGAGAGTGGCAAGTGTCGCTCCCTCATTCAAATGACTTCAAGTTGAGTTCATTTATATTGGGATGGAAAAGAGGAAAGGGGTGTTACCCTCTTCTCCTCTTGGAGAATTATTTTTGAATGGGGAATTTGGGTAAAAGAGAAATAAATAAAGTTGTGAAGGGTAGCAAGGAGCTCTCACATGCAAATGAGGTGATCAAGGAACAAAATTGTGGAGATAAGTATCCTCCTCATTATTATCAAATTTGCTTAAGTAGTAATTTGTTGTATTATTTTGCTATAATTTTCAAAAAAAGTTAGGGAAGAGACCAAGTCTTCATGTACGGAAATTTAGAGGGTGTTTGGTGTAGCGTCCCTTCGGTTCGTTCATCATGGAATACCGAGTGAGTTGTTTATTTGTGTCTTGTGACATCATGTTGACCTTGTTGTTTGAGATTTAATTTAATGGATCACATTTATTAGCTTTACTCTCACTTTTGAGGAAATAAATTATATAGTAGGGATAAATGGTTGTTTTTTAATCTCTATCATTTAGTTATATCTTCCTATAAATTAAAAGAAAATGTTATTCAATTTAGAAGAAAACATAGATTACCTTATTATGTTTTCTTTGAAAGCAAAAGATAATAAAAGATTTGATTTAGAATTTAAATTGGAAATTTTATTTAAATAGGAAGGTATTTGTGGATATACATATATACATACATATATATAATATTTATTTGTATATAATAAATTATAAAAGTTAATAAGAACAATATAAGTCCTTTTATTTAATCCATAGATTATTAATAAAGTAAAATAAATATTATTATTATTATTGTTGTTACTGAAATAATATAAATTATGGTTGACAATTTTGTGACATTAGTTTTAAAAATTAATGCAAGTATAAATATAGTTAATATTATTAAATTATATCATTAAATATATTTATGCATATAAAATTTAATAATATTCAAATAATAAATAATAAATAAAAAGGAGTAACAAAATATCTCAGATGATCTTATTTCCGAATTATTCAAAAGGCATTAAAAGAATAAAATAAAGGTAAATAATGGAAAGGCCAAACTTTCCACGTGCCTTGTGAATGTTCCAAAATTGCATGCATCTGAGTTGTGGCATAAAGTTAGCGGAAGTGGTGAAACCTGGCGGCATGGCTGGACTTTTCAATTATTCTAATGACAAATGTATAAACCACAAAATTATAGTGGATGGAGGGGTTTTTTGGAGGGGATTCGGGGGGGCAGCTGCTCGGGAGTGCTGTGAAGGGGGTTGGGGGACATCTGTTATTGTTGGTGTTGTAGCCTCTAGATAGGAGGATACATTTTGGGACCAGAATTATTCACTTGGAGAAAGGGGGGCATATACAGCAATCATGCTCTGTGTTATGGATCAAGTAAGATTAGTGCAGCACATAGCGGTGGAATGTGTACTCTGAATTTATGTCAAATTTGGGGGAAAACAAAAAAAGTCTGGAGGTAAGTCAATTGCCACAGTTGCTGTGAAATTTGTTCTTTTGCTTTTGTTAGGGATTGGTGCATGGCCAAATGATTTTCTGTCTGGCATTCTATTTCATTCTAAAACAAATGTTTTGTTGTTATTTACTAAATGAAAGTTTAACTAAGTTGGGTACATATTAATACTCCCACAATTTATTTCTATTAGTTGATAAATTTTTAAAAGAAAGTTTTTAAAAATATATAAATAAATGGAAGAAAATTAAAACTTAATTGTAACCCAAATTCAGCCATGAAACTTTCATGAAGCTATCACCTTAAACACATAAGGTATTGAAATATACGGAGAATTTGTATTCTACTGAAAAGACATTCTTTGTCATCAGTTATCACCCTGAAGAGCTTCCTTCAAAAATGATTTCCAGAATTTGATCTGTCACACAACACAAAATAAGCACAATGACTTTTAATGGATGCAAAACCATTTTATGCATCATTTACCATGCCTAACTTTGCATACACCTTTCTCTTTCTCTTTACTTTTTTTTTAAATTTATTTTTCAACATTTTGCCTATAATTGCTACCTTGGTTGCTGCCATGGGCTTGACAGTGATACAAGAACAATCTGAAAGAATTTTGACTTTATTTAGGGCCCTCTCTTAATAATTTACGGTAGTATTGAAAGAATCGTGTAAATGTATGTTTATTTAAAATGTATCTTAAAACTTATAATTAACCACTGCTTGAAGACAAATTTTAAATTAAATAAGAAATGCTTTAAATGTGAAGTTGGCCTTCACCTTCCCGCAGAACATCTCCCACATTTCTTTTATTTGCTTAAAGTTAACTCTCATATTATATGAAATATTAGCCTAATGTACTGTGCTTTATTAGCACTGTCATTTTTATTAGTATCCATAACCGTTTTAAAAATCACTTATAATAGTGGAGTGAATACGAGGCTCCACATTTATTCCTTATGAAGTTTTTCCTTTGAAAAAAAAAGAAAGAATATAGTTTCCTTAAGCTTCTCTTAATAAAGAAACTACTTTTTCCTTGCTGTGGAGAAAGGTACTAATTTAAATAAAGATAAAATAAAGATAAAATAAATTAGATAATTAGTAACATAACTTTTTAAAAGGGAAGGTATCATTTTGGTATTTTAAATGGGATATTTTTCTTTAAAGAAATTATATGAAATATTTATATAAATAAATGTATTTAATATATGAATATTTTTTATATATGACAAAGATGAATAATTAAATTAGAAAAAAGTATATATATATAAATTAGATTTAATAATAATAATAATAATAAATAGTGATAATTTATTATGAAGAGTATTATTATTAGTTGGAATAGTAATTCTAATATGTATAACAAATAAAGTTATTGGTGTTTAGAAAGTGCTAGTACAATAATCTCATTAACAATGCTAAGGCATTAATTAAAAGTATTGCAAGAAAAATGACGAGTTGTCAATATTAATATTTATATGTTATTATTGTCAATATTAGTGTTTATATGTTATTATAAAAAAAAAAATTGTTAGTTGTATGGTTGCCCTATGTGTAGTTTTTGGGCATTAAGTAATACAACACAAAATTTTCCTTTAGAATTCTCTTAGTGATTGTTAATTTGAGAGTCTTGATTATCATTTTCAATAGTCCTAATTATCATTATATAGATAATAGCTATTTTTACTATCTTTTGTAATACATGCATAGTAATTGATTTAATGTTCATTAGTAATACAAAGAAAATGATTTGACATTTCAATTATATCAATATGAGATTTATTAAGATTGAATATTTTAGCATCAATTTGATATTCTTGCATTTTTTTTTTAAGCAATATTGTGTTAGTTGTAAATATTGTATAGAAACTCATTTTGATATTAATTCGTGTGTAGTGTCCCTCCATTTGCGTTGTCTTGTGTTACCTTTTTGTCTCGCTGCGAAGTTGGGTGTTGTATGGTATGATTGCTAAGTTGATTTGGTTAGTTTGATTTGTGTTTTGATTGATCATTGCATCACAATAAAATTTAAATACTAGTAAATGATTTGTTTGGTAATGGGAGTTATTATAAAAATTAAATGTGAGGGATATTTTGGATACTAGAGAATCGGTGATGAGCATGCAAATAAATGATTAAATAAAAATAAGTCTGCGTGCAGCATCGTGGGTAGTTAAGGATGTTGGTTGCATGCATGCATTAATTGTGGCATGTAATATAAAGTCTCGTATGAAAAGAGGACCGGCTCTTTTGATTGCCAATACCGCCAAAATCTGTGGGTGGAAGTGGAGATATAATTATTGGAGTGTTAAGAATGAAGGGATGCGTGTGAATTGGGGGCGGTCGAATATGAGAAAGGAGGAGAAGATCCTGTACGTTTCCTTGAGGAGCAAAAGAGAGAAGGAGTTTAGGCCACTGGTCAGGTTTCTTAGGGTCGTTATGTAGGTATTCGACCATTTTTTTTCCTTGATTGTCTTTGCCATCAGTGTGTGTATGAGTTTCTTTAAAATGTTTCCATTACAATGTATTCATCTTTTATTAGTGCTATTCCTAGCATTAGAAGAATAGTGGTAAGAACAAAAGGTAGAGCATAACTATAGGGTTGTAATCCTCTGTCGGCCTCTGCTGGTAGAAAGCTTTCCACGCATATACCACTATAATATCTTTCCAATAGATAATATCTTGGGGTAATCCATCAATAAATTCTCTTGCTTTGACCTTGCTAACATTGTTGCATGTAGGATTACCAGCGCATAACATTACAGTGCGAGCTGTGTAACTTTCTCAATTGCTCTGGTAGTAACAACAAAAAAAATCACTTTTAGAACATCATCTCTATTTAAAATGTTAGAATAGGATTAAAAATTTCTTGTGCTTATATCACATCTATGATGCACTAGTCTCATGTCAATTTATCATTAGACCTTCCTTCTATATTCTGCTTTACCAGAGACCCCGCTTCAAGTGAGGAAGAGTTTCCTTTTGTTCCTACTCTAATTTCTTAGTTGGTGTGCTACCGCCCAACACTCGAGTCATGGGAAGGGATTGGAAAACATCTCGTCCATCATCTTGAACTCCCTTACACAAACTTTCTTTAGCATGATTTTGACCTGATAAACTCTTAAATGCTCAGTTAATCTTTGTGCTTGTCTAGGAGGACAGTTCTTTACTTCTATGTAATGTTACAAAGTTTCTTTGATTTGAGGCATATTTTCTATAAAAGGGAGAAAGCACCTATACCTTATATATGATAAATATTTAACCTCGTAGAGATCTAGAAGTGACTTAGACTCCCTTTGTCTCCCTTATTCCCTAGAGGTATTTGAGCAAGCCTGAATTCGTTATATTTTATGCCCTCCTTTTGATGAAGCTTTTCTTGGTTTGTTCACTGGCTTGATGTTATGCATTATTCTCTTATGATAATTAATCTGTAGAGAGTACTCTTCACCAATGATTCATAGACGTCCTTCGAAAGTTCTTACTCTTACGTGTAGTCTTCCATATTGTTCTTTGGTGCGTCGGTGTCTCAGCTATGGTGATTGAACATAATAGGAAGCTTAAAGGTTTAAATATCTCCCTGATTTCATTGTCAATCTGTCTTAGCGGCGCACTTGAACATGATAAGATGTATAGATTTTAAATAACCTCCCTGATTCTATCAGAATCTCTCACTGATGCAACACTCGAATATAGAAGACTGTAGAGGTTTTTAATACCTTTTCGATTTCATTTGGAACTTATCACAAATGTTGTACTCAAAAATAGAATGTTGTAGACGTTTAAATAATCTATATGATTCTATTTGTAACCTGTCACAACGACGCACTTGAACATGGTAGGGCGTATAGATTTAAATGATCTCTCTAATTTCTTTCTCATCTTGTCTCAGTCGCGAGCTTGAACATAAAAGGAAGTTTAAATGTTTAAATAACCTGCTTGATTCTGCTAACAATCTATCGCAGTTGCAGCACTTGATAATAATAATAATAATGTAAGTAGATGGCGATACTTCCAAATTCCAATATTCACTTTCTAATATACTTGGAAACCTGTCACAGTTACAACAATTAGAACTGAGGCATTGTACAAAATGAAATAGCCTCCCTGAAACCATAGGCAACCTATCACAACTGCAACTTTTAGACTTGCAAAAAGTGTAGTAAATTAAATAGCCTCTCTGTTTCCCTTGTCAATCTATGGACTTATTAATATTTGGTTAATTAGAAATTTTGATAAATGAAATGGAAAGGTAGTAGGGAATCAAGTTGTCAATATTAGAAAGCTAGAAATTGTTCTATAGGAGGAATTCTTTTCATTGAGTAATTGCGAGGATCTTCTTATTTAGTGTTTCTTTATAATGAATCTTGTTATTGTTCTAGTGGAAGTAGATTTATTATTAGATCACTTGGAATGAAGTGACTTGTTAAATAATCATAAGGAATTTTTCATAGTTTTAATATAACCACTTGCTAATTTTATGAACCTTATTAGGAATGAAGAAAGACCCATATCAATTCTATAATAGATCACTTCCAGTTGGCTATATAGTTACTAAAGGGAATCATGGTAGTAGAAAAGAATTGGCGATGGAGTGTTGAAGTATTCTAAGGGAAAATGAGGGTTTTGATTTTGTTTTCTTAAGATTATTTTGTAGTTGGTTTTAATAGATAAGTTTATCTATGACAATTAATATTGTTGTATGGATATTATATTGGGAAATCATTTGTTAGTTATGTGTATATAATTTAGTGACTAGATTGTCCTTGTAGTGAGTAAAATAAATAAATAAAAGGTGGATGATATTGTTATTTATGAAGTTATCCATGATTGTTTTTAATTGTGATTTGTGCTCTAAGTAGTGTTTCATGGTTGCTTGATTGATCATTAGAATCAAGTTGTAACTTGCATTTGCAGTTGTTGGATGTTGGTAGGATTTTTGTATTGTTTTGAGATGGATTTTGTATGATGTTGTTAATCAAACTGTAAGTTTGTTGGTTAAATCATGGTTGGGTATCTTGTGAGGAAAAAATAGAGTTCTCCCTTGGATACCCGACTAATTTTGTGACAAAATTGTGTATGTTAGCTCTGGTTAAGTCTATAGGTCTCTTTGTCATGTTGTCACTTTTATTCTATTCTTGACATTTTGTGTGCAATTTTGGAGTTTATGATGAATTTTATTTATGGAGGTTGTTTTTGGCTTTGAGTTTGATGTTGATTTTGAGATCAAGTTTTGTTACCACCTTGTTGGGAAACCCTTGTTTTAGTGATTTATCAGTCTTCCAGAGAAAGGGAAAGAAAGGTGTTGCTTTATTATTGGCCTTTACTTTTGGTTCTTTGTGAACTATTGTTCGTATGGTCTATTTGATGTTATGGGTTTAGCCTTGCTCTTGAAAATAGTTTCGTTATGAAGATTTTGTGTAGAATGGTGTATATCTTGCTTAATGCAAATTATCATGTGGCTTTATATGTTGTGCATGGGGCTTACCTTGATAGTGTCTTTTGAGTTTTGTTGTTCATAAGGGGAGTGGCTTTCAATGGGGGCCAGGACCCAGAAGAGGTCCCAAGGTAACTCATTGGAAGTTTATTAATCAAGTGAAAATGTTAATATTTAATTAGGGGTTTTGGATAGAATCACGCATTAACAAGATATAAGTGAATGCCCCACTCATGGCTCAAGTGCCTATATGGGCTTGAGATGAGTTGAGAAGGCCTGGAATGGAAAAATCATTGTCTTGTCCTTATGAAAGATAATCGATGCCGCATTGGATTGCATGTGGGGCCAGGTTTCGTAAGAGGTCACCAGGGTAACCCAATTTGGGGGCCGGGGCCTAGGAAGATTCGCCAGGGTAACCCATGCAACATTGCGATGACACTCTTCCTTTAACAACTATGTATGCTTGTTTCCCTCTATGCTACTCTTGGGCCTCTGGAAGCACATGTTGGCATTTGTATGTTGATGATTTATTGGTTATTCCTTATGTTGGGCACATCTTGTGTTGATTATATCTTGTGCTGAGATTGCCTTATGTTATTGTGGATCTTGTTGTGAAGTCTTGAATCCTTGTTCTGTATGATGGTTATTGTTGGGGATCCTTCTTGTCATCTCTTAGCATGGGGGGTGGGCCTTCGGGTCCACGTGGTTGGGTGGAACGTGCTATGCACCCCATTGGGTCCCTAGTTGTCGATCGAGAAGTGCAAAATTGTACCTTGCAGTGATTCCTAAGTTGATCCAGAGTTGAATCCAGTATTGCAGCTTTGTACTCCTTCATTTCAAATGTATCATTCCATTTTATTTTATCTTCCCCAGTCATGTTGGGAAGCGGCATTGTAATATTGTAATCCTTGATTAATGTATTGTCCATGTCCATGTTATCTTATGATTACTAGTGTATACTACCTTTCATGTGATGTAATAATGTTGTTGAAAAAAATAATGCAGTCATGTAAACTCGAGGGATTTGTTTTATGTAGTTTATGTTTAGTTTTCATTTCATGTGATATATGACTATTATGATGTATGTTAGTATTTTTTTTAAGAAAAATTTGGTGCCATAAATGTTAGATGTATTAGTATCCTTTGTGGTTAATTGGCAGGGCATTACACCGTGTCTCTTATTATGGGTTATTAAAGTTCGCTTGATGATCTATTTTGAGTATGATATTCATTATTGTTGGTGTCAATACATCTATTTCTAGATTGTGGAAATTGAAGTATTGGATAGTCTCTAACCTAATTTGTAGATTACTGATTGAACCAAGTTGATATCATTAATCACTAATAGTCCCCTTTTTATTTGTTCTTAGTTAGATTGTTTTTAATATCCACCATAATTTCTTATAATTAATAAGTTAATTTTAATTTAATTAGTTTTGGTTAGATAATATTTCCTTGAAAATCATTGAGATTAAATAGTTAAAGGTAGAGAAAGTAATTTACCAACTCATACAAATGTATTGGAATTAAATTGTGTTCTACTATGTTGCATTATTAGTTTGAGAACCTAAAGCTAGGGTTATGAATAATGATGGTTGACATATGGAATTTAAATTGTTAAATATTTAGCTTGACCAATAAGGATGATGATGTATGAGTTATGTAGAAGGCTTTAAGTTCCATTACATGGAGTGGTGTTGAGAGGTTGAAGATTGATTTCTTGCATTCTCTTGATTGATTGAATTCTACATTGATTTATTTTCCGTGTTGACGAATTTGTAAGTCAAGCCTTGATGTGAGTTTCTTTGGGAACCCAAGTATTTGTGTACCCTTCAGTTGGGATTATATGAATATTGGTGTCATAGAATCCCTTGCTTTTACTTTGTATGCCTTTGGAAGCAATCACCTTGTAAGTGGTCATTGAGATTGTTGTACGTTATGATTTGGTTGACCTTGTGGTTTAGTCTTGTGATCTTTTTGCTTATCTGTCTTGGTCTTGGGTCTTTCTTGTCATCTCCTAGTAGGCGGGGTGGGCCTTCGGGTCCACATGGTTGGGTGGAGCGTGCTATGCACCCCATTGGGTTCCCAAGTTGTGTTCATGATGCAGAAGCGAACACAAAGTTTCTAGAGCTTCACGTTGTTGAAGACTTTTCCTCACTTTGTACCTTATTCTCCTTTAATGTAATTATTCTTGTACTTGATGTACTCTTCCCGTTGTTATAAGAGAATCATTATGTAATGTACTATTGTATCTTTGATGTGTTATATCTATGAAAATATGTCCCACAGTTGTATCATGGAACTATAAATTAAATTATAATAAAATGATGAATATCCTTTCCACTCTTTTGATCATTAATAGTTGTATGTCATCATTTTGTAATCTTAGTTGTTTATTCACTTTCGTTTAATAAAAGTTTATGATTCATAATGACCGTTTCATGTACCCCAGAGGATGTGAATGACTTTGTAATTGCATAATTGATTTTCATGTAATGTATGTACATATTCATCATATGTAATGTTTCGCTTTCAAAAAAAAAAATTGTGGTGTTTTGTTGTCCTTTGGGGTTCACACGACGGGGCATTACATTTGGTGATTGGGTAGATGAAAAATCATAAGTAAACTATTCTTGTTAGGTTTCCTACCAAGATCAGTGGTAGACATTTATTTCTTGCTCGGGGGTATGGCTAGAGCCCATAAGGCTTCACGATGCCATTACGGTAGGGTGGAGAGCAAGCCCCATTCTTGGTATGATATTATTTTATTTCTAGCATGTAATTTAAAATATAAAAAATAAAAAATTTAATATCTTGTCAAGAAGAAGGAAAATGGATGAGAGCATGATTATATTCATTATTATGTTGTTCATTGCATTTAGAATGTTCCTTGTATTAAGAAAATTTATGTAAGGATTTTGCATCACATTGTGAGAATGAAATATCCTTACAAATTTAGTAAAATGAAAATGTGAAAAGCATTTTAGCCTTATGGTTAGACTTTAAAAAAAAGAAAAAAGAAAGATATGTTGTATTGTGTTTTTGAAGGATAAGAATAATGAGATTTTGTTGACAAAATGGGTGCTTGTAAATGATGGTAAAGTATTATGGCAAAAATATATATAAATAAATTGAGTACGTGAGTCATATGAGAAGATAGAAGAAGAGTAGGTCAAAAAGTGTTTTTGTAAATAAGATCAATGAATATATAAGGAGTCATTGTTTAATCAAATCATTTGGAGTTCCATTTCAATTATTTTTGCAAACAGAAATTTTATGCATCAATATAGTCTAAAAATTTATATAAACTCTTCCCATAAAGTTTTTCTATGATGTAATTTCTTGAGACAATAAAATGGTTCAATGCACTTTTATTTCTTAAACAATAAAAACAAAATTTATGCTATTTTACCAATGTATATATATATAATATACATGCATGAAATAAATACCCCATTAAGTATATATATCCATTGTAGATGTGGATGATATATTCCTATAAAATATTTTGAGAAAAAAAAAAAGAAGCACTAAAGACATGATACATGTGTATTTAAAATCTATTATATTTTTATATAATGTATCATTTATTAGATTTAATAAATGTTAATTAGAATTTTGATAATAATAATAATAATAACTTTTCCTTTATATTTAGAGATATAACACAGGCAGGGATTAACATTAAAATAAAAGTATATAAAAATAAAAGAAAAAGTTTTGTTGTTAATAATTTGTTAAATAAAATAGTAAATCTGTTGTAAACAAATGAAATAAATAAATAAAGTTACAATGCAACATGAAACAAGATTTGGCTGTCGTAAAAAAATAAAATAAAATAAAATAACACGAGTATATATAATCATATGTGTGCCAGCATAGGCTGCTCTATGTGAGTAGATATGAAATAAAAAATAAATATATTTGTATAAATATATGAGCAATTGAGGGAAACTATTCTCTCTAAACAACATCATCTATTCCTTCTGCAGTTTTATGTGTTATCGTAGATATGGGAGGCCTGTAGCTTAAATAATTAAAATAAATAAGTGCAGCAATAAGTCAATATGATAGTGCAGGAATAAATCAATATTATAGTGCAAAATAAAAACATGATTTCATTTGTAGTTGCGACCCAAAGAAAAAAAGTACAGCTCTGCAAACAAATAGCATTAAAATATATATATAGAAGCCTCCACTTATCCTTGGTGTTGCAGATCTGTAGGGAGAGCATAAATAAATAAATAAAGTAATGGATACATTATTTGTTTTGTAAGTTATCATGGAGCCATCTGTGCATACGGTGGAACATCCAAGAAATGGTAGATCTGTATTAATTCTTTACTTTAAATAGAGATCTGGGTATGGTGAGATGACTTCAATTCTTTGATATGTATAGTTTAGAATATAAATAGAGATGAAATTTTATAAAAAAAAATTACTCAAATTTAGCACAAAATGGGTGAATCCCAAACAATATTCTTTTGGACTTAACTGATAAACCCATACATCAATATGAGAAAAACAAAAAAAAGGGGGAAATGGTTGCCCCTATCTGCTCGACCTAACTAAAATCTTAATGACCTACGATAAATCTCTGCTATTTTTTTTTATCTTAGTAGAACCATCTATATCTAAATCTGGATATATTAAACTATATTGCAGCTTGAATATGCCAGTAATTATTAAACTATCAAAATTAATAAGAACCCTATCACAACATCCATAATCGACCTGCACATTTAGCATGAAGGAAAATAGAACTATTTTTTTAACAAAAATTATAAGTAACCCTAAGCGTCCACTCTCCCATAAGCATGGTGCATTTCTCTCCATAGAAGTTTCCTCTTCTTGTCTTCCTTGCCCACGTCGCCCATTTTAATTGACCTGCACATTCAACATAAAAGAAAATAGAACTAATTTAACAAAACTGTAAGTAACCCTAAGTGTCCACTCTCCCATAATCATGGTGCATTTATATCCATAGAAGTTTCCTCTTCTTGTCTTCCTCACCCACGTCGCCCATTTTACAAAGGTCACCATGTCGAGCTCTTCTTTGTCCTACAATAAGGATAGGTGTAAAGAAAGAAAGAAAGAAAAAGATTAGGGAAATACTCTTATTCTACCTAGTAGGGTTTCCTTTTGATTTTATATTATTGTTACTGAATTTAAAAATTCTTATTTTGAGAGTACAAGCACAAAATGGGGATATTTTTGTTTTCATTTAATCTTGTTGAAGCTAATTTACACTACAGCCATGTTAACATCAATTTTCACACAACCTAATATTGATACCTTCAAATATCATTCACATTTATTGACTTGAAGCGAGCAAAATATATCTTTATTTCAGTCATAAACTGGCAATAATGTTTGTTTATAATATTATTAATTTCATTGACATTACAATATTACTATTAAAGTATGTGTTGATCAAGGGAATCAATGTAATAATCTTACTGTGATTAAAATAATCATTAGTTAATTTATAAGTAGTGCTCAATTAGAGTTTGGTTATTAGTTAAAATAGAATAAATTTGAGTAATATATATAATGTCAATATTAAAACTACCATCTTATTACATTGTTTATTTATTAATGGAGAAATATTATTATCAATCAAATCATGATAATTATATATATTGTATATGTACATTATTATTATTGGACATGGGAGATTAAATTCTAATGCTATTATTTGACTAATGTTTAATATATTTTTTTTGCTAAATAAAAGGATGGATAGGGTCAGCACCCATTCATATTAATAAAATAAAATAATACATATGCATAGGATTACAAAACTGCAGACTATTTGTCCTTAGCCTGCAAAATAATTCACTTCCGCCAAAATACCAAGCTCCCTGCTATACTAACTACCGATCCTTACTGCTTAGGATAGTTGTTCTAATTACACTCCTCAACTTGACTCCAACACTTCGATACTCCACCTCCAGCACAACACCTATCCATGACTGATTCCATAGATGGCTCTCTTTAACAGCTCATCCGTCAATGTATTCGCTTCCTTATAGATATGACTTATCTGAAAATCATCCAACTCATCGATATAGGCCTTGATGGCAGCCAACCACCTGCTGATATTAAAATTGGGGGCCGAGTTTTGTTTGATCAAATTCAAAACAATCAGAGAATCTCCCTCAAGATGAATTCTCCTTGCCCCTAGTTCCTTACCCAATTCCAATCCTCTCAGTGCTGCTCTGACTTAAGCAATGTTATTAGTGGCTTCACCAATATACTCCACACATTTTTCTAGAATATTCCCCTCTTCATCACATGCCACACAACCTATTCCACTCAGCCCCGAGTTGCCATTTGACACACCGTTGAATTTTTTTTATCCCATTCTAGGCACGGAGTGCTCCACTTTACCCCTTTTCGTGGATTGACCTATTGTGCTGATAACTTGACACCTACCAGTTTTGGAACCATTAGCCCCTTGAATATCTTTAGCAATTCGTTGTCCCAATTAGTAAAGGTGTTATGCTTTACATTCACCGATTTTACTGCTGAGTTCACAACTTCAACAATAGAGGCTTCAATCTTCTTAACTAGCCGCTCCCTGGGAATCATCTGGTCTTTAAAAATCCTTCAATTTCGCTCTTTCCAAATTTCCCAGATGATTATTAAAGGAGCAATTTTCCAAATACAACCAAAGAAATCCTACCTCCTAATGCTTGGCCAGCTAAGAAACCAGTCTACCAACTCTGGAGGTTGAGGGCAAGAATACTTTAATTTGGATCAAAGGAAGTTCTAGCAATACCTTGCATAAGGGCATGACAAAAGGAGATGATTTGCATCTTCATCATGATGTTTATGCAAAGGACATCTACATGGGCCAACAATACCAAATTTGGCCAAGCAATCTTGCGTAAGGATTTTCTTTTGAATTTCCAGCCATGAAAAAACACCAGCCTTGGGTAAAATGTGCTTCCCCCACAAATGATCTTTTGGCCATTGTTTGTCTTTTACAATTGCTTCCCCAATCTTGTAACCTAAATTGACTATGTATTCCTCTGATGGCGAAGTGCACCATCTAATCCTGTCCTCTTCATATGAAACCTCCCAAGTTATGTGCTGTCGAATCTCTGTCAAAATCTCCTTTTGGGCCTGAGGTGCATTTAGTTCTGCTAAAGACTTCCATTGCCACTTCAGTACCCCATGTTCCCTTAAGAGTATACCATAATTACAAATTTCCCTACCCCAGACTTTTTTTTATTCTCTTTGAATCTCGTCCAAATGAGGAAGGGACATTAGGGTAGGGTGTCCCTCCCATGAATCCTCCCAAAATGAAACCCTCCTGCCATTGTTCAATTCCCATGTGATGTGCTTAGTGATAATGCTTCTACATTCTAGAATAAAATTCCAGATTGCTGACCCCTTTGGTGGGTCTTGGATAGTGAAAATCCAACTTTCCTCAGCCAAGTCAAGGTATTTCTTTCACAATATTTGGACCCATTGTTGGTTCTCATTCCAATACATATTCCAAATGAGCTTCGCACCCATGGCCATATTCATTAGGTGCAGTTGTTTCACACCCACCCCCTTTGCTCCAGTAGGTTTACAAATCTATTCCCACACCTTGAGTGGAAAATTCTGAGATTCCCCAGTGCCACAGCAAAAAAATCTTCTCATGATTTGAATCAAGTTTTCTTCTACTAATGCGGGAAGCTTCAACCAGGACATAGAATATATCAGAATAGCAGAGAGAACCGTTTTGAGCATTATCACCCTACCAACTAAGGAAAGCCACTTTGCCTTCCAACCTTCCAATCTCTTCCTACAATTGTTTAATAAAGGTTCCTAGTAGCTAACTTTATTGATTCCTGAAAACAAAGGCATTCCTAAAAATCTACCAAGAAAGTTGGCATTTTTCAAACCCAAAATTCTAACTAAATCACCTTGAAGCCTTGGTTGTACATTCAAAAAGAATACCTCTGATTTGCGCCAATTCACACTCTGTCCATAGGCCAAACCGTATTCATCCAACATAGTCTTGATGCATTTGGCTTCTGTTCTAGAAGCCTCACCAAATAAAATGGTATCATCGACAAATTGATGGTGAGTCACCCTAGCCAAGCTAGGGGCAGCCTCAATGCCCTTCCATCTACCTTCAGTCCTTAAGTGTGAAATACTTCTGCCTAGTGCTTCCACCATGATGATAAAAAGAAAGGGTGACAAGGGATCACGTTTTCTAATCCCATTAGAGGATGCGAAGAAGCCTTGTGCTGAATCATTCATGATCATTGAGAATTTGGGTGAATTGATGCAGCCTTGTACCCAATCAACCCAGTCTTGTTTGAAGCCAAATTTATTCAGAACATCCACCAAAAATTGACGGTCCAGCAAATCATATGCCTTAAGGATGTCGATTTTAATGATCATGCTAGGATCCCTTTCTTTTCTAGCAATGTGAATAGTTTCATGTACAAAAATGATGCCATCAAAGATGGATCTGCTTAGGGAAAAATGCTTTGCTCTTCCAAACTATTTTCTTTAGAATTTTCTTAAGTCTGTTGGCAATTAGCTTTGATGTGATTTTGTAAATGGTGTTGCACAGGGAAATTGGTCTGTAATCCCCGAAGTGCTGTGGATATTTCTTCTTGGGGATTAGAGCAATGAAAGTGTGATTGAAGGCCCCCAACATCATTGTTTTTTTCCTTGACTCCTCGATCGCCAAATGCACATCTGTCTCAAAAAGCTTGGAAGAATCTAGCTGAGAAACCATCTAGTCCAGGGGTTGTATCAGCCCCCAATTGGAATGTGGCACATTTTACTTCTTCCAAACTGATTGACTCATAGAGCATCAAATTGTATGCATCATTGATCAAAGCTGGAATATGATTCAAAAATAACTCCCTCTCTTCTATTATCCCCGACTGCTCTGTTGAGGGTTGATTGAAAGTATTGCACTGCTGCTTGGTTCACTTCTTTTGTGTTTTGCGTAATCGATCCATCCTCCTTCACTATCTCCATAATGCTTCTCTGATTCTTGTTAATATTCGCAGTCCTATGGAAAAAATTGGTGTTCTTGTCGCCTTCCTTAAGCCACACTTCCCTTGACTTTTGTCGCCAAAAAATCTCCCCCCTTGCCAAAATCTCTTTTAGCTATGTCTTAAGTTGTAATTCCATGTCATAGGCTGCCCTGTCCATTCCTTTTTCAATGAATTTTTCATTCAGCTTGGATAATTCTCCTTCAACTCATGCTTTATTTAAGAAAATGTTGCCAAACCACTTCCTGTTCCAATCCTCCAGTTTATTCTTGATGTGTGCCAGTTTTGTCTGAGAAGAAACATACATGTTCCCCCCTTCACTTCATTCCACCAAGTCTTCATTATTTCATGCAGTGATGGGTCCCTAAGCCACATGTGCTCAAATTTCAAAGGGATCCCACCTTTGGGCACCTCTAGCCTTAAGTGTAGTTGGACTAGGAAATGATTGAAACCGGTGAATGGGAGGATGCTAGCTTCAAAAGCATCTATAGAGGGTCCCCAATCTCCACCTAAAAGAAACCTTTTTTTTTTTTGCAATGTGAGTGTAACCTTTTCTCCTATTCGTCCATGTATATTTCCCATTCTTCATTTGCACCTCTCTCAACCTCCCAGCCTCCACAAATGATTGGAAGTCTAGTTGAACTCTGGACAGAGATTGAGTGCCACCCAACTTCTTAGTGTTATCCAATGTTGCGCTAAAATATCTGCCAATAATAATTTGTGTTCCAACCTAGAGCTGCAACTATGCCCCAATCTTTGACCACAGTTCCCTTTTCGCATTAGTAGTTGTTGGTCCATAAACATTCACAACTATTAGAAACCTATTTTGACTCAAGATCCTACATCTGACCACCAACCAGTTCTGATTTTCCATTAAAGTCATACACTGAATGAAAAGAGGATTCCACGACACTCCTAAACCTCCAAAGGCCCCTACTGACTCCACAAAGACTCCTTCCCATTGCTTCCAATTTCTCAGTTTATTTTCTATCTCCTAACCCTCCCATTTGGTTTCCTACAGAATAATTACTTCTGCCTTGCTTTGATCTAATTGGCGCTTAACCATGTGCCATTTTCTTTTAGTAATAGCTTCATTGACATTACAATATTACTATTAAAGTATGTGTTGATCAAGGGAATCAATGTGATAATCTTACTGTGATTAAAATAATCATTAGGTAATTTATAAGTAGTGTTCAATTAGAGTTTGGTTGTTAGTTAAAATAGAATAAATTTGAGTAATATATATAATGTCAATATTAAAACTACCGTCTTATTACATTGTTTAGTTATTAATGGAAAAATATTATTATCAATCAAATCATGTTAATTATATATATTGTATATGTACATTATTATTATTGGACATGGGAGATTAAATTCTAATGCTATTATTTGACTAATGTTTAATATTAATATTACTATCAATTTATCATATTTTCTATAATATTGTTTCCCTTAAGAAGTATTGGATAAGTTGTTATTAGCAGGGTGGTTGGGAATAAATTGATGAGTAACCATGATATTTTATTACACTTAATGCTTGTGTAACAATAATGTTAATTGAGTTGTTTGAGTAATATCCACAACATTAAATATTAATGCTAATAATTTTATTGGAGAATTAATTATTAGCACTAGGGTGTTCATTGATGATTGAAAATTGGGGTTAGATGGCAACTTCATTTTTGGATTACTAAATAATAATGATGTTGTCACCAATAATTTGATTTAATAATAATACCATTAAACTATGGGTTGTGGAATAATAACCTTGTACTTAAAATTTTGTTTGACACTTATCAAGAAAAGGATAATATTAGTCAGTTATGTTAATCTTTGAATATTATTATTTAATGAAACATCTTATTTATATATGATTGAGTGGTTTGGTATAAATGGTGCATTCAAAATTGACCAATGCTTTAATATGTTATTTATAGTTTAAGTAGTTTTTTTTTTTTTTTAAATGTCGAGTTTTTCTAGCAAAAATATGAGCATGACAAGGACAGACTGTCTTTGGACTAGAAGTCCTAATTCCTTATTTAATCTTGACCTATGTGTCTTTTAGTTATGTGTGGGGACCCTTGGAGATTCAAAACCCAAATTTTGAGCCTTTTTTGAAGTCTTTTGTGTTAAAAACAATTGATTGTCCTCTTTACAACGTTGGCTAGGCCTACTAGGTCTGAGTGGAAGTTTGATGGGATATGCCATTTCCAGGCATGGTGTATGTCTTTAAAGCATTATGAGAGCATTTTGAACATGTACAAGTCTGTCTTGCCTGTGTTGGGAAGATAGTATTGTAAGTTCCTTGATTTGGCCATTGGAAGCCTAGGGACAAGCCTAATAGAATGAATGATTGAAGATGACCCTTTTTTGAGAGAAGTTGTGCCTCCTAAGTCTGATAACCCACCATATCCTCTGCATCAAACCTCCATTCCATTTCCTCAACCATATATCCCCTTGCACCTTGTCTTCCTTATCATACTAATAAAGAGTATGACCTTTAAAGGGCACACAATCTACTGAGAGGGGGGTGAATCACTAGATCAAATGAATTTAAAAATCTTTAACTCAACACATATATCAAACATGAAACTTAAAATCAAAGAAAAAATTGATAAAGTTACAATATAAGAAAACACATATGTACATGAGAACACCATATTTATGTGGAAACCCAAGATAAGAAAAACCATGGTGAGAACATCTACTTGGATATATTGTCCAAATATAGCCTCACAAAGCATGAATGTGCAAGTGAATTTTACAATATGATGTAGGAACCAGCCTACCAGAGACACCAATTCCCAACACTGATTAGTACATTAGGTAGAACACCACTCCTACTAAATTACATAGATAAAGCTTATGAAACTTCAATAGTATGAGAATAAATTTCATACAATTTTGAATAGGCTACATACACTCTTCCACACTCCTTATGATCTTTTGATACCGGTGCACACTTTTGATGTAACTCTCCTTGAATTACCTTTTATTTTCACCAGCTTCTCTTTAATTTATGCTTCACACAAATTATTATTCACACATAATTCACACCATGCATCCACACAATAGAGGATCATATTCCTATCATTTTAGTAACACTCTTCCATGTCGTCTAGGGGTCTATAATAACCAAGATGACATAGACTGGGCCTAAATTCAAATTTCATGAAACATGTAATAGGTTGGTCCAAAAAATGTTTGTTTCCAACAAAACAACATGATTCCATGCACTACCATAAGGACCCTGACTAGGTCCTATCTTAACACCACACACTAGTTTTGAATGTTGCAAATTACTAGTCATTACCACTCATGTCATAGACACCAACTAGTTGACAGACATGTACAAAGAACCTTATGTCACTTCAATATATTTTCATGCTAAACATATCATCCAAAAAGTTGAGAATATGATACAACAAGTATAGAAATACTCTCCTCTCAAATCATAGAGCCAAATTGGCTCTCTTAAAGAAATGGTGATTATAGTTGTATTACTAGAGAAATCTCTCTACCCTAAGAAACTAAACTAAAATATTCTAGTATAGACTTCTCGATCACTTCTATCATAGTGAATAAATGAATGCATGATATTCCTAATACATAACATGCCTCCAGACCACATAAACTTCTATATAGCTAGTAACATATATTTTTACAACTTGAAATGATATGATAGTACAATTACCAACATAAAAAGGTATACACAGAACTGCTGAGAGATAGTGCCACCTCTAATTATATATTTTAATATTCTTTGATATTAATGACAAACTATGTTAAACAAGCTCCCCCTTTTTCAATGATGGAAAACAATAAATTATTGGCCACACACAGAAAAATCTTTATCTTCTCGCCACTAAGTTTCTAGTTCTCCCCTTAGAGGATATAACATTTTGAGTTTCACTTTCCCCCCTTTGAAATTGATGCAAATTAGGGTGGATGGTTTCAACACAATCTCAATCAAATGAACTTTGCAATTCAAGAGCCTCAACACATCAAACAAGGTGACTTCCTTCACAAACGATCATTAGGCCTTATAGGACAACAAATAGGGTTTCCCTAGCATAACTTGAAGGGAACAACTCAAACCCACAACCTAAAATTTGTTTTGGATACTCTTTTTGGCTTTTGAAAACATACCAAATTTGCAAGTGGGTGTGTTTTGTAACAAAAATCTCTAAAATTGACTGTCTCATTTTGACAAATGGCCTAATTAGGCTTGTTCAACTAGGTCACTATGAGGTTTTCAATCTCTAGGATTCAAATCTTCAAACCAATGCCTCAGACATGTCAAATAGGTTCTACCCAAAAATTTCCAATCCCTACAAATAAATTCCTGAGAGCTTTCTACCAAACCCTAACTCCTATGATATTCCTATACCAAAAACATGAGGTTTTCAAGCTAGGGCATCACCCAAATTTGCACTTATCACCATCCCCTACTCTTGCAACTTCAATAACACAAAAATAAAAATTTCTACACCCATTCCAATGAGTTTAAGGCCTATTCACCAGTGGAATGGGAAGAAATTCATGATTCTCTATCAAAACACACCCTAATGAGGGTTTCAAGCAACTTTCAACAAAATTTCCCTAACTCACTTCAAACTTGATGAATTAAAATGAAATAAAATGCATAAGATATTAGATTCAATTTAACATCAATTCCAATAAAAATTTGATCACCTCTAGGCCGTATATGGCCGTATCACACTGTGTAGCAACAAAATTAGCTTTTAAAACATAGAAAATAGTGTATTTTCGTTGCCCAATACAAAAAATTCACACCAGAACTTTGTATTGGCCTTCAAAAGGATTATTTAAAAAATTTACAAACAAAAAAAAACTGATCCTAATTTTCTTTCAACTCCCCAACCATTCAACTTCCCAAAAATGCAAAAATGAAAAGTTGCTTTGGCAACTTTTGCAACTTTTTGCAAATTTCACAATATTTACAAAATGGACTCAAAAATGATTCAAGACACCTTACACACATAAGAAATGGTATTCAAGACCTTATTACAAAAAAAAACATGACTTAATCACAAAAAAAATAACATTAGACCCTCTTTGCACCATGAAAGCCCAAGTGCCCTGCACTAGACATCAATCGAAAAGGTTAGCAATAAATTCAGTGGATTTTCTCTGGGCTTATAAATTCATCCTTCAAAAAACAAGCCCATAACTTCAAATGTAATTTTTTTTGGAGAATTCTCCAAACCTCCTTGACTGTAATAGCCTAATCTTTGGTGAGTAGGTTTTGGAAACACCTATCATAATTTACTTGTTCTAAAAATAGGAACATACATATTTCTCACATGCCTTTGTCAAGCATCCAAACTACAAGGCCATATCTTTAAATGTGGAGGAATGAAAAGTATTCTTCTAAGCTTCTTCAAAAAAAATCCCCTTGGGACCATACCACACTACATCTAAAATTGTTTCGCATGACCAACAATCCTTCTTACGGTAGGGACACAAATCTCCCCCTCAACCTATACTTCCTCTTGATTCAAGAGGAGGGAGAAAAAACTCCTAGCTTCTATAAGAGAAATTTAAAATTTTCCTTAGGAAGTGGTTTTGTGAAAATTTCTTCTACTTGTTCCTTGATCTCAATATACTCCAATTTCACCTATTTATCTACAACCTTGTCTCTCAAAAAATGATACTTGATTGTAGTGTGTTTTTTCCTTGACTACATAACTAAATTATTTGAAATGTTTATGGCATTAGTATTATCACAAAGAATAGCAATAGGTTCATCAAATTTAATTGACATATCCTTCAAGTTCTGCTTCATCCAAAGCACTTGAGTGCAACATGAAGCTACCACAATATATTCTACTTCTACTATAGATAAGGAAATTGAATCTTATTTCTTACTTAGCCAAGACACCAAATTATCACTAAGAAATAAAGCTCCACCACTTGTGCTCTTCTATACATTTATGCTTCCTACCCAATCTGCATCTTTGTATGCAGTTAGAGTGAAATTTTCACTCTTTGTATACCATAGGCCAAAGTTCATTGTAGCCTTTAGATATCTGAAAATCCTCTTTATTGCTTTGACATGAGTTTCCTTATGTGTTGTATGAAATATTGCTACCATTCTAGCTACCTATATTATATTTGGTCTAGATGTCACATACATTGAACTACCAATCATGGATATATACAAGGTTTGGTCTACCAAAGAAGATTCATCATCTTTACTTAGCTTACATTTGCTAAACATAGGTATACTCACCGATTTGTAATATTCTATCTTGAACTTACTTAACATCTCCTTTATGTATTTGTTCTAAGAAATGAATATGCCTTTGTCTGATTGTACAATATGTAAACCAAGAAAGTAAGATAATTCACCAATCATTCACATTTCAAACTCACTGTACATTGCAATATTAAACAACTTGCATATGCCATCACTGCTTCTACCAAAGATAATATCATCTACATAGACCACCACAATCAATAGTTGATCAAATTTTATTTTAATGTATAGATTACTATATGCACTTCCTCTCTATAACACTTGTTGTTGTAAGTACCTATCCAACCTAGAATACCAAGCTCTAAGAGATTTTTTGAGTCCATAAATATCCTTCTTCAATCTACATACATAATCCAAATTGTCTAGACATTGAAACCATTTTGATTGTTCAATGTAGACCTCTTCTTCTAACTGACCATTTAGAAATGGTGACTTCACATCCATCTCATATACATTAAATTTATTGAATGCTAAAAGAGCTAAAATACTCTAATAGCTTCTAGTATTGCTACTATAGAAAAAGTATCTTCAAAGTCTATCCTATCAACCTGAGCATATCCTTTAAACAAAATTCTAGCCTTATTTTAGATCACTTCTCCATCCTCATTTAGCTTGTTTCTAAAAACCCACTTAGTACCAATGAAATTATTTCCTTTAGGTCTTTGGACTAGTTCCCAAGTTTCATTTTTCTTGATTTGGTTTAGTTCTTCCTTCATGGCTTCTATCCAACATTTCTCATTTCTTGCTTCTTTATTAGATCTAGGCTCTATCTTTGATAGCAATCTAAAATATACTTTCTCATTTTCCTTCTCAAATCTCCTTTGGGTTTAAACCCCACTGTCTTTATCACCTATAATTTAGTCTTCAAAGTGATTCTTCTAAACATACCTTTCTAGAGTCTTTGTAACAACTTTTGAATCCTCATCACTTCTATGGATTGGTTCTTCATCATTTCCTACTTTTGGAGTACTAGTATCTACTAAATTTTTTCACCAACTCTTAGATTGGCACTTTCCATAATCTTCTTTATCCTTTTGTTGTAACACATGTATGCTTTACTTGTTATAGAGTAACCAAGAAAAATTCCTTCGTCATATCCAAAGTCAAACTTACCCAAATGTTCTTCATCCCTTTTTATGTAGCATTTTCTTTCAAATATTCTAAGACATCTTACTGAATCTAGTCTTTCTCTCCATAATTCATATGGTGTTTCGTCAGTCTTTCATCTAATTTGAGATCTATTCAAAATATACACTACACTCTAAGTTGCTTCTCTCTAGTACATATCTAGTAGGTTGGATTGACTTGACATTGTTCTTGCCATCTCCTATATAGTTTGGTTCTTCCTTTCTATAACTCCATTTTGTTGTGGAGTCCTAGGAGTAGGAAAATTCCTCTAGATCCAACGTTCACAAAATTCACCATATCAATTAGAAGAAAATTATTCACCTCTATTTGACCTTAAAAAATTGATTGTTCTTCTAGTTTCAGTTGATCATGAAAGCTTGCACCTCTTTGAAAGTATTATGGGAAATTTAATGAGTGGGGGGAAAATTGCATCTCACTGAATACCTCCAAGGTTTTTATAGAAATTTGACTCTTCTTTGGGGTTTTGAGATAAGGGAAGGAAATGCAAACATAAAACATAAAAGGTGATGCACCAAAGCTTTTACAACATTTCAAACCCAAATCATTCCTATGATTGATATAAAGAGACATAGAATGCTACAACCCTTCATTGTTGGAAAGAGAATGAACAACAAAGGCTAACTTCAAGCATAGTGCAAACTTTCCAATCTTTCCAGAGGAAGTGTTAATGAAGGTCCGACCAAACATAAATATTTCTTAAGGGTAACAGAACAATATTTCAGAAATCACATGAACTCTTCCTCCTAATACAACATAGTACAACAAAATAACAACTTTCAAAAAAATAGAGAAGTCCAATGACATAGTCCAATTTTATTAAGTCACTACTCTACCATATGAGCATAAAGCATAGAAATCCACTACTTAAACTACCCAGATATAGCTTGCAAGACACAATGTTTCATTCAGAACAATAATATAAAGAAAGAAAACTTGAAAAAGGCCATACATGCATAGTCTCAACAATTTATCCTCAACATTTTGTGCTTTTAAATATAAGATGAACTTTGAAATAGAGGTTAGATTCCAATCCAATAATAGTTTAAACCTTAATAGATATAACATGCCAAACTAAAGTAGTTATGCAACTTGCTTCTGAAAATAATTCTAAAAACCCTAAGAAAACTAAAGAAAATTTTCTTAACAAAGAAAATATATCATAGAAAAATTCTTTCTTTTTGTGTTGTCACCCTCCTTATATAGTCAGAACAAAAGATACACACCACCTCAGCTCAGAAGTAATTGTTTCCAAGTGTTGACAATTAATAACACATGATTCAATCATAGATCTTTGGTTAGGTTGCAATGATCTTTTCACATCAATTCTCATCTACTGTATTAATATCCTTTAGATATTTTAGCAAAGATTGAGGCTCATAAATGATAAAATCCTAAAAAAAATAGCCTGGAAAAAGGCCTATTTGACTGATCACATCACTCACAGGCATTGTCTCAAAAATTCCTTCCCAAAAACTGAGAAAAAGAAAATAAAAGGCTAGCCAACTCTGACAAACTCCTTAATTAGATTACTCTATAGGAGGTGCAAATAGCTTGTGGAAAAGAGATGATGTGTCAACAAGGCGAAAACTCCTAAGATTATGAGTATAGCTCCCAAGAAAATGTTTGATGATTCAATACGCATCTCAAAATCTCTCCTGAAAGGAAGATGAAAGATGAAAGTTGTACAACCACCACGTGGCATATTGAGCATGGGTGCACCCAAAGCTAAAGAAATTTATGCAAGCAAAAAATGGAAATGACTAAGAAAATAAAATTACTTCACAGTTCTAGCAACTCATAGTGGTCTTCGCTCTATGAAGATACAAACCTAGGCCTTTGGTTGTTCTTGGAGTTTGATGAAAGTGGTACGCTAAGCCTCCCTATCTACATCAGTTGGTAGAACAAGGGTCCAAATTTACTTGTATGCTTGCTCAAGATAAAAATTCTCCTTAAAAGAGATGACCCTCCATTTGGAAGAAATCACACCCAAGTGATAATAAAGGGCTGAGAAAGAGGGTAGATCTTGCACTCAACATCATCCACCGTGGGTGTGGCATTTGTGCTTGGAATTTTTGTGGTGGTTTGGATCTTGCGTTAGATCGTATAATTGATTTGCTCCATTTTCAATGCATCTTCATCTAGGGAAAGAAGAGGAGGCAACCTTAAAACCAACTAGGATGGTGAAGTCCTTCTTGATCTCAATGACCCATTTATTCAACACCATCTACTGAACTTTACATTTTTCCACAACCCTGTGATAGTTGATGATCTCATTGGATTTGATGGAGGTGACTCACTAATCAAGAATTCTTGCTCTTTCAAGAACCTAATCAGTAGTGATGCACAATTTGGAGATGAAACTTTGGGAATCTGCCTCGGGGTGAAAATTTTGCATGAAGTGATTAGCCATCAGACCGACCTTAGCATTCAATTCCTGAATATCCCTTAGAAATTGCAAGGTGGGTCCCAGAACACACACACCAGTCACTATCCGCTCCCAATGCATAACTATCAACTTTCTCATTATAAGGAGGGGTCCAGATCCTCTTGCAACAGTTAACTCCTAGTTAAATTGAGCCTCTCTTTCCCTAGTGTTTTTCTTCCATTTGACCCTTCTCCCAAAGAGAATTTGCAAACTTAGAGCTTAGTCTTCCAAATTCTTGTCTTGAATCTTTTTCCTCTATCTAGATTCTTTGAAGGTCATCAGTATTTCAAGATCGGACATCACTTAATTCTCTCTTTAAATTTTCAATTTCTGGACGAAGCCAAAATTGTTCATTCTAAGCATCTACAAGTAACTTGGACATGTCTCCTTGCTGGCCTTGAATTTTCCTTACATGGGTTACTTCAAATTTCTTGGCTTAGACTTCATTCTACAATCTACTCACGATTCCTTTTACATTTGTCAACTCAACCTCATGCTTCCTTAATTTTCTGTCTAGCCTTTCATAGTCAACATATACCACCCTCTGTGTGGCTTTGGCTAGGACCATCTTACCACACGGGAAAGTTTTGCTCAAGTCCAAGCCCACAACATGAATGCCATAATATTTCATCTACATTTGTCCTTTAGGCTTGGAAATGAGTGGCTTCATGGTGGAAATAAGAAAATATTTCTACTCTTCATTAAAACAAGATTCAATCCTCTTAGTGGTAGGCCTCTTGACACTTTTTGAATTTTTTTTTTGCTTCCTAGACTTTCAGGCCTAATTTGTAGTGTCGAAATGACCTGAGAGAGTCTGAGGGACATCAACACTCTTAACTGCAATGGCATCACTTGGGGGAATTCCAAAAAGAGTGACGGTAGGGGAAACTTTGGATGTGTGAGTGTGGGGGGATGCAAAAGGCAGCATGATCATGGAAAAAGGTGGGATGCCAAATGGAGTAGGGGAAGAGATAGTAGGGGTAAACACAAAAATATGATGATGGAGAGGTTCCTTCCGAGAAGTAGATGGGTTGGGAGTAATGGGAAAGGTGGTGGTTTCAACCTTTCCAATGGGGGCCTTTGACAAGGAGATTAATGACACAATGATAGCCATGATGGATGGCACTCCTTCAGTACATGGGATGGTTTCAACAGGTTCATTAACAATGCTAGGGGGTGCATTCAACATTACTACTTTCAGAACTAAAGATGGAGGATTCCCTTTGATAGAAGGAAGGAGGGGATTGACCAAAGACACATAAATAGGAAGAAGAGGGAGAGTGAAACTTACTTGAGCCACAATAGATGAAACATTTTGTAGGGCGGACTCCACTTCTTCTTCCTATCAGACTAGTATGTTAGAGGCACCTAGGTCCTAGATCCTCCTTCACTTCACATGATCAAGACCAACACGTTCCAACCCCCTAGTTGTAGAGTCCTCCAATATTTGACCTTTAGCAGTCATTAAGGATCCCTTTGGGGACCGTCAGGACCCTTTTCCTTTACTTTGGGCATGGTAGATAGATGAAACTTGTGGACCCCCTTGCCCCAAATCTCTTTGGATGTCAAGTTCTTTAGGTCTAGGAACCAAGAGTGGAACTTGTTCCCCATCGATTTCATGGCTCATCTTAGGATTGTTGTTGTCAAAATTAGCCTCTTTTTCATATATTTCCTTGAATTCCTCATCAAGCTGAAAGCTACCAAACAAGGCACCTGGATTTCTCATCTCTTGTCAGAACCTCCAGAAGTCCACCTTCTTTCTTTCTGACCATCCCTTATGCCTCAGCTACACATTGAGATATTTTCCCATTGGGAGATTCCTTTGATACTGTTCTTGGGACTTATAAAAACTTAGCCATTTTGGTGACTCTTCTGGAATGTGGACTAGGTCAATGTATATTTCTACACTCTCTCAACCAGGATTTCTCCTTCTTTGGAAATATTCGTTGTCCTCGTGCCTTAAACTGAAATTCCTATCTAGGTTATAATTCCATTTGTCACAAATAAGGACCAAACCTAGAGCTGCCAATAAATTTGTGATCTCATCCTTAGCCTTTCACTTATCTAGTATCACCTGACTCTTTGCAATCACAAGGGGAAGATTGAAAATATTTGCTTCATTCTGCTTGCCACCATAAATCCTATTGACGGTAGATACTTTTTGGCATGCTTCCAATGCAAAGGTTCAATCTGTTACAAATTTGGGGAGTTGGAGAACCTCCCAAAGAAATCCATGAAACCTAATAAACATGAAATCCTCACCCAAGAAATAATCCAATGGGATAGGTGGATGCTCCATCCATTCTATAACCTCCTGAGAGAAACAACCAATTGGGTGAGGCAATAAATCCTAGAGCACTGGCCTTAGAAAATAATCTGCAAATCAATAATAATATCCTATTCTTGAAAGAATAGGGGTCCATACAAAAATTTATTGGACATGGCCCCTCTCGTCTATCCTAGACACTGATACATTCCTCCCTAGCCACTCAAAATTTTGATGTAATAACAAATGAACTAGGGTGGAAGAATACCTAAATTTGGACTCAACATTGTAGTTATTCAACTATAGCTTCATATTCCCAGCTATTACCTCAACAAAATCGTAATGCCTTTGGACCCTTTCTCTTTTAAGTTCAAGGCCTAGGGAAAACTAGAAAGGGTTAACCTCTTCATCATCATCAAGCCCAAAAACCCAGACCGACATTGAGAATATGAACTATGTATCCTTCTTAAATTTCTTACACAAAAGAGGTGAGTGAATCTATCCTCTTTGCGGCCTTTCTTTTGTCTCATCCTCATAGAAACTTATTTTCCTAAACATATCTTCTCCCAGGGCATCCATTTTCTCTTCATTGAAAAGATCGACACCACAACTTGTAGGGATACACAACATATCCCATATAGCTTTGGCATAAATGGTAATCTTGACCCCACAACCCTCAATGGCCTCTATATTTTTTTTAAACCTCTCTACACATGTGTCAACCAGCTTCAGGCACAAATGCACAATAGGTAGTACAAACTATGGTAAACCACTATTTCAGAGCCGAAATGCAAAATCCTTTGATGGCTCATGCTTTAGCATCCTCTAAAATGCACCTTCCCTAAGATTTTTAGGGTTGGTGGATAATTGAGGGTCAAAAAAATGGTTAGTGATTTCTTAAACCACCTCTCTTTGGATGCATTTATTAGGTTGAAATTTTTTAAAGCGTTGAAATGGCCATTCTTCTCGTGTTGGGGCATTGGAAAACAAGTAGTGCCCAAAAACATCGGTGTAGCTAGGTCTTCTACTTGGAACTTCGGCCTACCTACTAGAGGTAGATGCTTCTATGATGATTGTATGAGAAAGTTGCAGAGAGCTTCTCTGGTAATAACAATCACTTTCCTTTTGCTTCTTTTAGAAAAAAACTACTTTTGAGTGTAATTAATTCTCTGACTTGTACATGCAGTTAAGACTACGCCACCATCACTAGCCCTTTAAATGTTGTCACTTGGGTGATATGTGTGAATATGAGATCTATATCTCTTGGGAATGTTGAAAAAACCGCGAGAATGGAATTAGTACATTCTCCCTGCTGCCTCTTTTACAACTAGATTTATTGCATCGAAAAGCATGCTTTTTGTTAGATGGAACATGCTAAGGTGACACAAGGTACTCTTGAAAAGATGTTCCCATTAATGTTTTAGAGTTTTAGCATGGTAATCCATGTCTTTTCCCATTAGTTAACTGGTTGGAACTTATGATGGTGAAGGACACATGCCAGCCATCGATGTATGAGAGCATTTACTCCTAATGCTCAAATTTATTTCTCAAGGAATTTCATCAGATCCTCTGTATGATTTATCCAACTTTCCCTATTTTTTCTTAAAACTCTCTATTGTGTCTCTCCAAAAATATACATCCCATTGGTTGAGTTTGTCGGTTGGCATTTTCTATATATAGCTATGCCAACTTTTTCAAAATTCATTCAAACATATAGTCCCCTAAGTTAGTTGGCCTTCTTCTTATTCTCTTTCTACCATAATTCACTACTTCATTAGAATTTTTGTTGGCCTAGGCACCCCTATTCGACTCCTTCCATGAAGACCACAAAAATAGTTCATGGGAGAGGTCACTGTTGAATGAATCAAGTGTTTGGTGAAGAATTACGAGCCCCTCGTCATGGTAGCGTTGAAGTGGGTAGTTCACATGGACTATATTAAGACTGAAAAACTACTTCATAGGAGAGGTCACTGCTGAAAAAATCAAGTGCTTAGTGAAGAATTGCAACCCCCTCGTCATGGTAGCATTCAAGTGGGTAGTTGGGATAGACTATATTACCAATGAGAACTAGGTTTAGAGTATTTTCAATGTGCTTTCCTAGTTCGTAGCCTCACTGTTGAACCTGAATGTGGCCAAGCCCATGATAATTGAGTTGTGTTAGAAGATGTTTGACACTTCTCTGATGGAAGGGCTTGGTGAGATAGTGTGAGTGGTCATCCCTGGCATTGGCATCCCAAGTTCTATGGACCTCCGTAGGCATGTGGCATTTGGAGTAGAAATACCCTAGTTGCCCTCCCTTACTAATTTTTGCACCATGGATGTTGAGATACACTACTGCTCTTCTCAGACAGTGGCCATTTTTCTCCTACGAGAGTATGGTGTGGAGTGGGTTCCAAGGATCACTTGGAGAAAGGACTTCGACTTCCTGGTGCAAATTGGCAGTGAGTAGACCCTAGGTCTGCACTGCGCAAACCACGTGTGTTGTGTGTTTTTCCCCTTCTTGCAACTCGTCAGATGGAAAGAAGAAGAAGAAGAAGAAAAAGGAGAAGAAGAGGAATTTGATAACGAGCCCTTTTATTTCATCATCAATGACTAGAGGCTGAAGTTTACTATTTTTCTGCTCATTTCCTCCCCTTTTCTTCTTTTTTCTTACTACTTCTTTTTGGTTTTTCTCGAGAGAGCCTTGTGTTCAATTTTGAGCCTAGGGTCATACATTATATTGTAAATTTTGTTGATAAAAATAATATAATATAGTCTTTATCTCCTCTATGTTATTCTTGGGTTGTTATTCTCAAATTTTCAAAATAATTACAAATTTTTTATATATGGTACATAATTACTAAAAGTTTAAAACAGCTATGCATTTTAATGGAAAATCCTTAGATAAATATCGTTCACCAATATATCTAAAGCGTTGTTCTCCATTTCTTCAGGTTCATACACATTCTTTACTTGGAACACTATTTTTGAAAGGTCCTCTCCATAGTGCTTTAAATTTTGTATGTTTCCCTGGTATTGTAGCTTGTTTGTCATACTTTAGCACTAAGCTCCCTTCTTTGAATTCTAGGTTAGAATTATTTTCATCAAAACACCACTTCATTGTCTATTGGCAATTGATCATGGCTCCATGAGCCTTTTCTCTATCTTCTAGTCTTGGAGTTTTTTCTAATTTTTTGTACATCAACTCATATGGGGAAGCCTTTAGAACCTGCTTGGGGGTAATTTGGTCCACCAAAGGGGTAGCCCATTCATGATTGTGCCAATCTCTTTGTCATTCTAACCCAATACATTTGATTAACCTAGTTAGGTTCTTGTTGGTTGATTTTGTTAACCTGCTCCCTTGTAAGTAATAATTTGATGAAGCTTTCAGAAAAATCATGTATTTGGTATCAAAATTTGACCTTCGTGATTCCACCAGACCTCAAGCATTATCAGGTATAATGGTCTCGAGTATGCCAACCTTGGCTTCTAGCTTCTCAAGAAACTTGACAATTTTTCCTCCTATGGTGTATTCCCACATATTGGCTCCCTTTTGATTCATGGTCCTTAAAAGGAATGCAATAGGATGCTCTTCATTCTCTTCCTCGTACTTCTGAGTGAGTATAGAAACTATATCATGTTGGCCATCATACATATAGAGTATAAAACCTGTGGAAAAATTGGGGATAACCAATGCCCGGGCTTCAGAGAGAGCCATCTTTAGCTGCTTGAAAATTGTTGTGCCCTTAGAAGTTTTCTAGAAAGATAGGTTATCTCTAAACATTAGGGTGATCAGGAGCACAATGCTTGTGAAATATGATATGAATCTACAGACAAAATTAATCTTTCCTAGAAAAGATCATAGCCCATTTGTCATTCGGATCTTTTCGAGATCTATTACTATTCCCTCCTATGGTATTGTAAAGCTGAGAAGTTTTATTTGGGGCACTTAGAGGAAATATTTTTTTGGATTAAGAAGAATCCCAAATAGTTGGTGTTTTAGAAAAACCCTTTTTAGATGATCAAAATGATCATCTTTAACTGCTAGATCACCCAGATATATGAAAATAATCTGGTTGAACCATCTTTCTAAAGTAATACCCATTTCCCTTTGAAGAGTTGCACCAGTATTGGAGAATCTGAATGGTGTTTTTGAATATGCAAAAATTTCCCACTTAGTGGTAAACTTCGTCCCATGTTGGTCAGATTCCTTTATGTAGACTTTATTGTATCTTGGGGAACCATCTATCAAGGAGAAATCCCCTAATATAGCTAGAGTCTATGAGAATTTATTCATCAATGGTGAGGGGTAATGGTCTTTCAGTGAAGTCCTTGAGTCCCAAAAATCAACACAAAGTTGGGTATCACCATTCCTTTTCCAAACTGGGAACAAATTTAATACCCAGGTGGAAAATTTGATAGGGCATATGACCTTTGATTTGTCCCACTTGACAAGCTCTTGTACTACCAAATCTTCAACCTTCTAGTTGACTAACCTTTATCTCTATCAGACAGACTTGAGTCCTTCAGCTAGGCCAATTGTATAATGAACTATACCTAGGTTGTAACCTCTAAGATCATACCTGAAGCATAGATCATTTAGCTTTCTTTTGTCCGTGTGAGAGACTTCCCTACCAACTGTTAGTCTTTTGATACTTCTGACATCAAGCTCTTCATAATATTTTGAAACTGTAGAAAATATTTGCTTGCCATTTCTTGCATCTTTAAGAAGATCTATCCCTGGTGGTGGATATTCAGAAGTTGTTCCTGAATTCTATATGAAGGAAATAATTTAAATATCGTCGCCCAAAATTTTCCAATTCTGACATTTGTTGAGAATTGAAGGTTAGACAATGATCTAGACCACGTCCTACTTTATTGGGTCAGAAATTGATTCCAACTATGGTCCGACTAGAAATGTCTAATCAATAATGCTATTTTGTGTTTGGGGAGTCACTTGTGTATCGAAAGCTTCAAAACTCTCAATGAGATCCCATACCTTATATATGTAAGATCTTAGCCTTGTATTTATTGTAGTCACATGCCCATAGATCTAGCTTACTACTAATTCTGAATTTCCAAAATCTCGTATCTTACTTGCACCCATCTGCTTTGCCAGAATTAGCTCATGAACCAAAGTTTCATATTCGACATCATCGATAGAGCATGGAAACTGAAAATGGTAGGTTCTGGGGGTTTTTGATCCCATTGGAGACACTAATCAGACACCCACTCCAGCACCAACCTTGCATTTGTCACCATAAAAATATAAGGTCCACAAATGATTATCAGATGGGTCGTCAGACTTCTCCTAATCCTTCATTAGTTTTGGAAAGGATTGATCCCCGTCAAAAATTACATAGGTGCTTAGCCTTGTAGCGTTGAAGTTTCCAAATTGATCAAAATCAATGAATTGATTGAGCAACACTTCTTCTTTAGAAATCCACTCGCTTGTATCTTCCTCTTCTCTAGGAATTTCTACACAATATCTCTCTTGCTAAAAGATAGAGGTATGGGAAGCCCCAAAGCATAGATTTGCATCATCTCCAATGTTTTCAGAATGCAAGGACTTGGATAGGATCTTCATCTTCACCCCATGTTTGGTTCTCAATATTAGGTGGGACCAGTCAAGTGCCTAGTATTTTCCAAGTTTGGTGGTGAAATATCTTGATAGACACATTTCGAAGACCGGTGGAATGTCTATTACTACCACTTCCTACGTGATTGTTTGGCTTGGGTAGGAGAAAAGGGTCAAGGACAGATCCTTTATCCGACCAACAGTCAAGACCTACTTCATATCTGGTTGCATAATTCCATTTTCAAGGGGCTCATACCTCAGCTTTGAAGCATCTACCACTTGTTTTGGCATAACGGTTGTGCTAGCCCCTGAATCAATCATATTATTATGCAACAACTTGTCTCTTACTATAAGTTTTAAAAAGAAAGGTGTGGGATTTTTTTCGCTTACCTCTTTCTCTTTTGTGTGGCCTACGTTATTTACATAAGTTGTTACTTTCAGAGCCTGAGGGGAAAGTGCAGGTCTATCATCTCCACTTTGATTACATGGTTGAGTCGCATTCGCTTGTGGGATTTTTTCTTCCACCTTTAATGCTTCTTGAAGAATTTTTTTTTGTTTAGGAATTGATATGACATCCCACAATGATACATTGGAAGGCACCTTCTTCAATTTCTCCACCACGTTAAGCATCCCAACTATTTGGTCCTTGGGCTTAAATAGTGGTATTTCTCTCATTTTTGGAAGAAAACATTTTGACATGATTGGGCTTGGTGTTTTCTTTGTCTCTTTCTCTACCAATGATATGTTATATGGCTGTGGAAAAGGTTGGATGATGGGCGATGAAGCCTACTTCTCTGAGGAGGATAGTTGACGCAATTGTGGATGGGGCAGAGCTTGTTGTACATACTCTCCCATGAGCCTTCTCTTTGATCTTGTGTTGTAGTCTAACTGCACTTGGGAACTCCAGTTGTCAAAGTTTCATTTGCGAACACAACCTCATCCTCTTCTAACTATGAGAAAAGAGCTTGGTCAGGTGCAATGTCTAACTCTTGCTCCAGGAACACCCCTTGCATCTATGCTCTAAAATGAGCATTCTCCATTTTAGATGATTTGTACTTGTTCACATTCGGGAGCATGCCCTTCTTTGTTTCACCACCTTTTGTTGCATATTTCTCCTGGCCAATTTAAGGGCATATGGCTATTGCTACATGGGAAGCACCAGACATTTTCATCTTCTTCCAAATTGTTCTGGCCTAAGACTAGCTCTTTATTTGGGCTATCCTTTACTATTTTCAATGGCATGGTGCTTAGAACTATCTGATTTGCTGACAACGTCTATTGACCTCCTCCTTTGTAGGATCCTTGATATGAATTTTGTTGATAAGAAAAATTTCCTCTACCATAGGCTTGAGTGGTCGGTTTTGAAGGAATCACTTGTTATCATTTGATAATGACCAATTCATTAGCAAAAGTCTACATGAGATCCTTCATATCGACGATATTCGTCACCATCGAAGAAAAATCTGATGTGTTTGCTTGAGTGGTAGGATGCACGTTCATAGACTGTTAGGTGACCAACTTTAATTGTGTTGTAGGAGTGCTTGGAGTGGCTTCTTCTTGATGGCCATCAAAGATTTTTGTAAACAATGGCATCAGTGGCTGAGGTTGAAGCTTTCTAGCATTGATCAGATTATTCTCTGCACATACCACCACTTTGCATGCATTAGGTAGGATATCCCCTCCCATGGAGGTTATCATGACTGCAATATTTGGGTTATAGGCCTTCAGATAGAACATAAACGCCATGGTAGTTTGGGGTCGAGCAGTCATGGGGATCCTTTTCCAGGTCTTGTGGAATCTAGTGTTGAAGTCACTCATGGCTTCATGTAGAGCCCTCTTGATGGTAATTATTTGTTGTAGCAATGAGGGGCAGTCTCCTTTTTCTGAGAAGCATTCTAACATGTGTTGTCTGAGCTGGTCCCAAGAGATGATAGAACTCGAGGCCAAAGATTGATGCCAATCTTGAGCCTTCCCCTTAAAAGAGGTAGCTACCAGCCTCAACATGATGTTTTCCTCTGATATGTTATGTACCATACATACCTCTGCTATATCTTGAAGGTGTTCGGAAGGGGTTTTGAAATATTCTCTGAAGAATCTTGGAATAGCCTTGAGGGCATTAGTGGGTATAGTAGGCCATACATCTAGTGGTGTGGGTGGTTGTAGCAGACTACAACTATCCCATGTTACAAAAATTCTAGGAGTAGGGGGAGGTATGTAAGCCATAAAGAGAAGATTCTTATGAATCAGTTATACTAGTAATCTTATTTGGAAGTTTAAGCCTCTGGGTGGAGTAGATAAAGCTCTAGATACTAGTCTTTAACTTCTCGCTCTATTACTCCTTATAGGTGATACATAACCTATAAGTCTTCTCCTTCTAGGGATTAAGGCAAGTAACTAAGAGTACTAGAAGTGACCTCTCAAGAATGCTCTTGTTTGGACTTTGGGCATGAAACTTTCAGTTTCCTTCCTTAGCCTGATTCAAGAGATATTTATGACTTCTAATCAGGTGTTTGGAAATCTTCTGTACCACTGGGTGTGCTGATGGCCCTAGTTTTTTGGTCAAATTTTGGGTAGAATTTATAGTCAACTTGTTGGAAGTGTCATGAACTTTAGTAGTTAAGTGTTAATATATGTATAATGTTTCCCTCAAACCATTGACATTGGGTTTAACTCTATCTCTATGAAGTTTTAATGACATTGGCATATTATGTGGTTATCTATATTGATTTTGTGTATGGCTGATGAATGTTCTTTAAGGTGATTATAGATGTGCAATTATTATTTGTATTGGCATTGCTATGCATGACACAATTTGTGGATGCTAAGTTGAGAAAGGAAACCGTTAGATGATCATGCATGGAAATCATTCAAAGGATTCAACTAAAGGATGGTGGCAGCAAATTCCCCATGACAGTCAATTATAACCGCCTTGTATTTATGGCATTGATCAATTGTGGGAATTACTACAGCGTTGAGTCCATGTTTGGGCATGCATGCCTAACTGGATTCCCTACAAACATAACCAATCTACCACTCTTTTCCTCACTTTCCCTAAATGGCATCCTCTCAGTTAGTGGGAGTGGACCACCCTATTTAGGTAGTAGTATAAATAAGGATTTGAATCTTCTTCTTGGGGGGTTCTTAGTTCTTGAATGTTGTTTGTAAATGATATTGATGATGTATTAAGCATTCTCCACTTTTCAATACAACCATGTTGTTACTCTGTTTATACATTTTCCAATGAATGAGATGATAGTCTAAGTTTAATAATTTGAGTTCATATTAGTCTTAATGGATACTCATCCAAGGGGGGCCACTTGGTGAGTAATCCATTCTTTAGAGTAATTAGTTTAATTATTATTTCTTGTTTTTTACTTAGTTGGAAATTTGGCACCGACTGTTCCTGTAGCCACTAGAAGTCCATTGTGTCTGTTTTTGTAGCCAAAGGAGATAGATTATTTTCCTATTTACTACTCAGATATTTTATTCCTATTATGCATTTCAGTTCAGCATAGTTTTTGGTTAATGTTCAACATTTGCATTATTTCCTTTTCAAGCAATTTACTTCCCATATTGTGTGTTTCTTAGTTGTAGAATATAAATGGCTACTTAAGAGTTCCTAGTGCACATACTATGCTAGCCCATTTCAAGTTCACGTCCCTGGATTGACAATTTAAATGCACCTTCATGATGATTAAAATAACTATTCAAGTTAGATGTCTAATCTTTGAATCATGGTTGTAAAGGCTGAGTCATCAGATCATTGTAGGAGGCTGACATTTTTGGTATGATTGTCAAGGATGGTGTCAAACTAGGAATTCCTTTGGAGTCATTGATAGTTTCTCTGCCATAGCACTTCTCTTGAGTTGTTCTTAGAATACTGTTTTCTTAGACAAGTAATGATCTTCCATTTTTTTTCTCATTCTTTGTGTGAGTTAGCTAATGTTAATTTGATACCATATGAATAGAAGAATGATCCTGATCCATTTCAACTAGTTGAGCTTCCAAATCTGCCCAGAAATGAAGAAGAAAGAGGAACCATTCCCCTTTGCTGATGCATACCTTGATCTGACTAAGTTCTAAAGCCTCCATTGAAGATCAAAACTAGATTGATAACCCCTTTTTTCCCTGGGAATCTATCAAGAAGACATGGGTGATACCCTCTTGTTTGAGTTTGACATACTCTCCCAGAGTCATGATTGTACCACTGATGCTCCTAGGCTTGAGTTATTTCCTACCATTTTAAAAGAACTTGCACTAGGATGGTTTATGAGTCTAGGCAGAGATACCATGGAAACTTGGGAGGAAATGAAGACAAATTTCCTTTTAAAATACAAGGAATATTGCAAGGGTAGTGATATGAGAGGAAGTGATGTCTTTAGGATGCAATAGAAGGAAGATGAGAGATTGGAAGATTACATTTGAAGGTTTCTATTTTGCTTGCAAAAATCTCCACACCATACACCCAATGAGGAATCAAAAAAAAAAAATTTGCAAAGAGGAATCAATGAGAGTTGCACTGATGCTTTGGACCTGATGGCGGGAGGAGATATCACTCAAGTTCCTTGGAAAGATATCAAGAAAATATGTCAGAACTATTCTAGAGAAACTTCAAAGAAAGAGAGAACTTACCAATCTTTTGTGGGTAAGTCATCTACTAGTGGGATTTCAAGGATGGAGATTACTAATTTTTTGGAAGACTTCAAGTAGGATATTACAAACAATCCAGCTACTCAGTTGGATACACTTCAAGCCAACGAAAAACATGAGGAGGCAGAGACAACATTGAAAGAATACCGCCCTCATTGCAAACAAAAGAAGGACTATAGATGCAAGATGGTAGCTAACATTGACAACAAGATTCCACCTGAGTTCAAACCAATTCAGACCGAGGAAGATCAGGTCTACTTTGTTGCATAGAGGAAGCCCTGGATTCCAAGACAAGGTATGTGACTAGATCCACTATCTCTTTCTGGGTCAAACCGGACACTCAGTTGCATCCAACCATCTTCTCAATCCCAATAGCCTACTATAACACCTCCACCTACTAATTCAAGCTCCAATGTACCCAAAACTACTCAGCTACCAGCTTAGCCCACACCCTACCCAAATAACACACCACAATAGTAGCCAATATACTTTGTTGATTCAAATCAATTCTCTACATATTTTATGAGTATAAGTGACATTCACTTGCATTCAAGAACTACTTTACCAACTTCTTCCACACCCACCATCACTGACCTACTTGTGGGAGGGGGAGAGGAACCTCTGAATTATCCTATTCAACCAATTGTACCTAAAAAACTAGAACCAGTTCTAGCCAAGAAGACTATAGAGAAGCCACCATTCCCTCAGGGATTGGAAGTTTCCAAGCATAAGGAAGACAAGGAAGAAAAAAAATTTGACATCATGGATCAGCTAAAGCATATATGTGTTCAGATACCCCTATTTCAGGCCATAAAGGATGTTCTAATCTATGAAAAATCTATCAAGGAAACTTTTCTTAAGAATCCAAGTAGGAAGAAGAAAGACCCAACCATAGTTCATGTGGTGGGCCAACTCATTGATATCATATTAGGAAAATTGACTATTCCCAAGTATAATGACCTAGAAAATCCTGTGGAAACAATTGTTATCAATGGAATTCAAGTAAAGAGTGCCCTGATTGATTTGGGGGCAACATTCAATGCAATGACTAGGGACATCCTCCAACAACTAAATATTACAAATTTCATGACTCTCTCTCCTAAGGCCACCCTAGAACGATATCCTATCATTCTTGGAAGGCCATGGTTTGCAATAATAGTCACTTATATTGGGTGTTAGTCAGGTGATGTGATTATTTTTTATGGCAGGTGTATATGTCTAAAAATGGTCATGATTAAGCTTGTTAATTAATTAAATATGAATTATTTAATTAATTCCCCTAAAGTCATCTACATATAAATAAATTTAATTATTTATTTATATTGTTCATTTTCTAATTCTTCTACCTTAATTAAATAAATAATTTTATTTAATTATTGACATTTCCCACATTCCTCTTAATTAAATTAAATAAATACGATTATTTATTTTAATTATCATGTCATTCTAATGTTTGAATATTTGAATATTCAAATAATGGAATATTCTCTTCATCCTCAAATTAAATATTAAATATTTAATTTAATATTTTCCTCACTCTAAATTCATTTCTAAAACATAATTAAATATAATTTAATTATGTGAGTTTCCATATCCATCTTCACTTACAAATTAATTAAAATTATTTTATTTAATTCTAACTCATTCTAAACTCGCTCTTCGAAACAAAAATTTCCCTTCGGATCTCAATGACGGAAATCGAAGGAAAAGGGAAACCTTCTATCTCCCTCTCCACTTTCAAAAATCTTCCACCATCCATTCGAACAAGCTTAATCCGGGCCGTTAATCGAATCAGCCAATCAAATCCTTTCAAAGACTCTATAAATGCTGGTGCAAATCCAAGCTTTGGTTACCTACGCCTACATACGAAAACGCACGAACATACATGCAATTAGCTTATGCAATCATAGACTTTTAGCATCATAGCAATACTTTCATCTTAGCATAGTCTTGCATTTAGCATAGTATGCATTTTATTTACATCTTGTTCTTCAGCTGTTCATTTTGTTGAAGCTTGATCTGCTGATCTAAGAGCCATTTGAAACAACAAAACACTGGAGTTAGAGAGAGATAGGACGATTTCGAGGAAGCTACAGTCACAATTTGCTTATTTTGTTTTCTTTTTCAACTTTCTTGATTTAATGTCTTATTGATATGTGTTTGAATTTCATTTACATTGATACATTTTTCACACACACATAAAATGGCACCCACTGTGGGGCTCAAACCCACGAATTTAACATTCTCTGTAAGTTTTTTTTGACATATTCCGCGTTCTGGAGTCAAATTTTGGAAAAAAATTGGCGTTTAAGCGCATTCGACATATTCTACGGTGCATACGGGATTTTTGACTCTTTTGTTTTGCAGGATTCTAAAGTGCATATAGTAACTGTTTCGGTGCATATAGTAACTGTTTAGGGGAATATAGTAACTATTTTGGCACATATAGTAACTTTTTAGGCTCATATAGTAACTATTTAGGCGCATATAGTAACTGTTTAGGCGCATATAGTAACTATTTGGGCGCATATAGTAACTGTTTAAGCGCATATAGAATCTTTCCTTTGGCACACATAGTAACTATTTTTAGAGCATATAAATTTTTCTTGCGGTGCATATACCTTCTATTCTAGTGCATACACCATCTGTTCTGGCGCATATACCTTCTGTTCTGGTGCATATACCTTATGTTCTTGCGCATATACCTTCTGTTCGGATGCATATGGATTGTAAAAAAATACAGAATTTTGAGTCTGACGCCTTCCACAGACAAAATTCTTTTTCTTTTTCTAGATTTTAAAATGAAGCAATCCTAGGATAGCCACATCTAGATAAAATGAAGCAATCTAGGATAGTCACCACACAATGATCTTCCATTAAAATTGAACAACTTGTTTTTGTGAAGCAATATCTTCACTTAGATTAGATCATTGTGATTTGGGTTTTAAAATGAATGTTTTTTTGCTTTGTCTATGGCAATAGGTCTATGCTCTCCCCTTAACTGGGTGATCAAAATACCAGACTTTCCTTTTCAATTTAATGATTTTTTACTACTTTAATTACATCCTTTAGAGAGCCTGTCGTAGTGGGAAAAAGTATTCACCCTACAGGAACGACTCAAGTGGGTTCAAGCCAAAGCCAAGCTATTCTGCCCCACTATAAAATTTAAAGAAAATCTAGGGAAACCCTCTTTTGTCAGTAGTGTGCAAGATAACCATCCCCAAAAACTTTGTTCTAAAGGTTGGGAGGTCTCCTGAGGGAGTTTATTATTGTCGCACCAAACGAAAATCCTTACTACGAACCTAGTGTAGTGGCCAGCCGAAGTCAGTTTCTGAACATTCTAATAATCACAGTGCAAGGGGAGGGAAGAATATTCCCCCAAGATACTCACCATATAACTGCCAAGGACCGTTTGCTTAGGGGATCCGATATCCACTTATGTAACTCTGAGTATGCACCTGGAAAAGACAAAAACACGAGCGCCCCTTCGGGGGTGACACGGCTGTGTGAGTCGACACAGTTCTAAGATGTGGGCTATTGATTACTAGAATGACCTACTTGAGCATTAAGAGTGAGTCTGTCTGAATTGTCTTTCATGTGCAAAAACCAGTGAAAACATTTGTTGAAAACATTTTCTTGATCGAACACTTCATGTTAGTATAGGGATTTAAGAACAACTATTTTCAAAAATGTTTGTTGTGTCTTCCATCACATTAATTCAGATAAAAGGATCATTTGAAATGAATATGAAGAACAACAACTGAAATCACTCAAAAAAAATTCATACCATTCGTCCAATAACATTCCCAATACTTTTCCCATGCTTAGAGATTGGAAATCAACAAAATTTCCCAAGAAATCAGTTTCCAATAAGATCAGAAAACCCAAGAAATTGTTAGGATACAAGAAAACATTGCAAAAGAGAATTCTTGTACAAAATTCGACACGTCTTGCTTCACTACCGAGGATTTCTTCACAGATACCAGGACTTTGTTAGAGGATTCACTGATGAGTATGATGTAGATCCCTTAGATTCTCAAGCTTATTATCGGAGATTAGCTCTATCACAATGGCATAATCATAACCAACCTCTTGAATTTGATAACATACCACAACCTTCTATAGAATATCCTTCACATCCCAATCAAATCTTTCAGTAATTTTGAAATCTTTCTTTGAAAACAAAGATCAAAACTTCAAGAGTGCATCTCTCAAACAGCTTTCTAATTTTTGGTTCAACTTCCCCAATAGGATTCTGACATCCTTCATCAATTGGAAGCCACAATCAAAAATTAGGAGCATCCTTGATCATATCATAAGATTCCACATCTTATCAGATCAAAATATCATTCCCATTGCACTTGTCAAAAACTATGATCTAAGTCTAAAGGAAAATTTTAAAATCATATGCCTATCTCCACAAGATCTCAACACAATAAATTGAAGGATACAATCCAAAAAGAAATTCATATCCAAAACACTCAAGAAGAAGGAGAAAACAGTAATCCTCTTTTCAACATAAATCAAAATCCACTTTTCAACATGGACAACCGAGAAGAAAATCCATTTCATAACTACAGAGATAAAATCCATGTGGATAGTGATGAGGAACAAGATGAGGAATGTATTAGAGAGGTTGAGCAAGATCAAAAATTTCACAAAGCCATCGAAAAGATCTTGCAGCGAGATAAGGAAAAATATTTTCACTATCGAGTCGAACAAGGGGCTAAATTGCCTCATGACTTTAATACTGAAAATTTGAGAAATAAACCTGAAGAAACACCCCTTTCTGATCTTAGTGCTTTGACTCAACAAATCAAGGCACTTCAAGGACAAGTTAAAGAATTACAAGGGGGAACAACCACAAAGAAATATACTCTCGAGGACATTTGTCCTTATCCTTTTGATTGAAGTCTTAACATGATTCCTTTTCCAAAGCATTGTGAAATGCCAAAATTTGATTGCTATAATGGGAAATCGGATCCAATCGATCATGTTAGAGACTTCTAAAACATGACATTGGAATTCGCTCACGAAGATACTTACTTGATGTGACTGTTTCCTAGGAGTCTTGGAGTTCACTCTATGGAATGGCTATCTAAGATTACACCTCCCGTTAGGAAATTTGAAGAATTAATCAACCTATTCATATCACAATATGCCTACAACATACAACACCAGATCACCATGATAGATCTTTGCAAAGTTGCACAAAAACCTGGCAAATCTTTCATTATGTTTCTTCAGAGATGGAGAAGAATGTTTGCCAGATATCCACGTCCTATTCCTGAAAAGGAAAAGATGGTTACCTTCATTAACAGTTTAAATTCAGAAATGAGCTATCATTTGAACTTACATTGTCCTCCTCCTTTTGAGAAAATGATTGAAGATGCCATAACCATTGAAAATGCTTTGGTCAAAAGAGGAATAATAAAACATGACAAAGACAATCCTAGCTCATCCAACCATCAAAATAATTAGGACAAGTCCAAATTCTGGACTCACAACAAAAATATGGTGAATGATGGTGTTGTTGATGCGAATCATGCCTCGACCAAGCCATTTGTCCTTAGTACTCCAAACATTTGCAACAACAATGTCAACTCAATTGCAAATCACGGAAATAATCCTCCTCCTCCGAGGAACAATATAAATCAACACTCTACTCCCAATCAAGGGACTTCCAACAACCAAGGTTACCAAGAAACCAATAACAATCACAATTCCTTAGGGAACACCTCGAATACAAATCCACAAAGATTCTCATTCTTCTCGAATAGAAGAACTTACACTTCATTGGGTCAATCTTTAGAATCTTCATTCAAAGAGTTGATGGCCAAAAATGTCATTACTTTTTCGCCTCAACGAAACTATGAACCCAGTGTAAAGCCTTCATCATGGAATGAGGCATACTATTGTGATTATCATCGGTGCAAAGGTCATCGTACAAACAACTGCCAAGCCTTGAAGAATGCCATTCAAGACTTAATCGACAATGACATCATTACAATAGAAGGACATCAACAATCCAATGCAGACCACCAAGCATTTCGCAACCCTTTGCCCAACTATCAAAAGGGCGAGTCTTCTGAAAAAAATGTGAATCATATCAATGATAATCATATAATCAATCATCTCTACATAGACAACGAGCGGGTAAATGTCATTAAAGTCAACAAGAAGGTGGAATATAGAGAAGTCAACATAACAACAAGAGCGCAAGCTAAAGTTGTCTTAAAGGGTGCCTCTTCAAAATCCATTGAGCCTCCACCTCAACATAAATATGATTTGGTCAATCAACTTTGGAAAACCCCCACTCAAATTTCTATTCTGGAACTATTGAAGATTTCCCCAGCCCGTAAGGAGATTCTCGAAAAATCCCTCATTGAAACTAATGTATCCACTGACCTGGATGTGAACTAATTTCAAGCCATGGTAGGACACTTGTCCTCACCCACTTGCCTTTCATTCTATGAAAAAGATGGTGTTTCCATAACTCATCCCCATAATTCATCATTGTACTTAGAAGTCATGGTTCACAAGTTTAGTATCAGACGAGTTCTAATAGATGGAGGCACTGGTTTGAAGATTTGTACCATGAAGTTGGTTAAAGATTTAGGATTTTCTGAGGACTCCATTGATTTTAGAAGAAATATTACCATAAAAGCTTATGATGATGAAGAAAGAGCATCCAAGGGTCTAATCATCCTGCCAATAAGAGTGGGCCCTATTATAAAGAATACTTTCTATCAAGTGTTGGACCATGATCTTGCATATAACACCTTGTTGGGTCATCCTTGGATCCACGAAATCCAAGTTGTTCCATCAACCTATCATCAATGTCTTAAATTTCCTTATGATGGATAGGAAATCACAATACCAACTGATAATTCCAATATTCAAACTTGTGCCAACATAAAATTTAGTCAAGATACTTTGGTCCCTAACAATCGAGAAGCTCATGCTAGGACTTCCCTAAAGATTGACACACAAATCAGTCAATTGGCCAATAGTTTTGACAAAAAATTGAAATTCAAGGATCATGGAGTTGGAGAATACTCTCTTTGTCTGGCCAATTTACCTACATCACCTCGATCACATGGACAACCGTCTATCAGGGAACATCAAATATTAGCAGCATCAACATCAAAGCAACCACCAATAGAGCCAATCAAAAAATTTAATGGACAATTCACCAAAGAAAAATTCCCCATGGAAAATCCTGAGGATACAGAAATTCTAAACTGGCTCTATAAAGATGAAGATGAAGCAGTCTTTAATGTCAAATTACCCACAGAAAAATATGGAAAAGGGTATTCAATCATGCAGAAGATGGGCTATGATAAAGGTCCTATCAGAAAAAGGAAGGAAGGAGTGGTTGAACCTATTCACCTCCGCGAACTCGCTGCAAAAGAGAAAACTGGATTGGATTATGATACTCACTCCAAAGAAAGCACATCCAAACAACTACATGACACTATCTTCACATTGCAAGAAGGCTCAGATTCACGAGAATCATGTTTGATAATAGTTAAGAACTTCTTGGATAACAATTCTGACACAGACTTTGCTGAATATGAATGGGACACCATTTACAATAATGAGTTATGGAGGGACAAAGAGGTTGATGTAATACACCAGTACGCCCCAACTCTAATTGAAGGTCAAGGTTCAGGGACCCAAACAAGCGAATTCAAACTACAAAGTCACCATGATTCTAGTGATATTGAGTCGGATCTAAATGAACAAGACTATCATGAGGACAGTATCATCATTGACCCACCTCATACCTTGGATCCTACGGACCACTCCGTTATGACTATAACCATAGCCGATTTCACACAACTTGACGATCCACTATCTTTAATTTATCTTGATCTCATTGATTGGGATTCAACTAAACCTATCGATATACCCATGTTTCCAAGTGACGAATCTATCATAAACTTCCTTTCTGTAGAAGATATAAATGATTGTTCCACCAACGATTTTTGACATAGAGTTTTTGATAAGGAGAGTGTCAAGTCTCCTAGCTACAAAAGTAAAAACAAAAAAGAAAGATCTAATGGTTAAAACTAGAATCTGGCAGTATTAGATCAAACAAAAGATAAAATAAAGAGCGTATTAGATGGTGAAAACCTCTTTGAGGCACCAAACGATGGGAATCTTGACACTCTCCCGGAGCACTACCATGAGTGATCGCCTATTTTGATTGAGCCTAAAAATGCTATCGATCTTGAGACTTCTGAAAAACCAAGGATTTTACAGTTAGCTACATCAATGACAGAGAAAGAAATACCAGAGTTCATGGAATTCCTGAAAGCAAATCAAGTCAATTTTGTGTGGTCTTACACTGACATGCTTGGTCTTGATCCTGATCTTATCATGCATCACTTGTCTATCAAACCAGGGGCCAAGCCGGTGAAACAAAAACTTTGAAAGATGCACCCTCATGTTGCATTATTGGTTAAGGAAGAACTGAGAAAACTTCTTGATGTGGGCTTCATAAGACCAACCGACTATGCAGAATGGATCTCCAACATTGTTCATGTATCCAAACCAGATAAAACTATGAGAATATGCACAAATTTTAGAGATCTTAATAAAGCATGTCCTAAGGATGATTTCCCACTACCAAACATCAACACTATAGTTGATTTGACAGATGGCCTGGCCATGCCATGTATTCATTAATGGATGGTTTTTCTGGCTACAACCAAATCAAGATTGCACCTGAAGATCAGGAGAAAACAACTTTCACATGTGCATGGGGAACTTATTGTTGGAACATTATGCCTTTTGGTCTAAAGAATGTTGGGGCTACTTACCAAAGAGCCATGACTACAATCTTTTATGACATGATGCATATCTTCATGGAAGATTATGTAGATGACATATTGGCAAAATCATACACTAGAGAAGGACATCTTGAAATATTATCCAAAATATTTGCAAGATTAGAGAAATTCAATGTTCGTCTCAACCCTAAGAAATGTGTTTTTGGGGTCAAATCTGGAAAACTCTTGGGGTACATTGTTTCAGAAAAAGGAATTGAAGTAGATCCTGCAAAAGTACAGGCAATTATGGAAATGCCTCCACTAAGGAACATCAGTCAGTTGAGATCACTATAGGGATGACTGCAATCTATACGAAGGTTCATTGCACAATTGGCCGACAAAAGTTTACCTTTCACACATCTACTGCATAAGAATGTTCCTTTCAAGTGGGATGACAAATATGAATTGGATTTTTAACAAATCAAACAGTATTTAATGACTCCACTAGTTCTCATACCACCAAATCTAGACAAACCCCTAATCTTATACATTGCTGCAACAAAGACATCTTTGGGGGCACTGCTAGCGCAAGAAGACTCTATAGGAAAGAAACGTGCAATTTATTACATTAGTAGAACACTAACAAGTCATGAGCTCAACTACACTTCTATTGAGAATGCTTGTCTGGCAGTAGTCTTCACTTCACAAAAGTTTCAACATTACATGTTAACTCATACAATCAATCTGGTTTCAAAGATTGATCCACTCAAGTATTTGTTAAGCAAATCATCATTGACAGGAAGGTTAGCAAAGTGGGTAATGATTTTGAGTGAGTTTGGCATCCATTATGTTGATTGCAAGGCAATCAAAGGACAAGTTATCATAGATCAACTAGTTGAAGCACCAGTGCAAGCAAACCATCCCTTGCACATTGAATTTCTAGATGCTGATGTCTTTACTGTAGAATTTAAACAACCATGGTTCTTATATTTTGATGGATCTTTTACTCAACATGGATCAGGGGCAGGCATACTTTTCATCACCCCTCAAGGACACACCATTCCTCGATCATATAGGCTGATGTTTCCATGCACCAAAAACATAGCCGAATATGAAGCATTGATCACTGGACTCAAAATGGCACTAGAATGGAGAATTAAAGAATTTCAAGTGTATGGCGACTCATAGTTGGTCATTTGTCAGATCAATGATGATTATCAAACCAAAGATGACAAACTAATACCATATAAAAATATGGTTGATGACTTCAAGAAATATTTTGTGGACATCAAATTCACACAAATTCCAAGGCTTGATAATAAAGTAGCTGACGCCATGGCTATGATCGCATCATTGTTACAACTCCCAGAAACTCAGAATCATTATGAATTTTTGATGGAAAAATCATTTACACATTCTTATGATACACTTGAAAGCCAAATCATTTGCCACTTGGTAGGATCTGATTCACCTTGGTACGAAAAAAATTATGCCTACCTCAAAGACGATATCTTGCCACCCGATTTATCCCATAACCAAAAACACAATTTTATCCGCCAATCCACTCGCTACACTCTTATTTCTGACACTCTTTATTGCCATGGTCTTGATGGTACTTTACTCCAATGTCTTGAATGTGAGGAATCTGACAAAGCTTTACAAGAAGTTCATGGTGGCATCTGTGGTACTCATTCGAGTGGACTGGCCTTATCCAATAAATTGATTAGAATGGGTTACTACTGGCCTACAATGGAGAGGGAATCATTCACTTTTGTGAAAAAATGCTCAAAGTGTCAAATTCATGGGAATATCATTCATGCTCTTGCACAGGAACTTCAACCATTCATGCCAACCTGGCCATTTTCTCAATGGGGGTTAGATCTAGTGGGCAAGATTCATCCTTCTTCATCGAACGGGCATAAGTTCATCATCACAGCTACAAAATATTTTACCAAGTGGATTGAGGCAATCCCTCTTACTAAAATTATCGGCAAACAAATATCATCATTCATACTCAACTATATTATTTGTCGGTATGGCATTCCCAACTCCATTATTATAGATAATGGACATCCATTCAAAAATCAGGATGTTGATGAACTCTGTGAGAGATTTCACATTCAGCATAGATATTCAACACCTTACTATCCACAAGGGAATGGCCAAGCAGAGGCCTCAAATAAAACAATATTGAAAATCTTGAAGAAAACTGTGAATGATTCAGGAAAGGATTGGCACATTCAACTCAATCCCGCTCTATGGGCCTACAGAACCAATATCCGCACACCAACAGGAGCAACACCATTCACTCTTGTCTATGGAGTGGAAGCCATACTACCTTTAGACGTTGAGATTCCCTCACTTAGAGTATCATTAAAAGGTCTTACAATGGATGATGAATACAGAGTCTCCCAACTCCAAGAATTGGAACTCCTAGATGAAAATAGACAAAGAGCAGCTTATCATTTAAAAGCATATCAATAGATGATGTCTTGCAGCTATAATCACAAAGTAAAACCACACACCTTTCAAGTGGGTGATCTTGTTCTGAAAGAGAACCCACACAATTAGCAAGACAGAGAGAAGAAAGGAAAGTTTGAACCAAATTGGCTAGGTCCTTATGTGGTTATCGCAGTCTATGGTTCAGGAGCCTACAAGCTATAAACACCAGAAGGGGGCTTGTTTGATGAACCAATCAACAACATGCACTTGAAAAAGTATTATGTCTAAAACGGTTATCATCATCAAAAAAAGTCCTGAAGAAAAACAAAAAAATCAGAAAAAGTCTTGAAAGAAAAACAAAAAAATTAGAAAAAGTCCTAAAAAAATGGTTACCCTGGTGAAAACCTGGCAAACAAGCATCTCAGTAGCAAAAAAAAAAAGGGTCATAGGGTGAAAACCTAGCGACATGCAGTCTATTGAGATGAAAAATGCAATAAAACCAAATGGTGAAAATCTGGCAAACAGACGCTATTTGAAGCTCTCCATCTATTAGTTCATGTTCTACATTTAACTTTTCAGCCTTCCTTTTCATGCATCTTTTCCATCATCTTAGGGCCACACCAGCACCATGCTATCATCATTTACCTCGAGCAATAACATCTTACCATGGCTTGATTTGTGTACATATTCATTTCAGCAAGTGGTGTCAATACCAAGGGCAAACATAGGTATACTAGGGGCAATCAACTTTCAAGTTTTACCAAAACAGTGATACAATGACATCGAAGCCAATCATACAAAAACAAAACAAACAAATCAAACCAAAACATCTAATCATTGATCCACATCACAATAGCTTTCAGTTGTGTACCTTATCATGACTCATATTTGGATGATCTATAATCTGAATAATGTTTGGAATAACAGTATTTCATTTTTGAACAATGGTTGTTTAATTTTTGATATCATTTCTCTGGAGCACACTTGATGATGTACTGAACTAGAGTGGCAAGGAAAGAGGATGATTTTTCTTTGTCTGTTGTTTTGAGGTTAATCATCCATCTATTGCAAGTATGTCGCGAGACATGATTTTCCAAAGTTTATCATTGATGACAGTTCCAAATTTGCATCATATGGTGGTTAGTCTTTGTTTGTTCACACAAGAAATGCTCAGGTCATCTCGGTTCAATTATACCTAGATGCTTGTGTTCACTTGCTATATCAAAAATAATGAAAGTTGTACTTAGGTCATCATTGGTGTTAATTTCCCCTCTGATGCTTGTACATACTTCCAACATTTTCAAACGCTCTATGATGATTTAAGCAGGCTAGCCAAAAGGCTCAACAAAATGGTTAGTTTCATTTAGTTGCATTTCATTTTAGGTCATTGTACATAATTGCATATTGGATTTGCATCAAGAGTTTTGAAAGGCCAATGGTTGTCATGTTTCTTTGGACTATTTGTGGAGGAGAATGCAAACATTTGTTTCATTATCATTTCATCATCATTGCATTTGCATTATCATCTTATCATGGCATTTTCATTATCATTTCATCATCATTGCATTTGCATTATCATCTTATCATGGAATTTTCATTATTCATTAGTATTATCATCTTATCATTGCATTTTCATTATCATTCACATCATTTCATTCATTATCGTTTCATATTAGTTTCATTATCATTCACATCATTTCATTCATTATCATTTCATATTAGTTTCATTATCATTCATATCATTTTTATCAATATCATTTCATATTAGTTTCATTATCATTCACATCATTTTTATCATTATCATTTCATATTAGTTTCATTATCATTCACATCATTTTTATCATTATCATTTCATATTAGTTTCATTATCATTCACATCATTTCATTCATTATCATTTCATATTAGTTTCATTATCATTCACATCATTTCATTCATTATCATTTCATATTAGTTTCATTATCATTCATATTATTTTTATCAATATCATTTCATATTAGTTTCATTATCATTATCACTTCATCATCTTCTTATCGTTACCATTATCATTATTTATCACATCATTATCATTCATTTCATAATCATCATCATTTCATCATTTCATTATCATTATCAGTTAAATTATTTTCATTTTCATATCATATCATTGTCATTTCATTATCATTATAGATCCATTATTATTCATTTCATTTATCATGTCATTTTTATTACAAATCATTAAATTTCATCACATATCATTTTATCATACATCACTATTTACTTATCTCACTTCATATCAGTATTCATATCATTTTACATCATATCATCTTATCATATGAATTCATCATGCATATCATGAACATAACATTCATTTTTCATCATCATTTACCTACATTGAAAAATCCAAAAAAATAAACATTCCATACATTTCCATATACACATCATAAGTTATCCACCTACATGACATCATTGGTACACATTATCAAATCATCATCATCATAATAAAAACATCATATCAAATTACCCTGCATATCATGTTGGTCATCAAATCATTACAATACATACCCAAATCCATAGCATATAGAAATAAATGCATATCACATCATCATATCATAAAGATACATCACATCATCAAAAACAATCATCGCCGTTACATATCATCACTCATCAAAAAATGATACAAATGTTCAAATGTCCAATGAAACTAAAATGTTGAAAGAGAAATACATCAGATATGATCAAAAATTCATATATATTCTCCAAGAATGGTCCACAAATGTGCACTATGTCTGCTAATTGGTCGATGCCCCTAATGGAGCTGGTCCGGAAGGAGGTGGCCTGCCACTAGTACTGCATCTGGGTCCCACCGAGACCCAGTCACTCCCATGCTCTGTGTATGTGTTTGGGATCTACTCCTAGTCCTACTACGAGACTAGGGAAATGGCTCTCTATGCTCGGGAGGACACAACTCCTCGTATTTGACTCTGTAATACTTGGCCTCCCTCGCCATCTCCATGCCCTCTGCAATGGCATCCTACAATGATGCACTCTCTATGGTTCCCATGAGCCTCGGAGCAATTCCCTCAACCTCTACTACCCTCCGTCTAAATGCATCTCTCTCTATCATCACCTAGGCTAACTGTGGGTCTGGGGCAGGTGCCTGTGCAGGTGTCTGTGCCTATGCCTGTGTCTGTGCCAGCTGTGCCTGAAGCTATGCAATAAATCCCTGTGCTTGCACCAGCTAACTCTATAAGTGTCCCTGTTGTCCCTGTAGTGTATGCACCTAGGCTTGAAGCATGGCTATCTGCCCCTGCTGAGATGAGGATCCCATCCAGATCACTGTCCGTCACCCAATTCCTATCATCGGCCACCACATGATCTGGACACCCCTCAGAATATCCAGCCTCAACCTCCCCAACACTTTTCCCTCATCCCCGCCATCATCTCCATCATCTCCACTCTCCACCTCCTCCTCCAACTACTCCCTGCTCACCGCTGACCACATCCTCCTGTCGCACTGCCTCTAGCTGTGGTGCTACCAGAATGGGTGCTAGCTCATCAGGACTGGTAAACTAAGGAAAATGATATGTATGGTAATATAGCGAGTACTTATTAGACATGTCGACATCAATAATGTCTCACCTGTCATCCCATGCCTCTGGCGCTAATGACTAAAACTCTGTATATGCTATCTGATAAGAAATACATGGCCCCCATCTGGCCTCATCTCTGCTCTGGGCGTAGTGTACAACCCCCTGTAGCATCCCCTGCGTAAATCCAAACTGTCTCTATACCTGCAATTCCAGAAACCTCTCGAGAATAAAGGGAGTCCTCCCTATCAGAAATTGAGGAATGCATACAAATGGCATCTCTACATCATCTGTATCCCATGGCTCACAATCAAGATATGGTCGCCATACCACTGTATCCATGTCATCTAGAAGTTGTCTCCAGTAATCCACCTTGCCCAGCTTGGGTTGGGTAAGGAACATAGCATACACATATATATAGGGCCTACCTGGTGGCCTAACTCTGGGGCACACCGGTCTCATCAAAGAAAGATGCTCCCATGCCGAGATCAGCAATAGTGTCACACAACAAGACAAACTAGAAGAACCCCTATATACCACCTGATGCAAATCATGATACAAATGTGCTAACATGCAACTCCCCCATGCATATCTTTGCGGCTGTAGCAACATCTACCCCAAAATCCTGCCCCATCCCATTGATAATCCCTTTGCCCGGCGATTCGAACAAAGGAGACCTCCAATGAATGCACCCAAAACTGCAGGCAAGGCTGGATATCCTTGATAGTTAGCCCATGGTACCCAGTACCCAGCTATATGTGCATCACCGTACACTCTCCTCAAGGCATCTGTACCCTCGAGCTCCTTGTGATCATAATACACAAGGGCACCAACCATTGGGATATCTAATATCATGTATACGTCCTTCGGAGTCACCGTCACCTCACCAGTCAGCATATGAAAGGTGTTGTGCTCTGAGTGCCATCGCTCTGCCAGTGTTGTCAACAATCCTCTATTGACCTGAATCGGCGGCATCGCCAACAAGGATCTCAAACCACATGTCTCTATCAAAGCTATTTTAGCAGGTGTCAACTCGGGTATCCTATCCCATCCTGCTGAGTGTCGCTCTCTAATCTGGAGGTTTTTGAAAACCTCCTATTTTCATCACAAGGATAATTCATCAGCATCATACCAATCATTCAACAAAAATCAATTAGACTCATATCTATCAGTGACCTATATCAGTGAACTATATCAGACCCATATCAATGACTCATATCAATGCATCAAATCAACGACCCATATCACACAATCAATCCTATCAGGAAAACCAATAGACAACCTATGTAGCTGGATATCATATCAAATCTGTTCTACGATCAATTACTATTTTTTTTCTATCAAAGAAAGAAAATTTATCAGAAGTCATATCAATCATTTACCAGACAATTACTCTTTGTTTTCTACTCTAGGAAGCAAAGTTATCAGTTCAATCTACTCTTTGTTTTTGAAGCAAAGTTATTAGACAATTACTCTTTGTTTTCTACTCTAGGAAGCAAAGTTATCAGCAAAGTTATCAGACAATTACTCTTTGTTTTCTACTCTAGGAAGCAAAGTTATCAATCACTCATTCAATTATTCTATCATTTCTATCCATATCAGCATGATAACACGACAATTTACTTATCTATTGACTAAGGAAGCAATATAAATCATCATTTTCGCATTTCTATCATCAAATCATCAATTCTACCTATTTTTACCATATGCGCTACTTTGTGGACTAAATGCGCTAAAACACATATGCGATGTTCTTTTCATGGGATGCGCTAAAACACATATGCGTCGTTCTTTTCACTCTATGCGCTCAAATAGATCCCCTATGCGTGTTTTCCCTCTATGTGCAACTTTAATCATCCTAAGCGCTACTCTAATCACTAAATGCGCATTTTCCCTATATGCGCCACTGTTTTCTCTATATATGCTTTACTCCTAAATTTTCCTATCATACCCTATATGCGCATCTATTTTTATCGAAAGCGCTAAACTGATTTTTTCCTAAATCTTCAAAATTATCTTATATACGCTATTGTTTTTACTCTAAGCGCCGGCTAAATTATCGAAAGTGCACAAACTATCCTAAAAGCGCTAAAACGTCGTTTTCAAACACAAAATCCGCAGAAAAATAGAAAATTTTGATTCAAAAACATAAAAATTTGAAAGCACAGGTGGTTAGATCGACTCACCGGTGGTCTGTATGAGGCTGGCCTCTGGTATTGGTGAGGTCTCTCGAATCGGTGACAATGATAAGGAATCTCCATGTCGTGAGGTCACTCTTAGAGCTATAGTATTCACAAAGTCAAAAAGTGCAAATGACTTGTCTTTTTCAACTTTTTTTACCTTTTAAAGGTCAAACAAGGGTAAGTTTGCTGCCTTTTGACTTTATTTTCAAAATGGGACATTTCTTTTCCATCATTTGTCGAGAGCTAAATCACTCTCTCCCTCATCTATAATTTACCTCCCGAGGGGACATCATCAGCAGAAATATCGAAAGCATATAAGGGGCAAAACTTTATTTTCTTTGAAGCAATGTGTTTTACACATCACTTCAAAGAGGGGCAAAATGTATATGTCTAAAAATGGTCATGATTAAGCTTGTTAATTAATTAAATATGAATTATTTAATTAATTCCCCTAAATTCATCTACATATAAATAAATTTAATTATTTATTTATATTGTTCATTTTCTAATTCTTCTACCTTAATTAAATAAATAATTTTATTTAATTATTGACATTTCCCACATTCCTCTTAATTAAATTAAATAAATATGATTATTTATTTTAATTATCATGTCATTCTAATGTTTGAATATTTGAATATTCAAATAATGGAATATTCTCTTCATCTTCAAATTAAATATTAAATATTTAATTTAATATTTTCCTCACTCTAAATTCATTTCTAAAACATAATTAAATATAATTTAATTATGCGAGTTTCCATATCCATCTTCACTTACAAATTAAATAAATTTATTTAATTTAATTCTAACTCATTCTAAACTCACTCTTCGAAACGGAAATTTCCCTTCGGATCTCAATGACGGAAATTGAAGGAAAAGGGAAACCTTCTATCTCCCTCTCCACTTTTGAAAATCTTCCACCGTCCATTCGAACAAGCTTAATCTGGGCCATTAATCGAATCAGCCAATTGAATCCTTTCAAAGACTCTATAAATGCCAGTGCAAATCCAAGCTTTGGTTACCTACACATACATATGAAAACACACAAACATACATGCAATTAGCTTATGCAATCACAGCCTTTTAGCATCACAGCAATACTTTCATCTTAGCATAGTCTTGCATTTAGCATAGTATGCATTTTATTTACATCTTGTTCTTCAGCTATTCATTTTGTTGAAGCTTGATTTTCTGATCTGAGAGCCATTCGAAACAACAAAACGCCGGAGTTAGAGAGAGATAAGATGATTTCGGGGAAGCTGCAGTCACAATTTTCTTATTTTGTTTTCTTTTTTAGCTTTCTTGATTTAATGTCTTATTGATATGTGTTTGAATTTCATTTACATTGATACATTTTTCACACACACAGTAGGAATACTAAAAATCTTGTTCTTTACCTTCCTACTTAGCCTACCCATAATGAAGAGGATTTTGTATGGCCATAAGTTGGTGAAGAGGCCAAAGGAGTTAACTTAGTGGCACAACTCATAATGTTGGATAGAAGTCATTTCTTGTAGTTTCAAGGTGAAGATAAAGTGTTATCTAGTATAACTTAGAACCATTATGAAGTGGAGGAAGCATCAACTTCTACTTTGATTAGAACGCTTCTGCATGTTCTTCCTGCAGATGTCCTTCCTGCAACCACTATTCCTGCAAATGCTATTCCTATAATTGAAGACTTACTAAAGTCTCATCAACATGCATTTTCATGGGACTATCATGATATGAAGGGATTGGATCCTAAGCTCTGCACTCATAGGATCTACATCAGAGATGATTGTCAACCAGTGAGGCAGCCTCAATGAAGAATCAACCCTATATTGAGAGAAATTGTTAAAACATAACTACAAAAATTGTTAGATGATGGATTTATTTATCCTATTTCACACAACCATTGGGCATCTCCATTAGTGATCATGCCAAAGAAGGGAGAAAATGGTGAGTTGTGTTGATTATAATTAACTTAATGCTACCACTAGGAGGGGTAACTTTCCTCCACCCTTCAATGATCAAGTTTTGGAAACACTTTTAGGAACATATTACTTTTCTTTCCTAGTTAGATTTAGTGACTACAACCAGATTCCAATTGCACCTGAGGACCAGGAGAAGATGACCTTCATCTACCTATGGAGAGCGTATGCTTATTTGGTACTTCCTTTTGGCCTATGCAATACACCTAAAACTTTCCAAAGGGCAGTCATTAGCATATTTTCAGACATCTCCCTTGACTACATGAAGATCTATATGGATGACTTTACCACCTATGGTGTTGATTTTAATGAAGCATTGGAGAATCTCAGAAAGATCCTATAGGAGTGTGAGGACCAAAACCTATCCTTGAATAGTGAAAAGTGCTTCATGACAATGCATGAAGGTGTAGTTCTTGGCCTTTACATTTCTCACAAAGGAATCCAAGTTGACCCTATAAAAACTGAGGAAGAGCTCCTACAACAATTCACCTAGTTTTCAGTATATGAGCTTCCTGTAGCTGAAAGTGGTGGACCTAGCATCCCACCTTCGACTAAATTAAGGTATGTACTTTTCATTATAAAGATTTCTACTCTAGTGGAAACACATTTCTTCACCCATCCTCCCATCCATCCATTTGTATCACCTTTCTCTCTCTTCCATCATTTCATTCTACCTCACTTTACTTCATGTCACTTTCATTAATTTCCCAATTATTTCTAAAAAAGGTGAAACAGTTCTTTCCCTCCATGATCTTTGCAATGCATCCTTCACATGCTCAGATATGTACGTGGTAATTCTCATCTCATAATTACCTTTTAAGTTCATTTATTTAATCATGGCACGTTGCTATAGGTGATTACATAATATGTCATTACTTCTTGTCAAATCATCACTCCCTTCTCACATGTGTGGACACATGTCCAAATCTAGGTTGGGGGGGGAATAAAAAATGAAAATATACTACTTATGTCTCAAATCATAATTTGGCTATGTCAAAAAATTTAAATAAACCAATTTGAAAATTTGGCTCGCATGTGTGAGGTGACACTACCTGAGCCACCAATTCTTTCCATTATTGCTCTCATTTATCACCCATTTTCTCACCTTAATTTCCCTATCGTAGTGTTGAGTTATAGGTAGTAAATGGTAAAAACAAAGACAAATAAGGAAATTCAGTTGACACTAGTAGTGAAAATTTAGCAAAAAGGTGTTGGCTTTCAAAACAGAAATTGCTAAGGAAGGAAATTTTGTTGAATGACAGTGATTTTAGACAATGGGAGGTGGCTTAATTTGGAATGAGACCTCAGTTCATGATGTTTTTCTGCAAGATGCACAATGCCTGGAAAAATTTCAATTTCAACATTGTGGATGGTTTGATTATTTCATGAAGCTAGATGGCTTTGATGAAGGAATTGCACTTGAATTCGCTTAAACATTCTCTAAAGCAAAATCCATAGTAAAAGGGTTAGAAGTTGTAGCAACTAAGGAGAGAATTGCAGAAGTTTCAAGGTTACCTACCGATGGTGAGCATTACCCTGCCTCTAGGGATGCCAAGTCGACTAGAGAAAAAAGTATAGTACATGGCAACCCGCCAATTAGCATAGACAAGCAGGGTGCAAAAAGAATGTCTCTACCTGACCATAGAAGCAAGTAGTTGTCTACATCATAAGGTATATCACCTATGAGGGAAAATTTTCAAACTTCCATTCAGTACATTTCAAGCTCTTGAGCCACATGAGGCACAAAAGGAGGATGAGTGTGCCCAATGTTTTATACAGTCTTCTCTCCATCATGGAAGCTGAGACATAAAAAGGTAGGGACAAGTCTGTCTCCTTGCACTATTGCTTGATAAAATTGTTGGTTAAGAAATCTTTGCATAGTATATCTGAGATGCCCTGGGAAGAATTTTTAAATATTGATCAATTTAGACCTGAGGAATTGCAACCTAGGGTTTTACCCCAACCCTATAGGGTTAGCAAAATATTAAGCATCATTGAAGCCACTCCTAGTGCTATTTCTATTATGAATCCTCCTGCAACAATAGAAGAAGCCATAAACATTAGTTCCTCTAAAATAGAAAATTCAGAAAAAGCAAGCTCTTCATCTGATTCTGATGATGATGTCCCCATACAAACCCTAATAAGAACCAAGGAACAAAGGAAAGAGGTTGAAAGAAGAAAATAAAAATAAAAATCCCAAACACAGCCTGTAGTGACAAAGGTGTTGAGTGCTAGGAAGAGAAAGGCCGACCCTATTCATCCTACAGCCAAAGGAAAATGTAAGAGCACCCCTTGGAAGTCAAAATCAATTGAGCCAACTTTGTGTATTCCTTCATAGGAAATCCTTGGGCATGGTGAGACATCACATAGGGACATTGAAGCTCCAATGGAACAAGAGAATGTTGAAGAAAACTTGAGGAGGATATATTTGAAAGAGAAGCGAACATAACACTGGCATACCTTGCTAATATCACAGAATAATTTGAGGATTAGCAAGGGTTCCTACAACAAAACCAAGTACAAGAGTAGGAGTTCCTGCAACCATGGCAAGAAGCACAACAAGAGCCAAAGAAAAACCAAGAATAGGAACAAGAGGTCCTGCAACAAGGGGGGAAAATAAATAGTACCCCTACTGCCACAGACAACTGGGCAGCCCGAGTTTATGCAGATAGTAGCATATGGGAAGCAACCATCAACAAAAACACTGGTAGGAATTCATAACCCACCTGATTTTACGGTTCATGCAACAATTTTAAATTTATGGAAAGAAATAGAAAGGAGGGAGGAAGAATGGAAACGGGAGAGGAAGAGATTGAAAAAGGAAATCCAAGAGAGTGATGAGGTTATTGAGGAGAAAAATGAGGAGATTGCTACTTTGAAGAAAAAAGTAGATGACATTGTGATCCTGGTGCCACAAATTCTAGAATGCAGAGCTCCTCCAAGGGTTTATGCCCTACACTTGAAAGAAAAATATCTCTCTTTCAAGTTGCCAAAAATTGTTTCAGATTTAAACCCCTCCATTGAAACTCCTACTGAATTCTTCAATGCCTTTAGGATTGCTTCCCCTGAGATGAAAAATCTGTTATGTAAATTCTATTTGCACAATTATGTTGTCACACAGGATCATGATTGGATCTAGCTGCTATATGTTGGGGATATTCAACTATGAGCATTATGTCTTGGGTACAAAATGAGATTAATTGGGGTGAGCACAAAAATGCTTATAAGAAAATGGAATCTAACTTCCCCTTAACCATCAGGGATGAGTCTAGCCAACCAAGGGGTATTCATAAAGAATGGATCAGGATGCTTCTTAGACCAAGCTATGGTAATAGAATCATGCCCTGGATTGAAGTTGTCTACACTAAATATGAGGTCAAAGTAGTAGAAAAAAAGGAGCTTGTAAGAGGGTACCTGGCCCAATGATGGAATAGTTTAACAAATGAGTTAAAGCATGTCGAGCCCCATTCTATTCACAATTATGTTGTAGGATTGAAGAAAATTGATAGGTTTATCTAGATTGGTAGAACAAAGGGAAAATTTTGGCTTCCCCTGACTTTCCAGCCACCCATTCTCATGTGGCCAGTACCAAACTATAGATTCTAGCACTATGATATTATTACAGAAAGGAAAAGATGGAACAAATTTGATAGATTGGGAGAATTTTATTGGGATCCAGACTCATGCTCTGCTGAGACAAATGTTGGCCAGCTAGCAGTTGCAAACTTCAAACACTATCTCTTTGAAGTTTTAATGACATTGGAATATTATGTGGTTATCTATATTGATTTTGCATATGGTTGATGAATGTTCTTTAAGGTGATTATAGATGTGAAATTACTGTGTATTGACATTTCTATGCATGACACAATTTGTGGATGCTAAGTTGAGAAAGAAAACCATCAGATGATCATGTAGGGGAATCATTCAAAGGAGTCAAGTGAAGGATGGTGGTAGAAAATTCCCCATGAAAATCAATTGTAACTGCCTTATATTTATGGTATTGACAAATTACGGGCATTATTGCAGTGTTGAGTCCACGTTTGGGCATGCATGGCTGACTGGATTCCCTGTAGAAATAATCACTTTGCCACTCTTTTCCTCGCTTTCCCTAAATGGCATCCTCTCAGTTAGTGGGAGTGGAACGCCCTGTTTAGATGGTAGAATAAATAAGGATTTGAATCTTCTTCTTGGGGGGTTCTTAGTTCTTGATTTTTGTTGGTAAATGATATTGATGATGTATTAAGCACTCTCCACTTTTCAATACAACCATGTTGCTACTCTGTTTATACATTTTCCAATGAATGAGATGATAGTACGAGTTTAAGAATTTGAGTTCATATTAGTCTTAGTGGATACTCATCCAAGGGGTCCCACTTGGTGAGTAATCTATTCTTTAGAGTAATTAGTTTAATTATTATTTCATGCATGTTCTCTACTTAGTTGGAAATCTGGCACCAACTGTTCCTATAGCCACTAGAAGTCCATTTTGTGTTTGTTCTTGTAACCAAAGCAGACATAGTAGTTTCCTATTTGTTGCTCAAATGTTTTATTCTTGTTATTCATTTTCGTTCAACATAGTTGTTGGTTGATGTTCAACATTTGCTTTATTTCCTTTTCAAGCAATTTACTTCCCGTATTATGTGTTTCTTAGTTGTAGATTAGAAATGGCTACTTAAGAGTTCCTAGTGCACATACTATGCTGGCCCATTTCAAGTTCACATCCCTAGGTTGACAATTTAAATGAACTTTCATGATGATTAAAATAACTATTCAGGTTAGATTTCCAATCTTTGAATGATGGTTGTAAAGGGTGAGTTATCAGATCATTGTACGAGGCTGAAACATGCCAGAAAAATAATTGTTGATCATCAAAGTTTGCACCTCTTCGACAATCTTATGGGAAATTCAGTGAGTGGGGGACAAATTGCGTCTCACTAAATACCTCTGGGTTTTTATAGAAATCCAACTCTTATTTGTGGTTTTGAGATAAGGGGAGAAGGAAATGCAAATGTAAAACATAAAAGGTGATGCACCAAAGCTCTTACAACATTTCAAACCAAACTCATACCTATGATTGATATAAATAGACACATAATGCCACAACCCTTCATTGTTGGAAAGGGAATGAACAACAAAGGTTAACTTCATGCAAAATTATGACTTTCAAATATTTTTGTAGGGAGTGTTCATAAAGGTCTAATCAAACATAAAGATTTCTTAAGGGTAACAGAACAATATTTCAGAAATCACTTGAACTCTTCCTCCTAATACAACATAGTACAACAAGATAACAACTTTCAGAAAACAAAGAAGTCCAATGACATAGTCCAACTTTCTTAAGTCACTACTCTACCATACGAGCATAAAGCATATAAATCTACTACTTAAACTACTAGATATAGCTTGCAAGACATAGTGTTTCATTCAAAACAATAATATAAAGAAAGAAAACTTGGAAAAGGCCAAACATGCACAGTCTCAATAATTTCTCCTCAATAGTTTGTGCTTTTAAATATCAGATGAACTTTGAAACAAAGGTCAGATGTCAATCCGATAATAGTTTAAACCTTAATAGTTACATGCCAAAGTAAAGTAGTTTTGCTTCTGAAAATAATTCTAAAAACCCTAAGAAAACTAAAGAAAGTTTTCTTAACAAAGAAAATATATCTTGGAAAAATTTTCTTTCTTTTTGTGTCGCTGCCCTCCTTATATAGCTAGAAAAAAAGATACATGCCACCTCAGCTCAAAAGTAATTGCCACTAGGCGTTGACAGTTAATAGCACACAATTTGATCATAGATCTTTAGTTAGGTTGCAACGATCTTTGCACATCAATTCTTAGCTATTGCATTAATATACTTTAGATATTTTAGCAAAGATAGAAGCTCATAAACAATCAAATCCTAAAAACTACAGCCTAGAAAAATGCCCAATTGATCGATCACATCACTCCAAGGCACCGTCTCAAAACTTCCTTCCCAAAAACCAAGAAAAAGAAAAGAAAATGCTAGCCAACTCTGACAAACTCCTCAATCAGATTAATTTGTAGGAGGTGCAAATAGCCCATGGCGAAGAGATGACATTTTAGCAAGGTGGAAACTCCTGAGCTTATGAATATAGCTCCCAAGAAAATGTTTGACGAGTCAAGATGTGTCCCGAACTCTCTCCCAAAAGGAAGATGAAAGATGAAAACTGTGTAACCACCACGTGGCGCATTGCGCATCTTTCCAATGATTTTTTTGAGCGCGGGTGCACCCAAAACTAAAGAAATTTATGCAAGCCAAAAAATGGAAATGACTAAGGTAGAAAAAGTACTTCACAGTTTCATTCTCAAGTAGTGCCTTGAATTCTTTAAATTATCAAATTCTTATGAATTATCTCTTAGAAAAGTAATCTAAGTAATTCTCTAATGGCTTTATTGTAGAATCATCTTTATCAAGAAATCTGATATTTGTATATTTTCCTTCATGACATGATTTGTATCTTGTAGATTGAGGATTCTTAATATTTTGCATATACCAAACCATTCTCTTGCATTAATCTTCACAATATAATAAAAATTAATGTGTCCCAATCTTCTATGTCAATGTCATCTTTCTTTTCTTTGCATAGTAAGGTATTTTTGTCCATTCATCTCATTGAGATGATATATATCATCATTTTTCCTATTCCCTATTTGTCCTGCTCCCTTTTTTAATTAGTTCTTTGGTACTTATTTTCTTGATTTCACAACCTTCAACACTATAATATAGCTTGTAACCTTTATCACACATCTGACTTACACTTAAAAGATTATGTTTTAGTCCTTCAACCTACATAACATCACAAGTTTTTTCCCTACCACCATCAAGAATTAAATTACCCTTACCGGTAATTTTAGAAATGGAATTATTTCCAAGTTATAGAACCTCCATCAAATTTCTAGAAATTCATGAACATACTTTTGTGGCTCAAACATTTACTTTCTATGACCATATATTCTTCTCTTTCTGAGTAGGTAGAGAAGTTTGAGCTATCATTGTTTCTTCTAATGTTTCCTCTTCCGAAACCTTCTAAACTTTTTTTGATTCATAAATCCTACTTTATGAACCTTTTCTTCTTTTTTCTTGTAGAGGACTCGCAAAACTTCTTCTATAGTTCCTAGTAGTGTGTCCAAAGTTGTTGCATTTGTAGAAAACAATATTAAAATTATATAGAGGTATAAATGCATTATTGTTGAGAATTTTATTTCTTCTTACCAGAGATTTTCTAAAGTTCACAACCTTATAACCAAAATTATTGAAATTAAAACAATAAACAAAAAATAATAATTGAACTTGGTGTTGTATCCTTGTATTTTGTATCTTCTATTCTTTTTATAAATTGGGTTAAAACCATCACCCTATTTCTTTCATCACTCGCAATAACCCTTTCATACTTTTTACTTATAGAACTAGTTGCTTCTAGACTCCATTTAGTAGGCTTCGTTGGTTGTTCTATCACTTTATTCTTCTGATCATCAAAACTATTTCCAATTTTAATATTAAGAGATATTTGACATCCCAATATCTAATCTATAGTCTCAATACCTTCCCAAACTTTAATTGCAGCTAGTGATTCACTTTCTCAAGCTCTTTTCTTATCGACATTGTAGTGTAGAAAAATGTACTCCTTTGCATTTTCACACTTTGTTTGAGCCCTCTCATTTAAATTGGACTTAATTATTCCTTATAAGCCCTATTTTACATCTACAAGCCTAATAAATTACATTTTTTGAAAGGGAAACCCAACAATAATTAATTCTAATACATAATACTTTACCTTGAGTAATGTGTGTTCTAGGAATAGGGACTTGAGACCCATTTTCCCATGGGAAAATGGGTCCACTCTAGGCCTTTGAACATGAATTTAATTTATGTTTTTAGCAATATTTTAACATCTCTAAATTCAAATTTTGATTCCAGCTTGTAATGTTTAATTTTCAAGAAATTAAGGATACATACCTATAAATACAAGGTCTCTTTTATCAAATTCAAATCCTAAGATATCTAGAACTTCATGAGAGCATTAATTCAAGTTTACAAGAGAAAATTTTATGATCAAAGGCATTCACGAGAAGATTATTAAGCATTTTTTTGTAGCAATAAAGATATCAAACATCATGTCAAAGTCTTCTTGCATCATGCATGTTTTTGGAGCTAACAATGTGATGTAGGTTTCAAAAATCAAGTCAAGCATTCAAAGAATTAATTCAAGCATCAAGATCCACATCCAAGCCATTTCATGTAAGATCAAGATCAATATTGAAAATTTTCCAAAGGATTATTCAAGGGTTTGGTGATTTGCAACATATAATTGTTCATTCATCATTCCTTTCACATTTCATTATTTCAATTCAATGTTTAATTATTAGGAGGGGGTTTGACCAAGGAAAACCCCCATTCACCAAAAACAAACAATTTTTTCCTCTTGTGTTTGCGTTGCAGATTTTAAGTTTAAGAAAGATTGAAGATCTCTTGAAGAGAAAGATTAGCAAAGTTGTCAAAGTTGTCAATTCATGAAAAACTCACCTACAGATATGATTTCTGACTTTTTGATACTACAACCCAAATCAAATAGAAGCTTTAAATTAGCATTAGAGGCTCTTGAAAGTTGTTTGAAATCCCTAAAAAAAGACCCATTCACCCATGGGAAAGTGACTCCTAGGAAGCCTCCAAAAGTTATTTTTGGTGACTAGTACACATCACTCAAAACTTCTCAGATCTATAGAAAGTTTTTTGTTTCTGTGAATATTGAGCTTTATATTACCATTTTAAGTTTGAATTGGCATAATTGAGTAGATTTTCTATTTTTAGTTTTGTAGACACTTAAAAATGTCTTGAAGGATATCATGCACTCAAATCAGGTATACTAACACCGTTTCATCATCAAACTCATCCTATTTTCACTTAATTGATTAAATTAGCATAGCTATTTAATTAATTATTTCATTTACATCTATTAACCTATTTAATTTAATTGAGTTAGTTCACCCCCTTTCATGCTAACATTTATTCCCATTAAATTGAATTAATTTAATTATTTAATCTAAGTCCCTAAGTCTTCTTATTTAATTAAATAACCCTAAGTTATGTAATTAAGTATCATTTCACTTTCCCCCTTTTTATTAAATAACTTTATTTAATGAATATCATCTAATTCCCCTTAATTTCATAATTAAACCTTTGTTTAATTATCAATAACTAACAAATCTAATTCCCCCCCCACTTGCAAGGGAATATTCCTCCTTTGCACATTCCTCCAAAAGGAATATTACCATGGAATATTCCTTCCCCTTTTTCACATTAAAATTTTATTTTAATTGGCTAAATATATTTTTTCCTCACCTGTGAGAATATTCCAAAGAATGTTCTCTTTCTTCACTCATTTGAAAAAGGGGAATATTCATTTTTGAAATAAACTCTCAGCAAACTTTTTGGAAAGCTTTTGAAAGTGTGATTGTTTGGAAAAAGGTGAACCCTTGATTAAATCTCATCATTGATTCTCATTCCTTGATGAGAATCCATGATCCATGCCTCCAACTTCCTTCATCCTTGGCTATTGATTAACCCTTTTGATCTCAACCCTTCATTTCTCATTTGTCCTACTATAAATAGGTAACTATTTAGGGACAAATGAATCCATATTTTAACATCAAACTTATGGTATTAAAATCACTCTCACCTGCACTCACATTTAACATATTTTTAGCTTAAATCACTTGCATATTAGTGTAAGTTCCATGGTAACATAGATGCATACATTTAGTTTATTTGTTAATTAGAGTTTCAATCTTTCTAGTTTAAATTCCATTTAGATTAGATTTTTATTCACACATCTTGATCATCTTAGCATAAATCATGTTAAAATAGCTTGCATCATGTTCATTTAGCTTTAAATCATGTTTCATTACACATCTATCATCAATTTCAATGATTCTCTTCAATAAAATCGTTCAAAATGGGCTCATTTATCCATGGGATTGGGAAAGGGTCACCATTCCACATCAATGCAACACCACTCCCCCAATAAGATAAGTTTCAATGGATTAGAATATGTATTTCTAAAGCTTTTATAGTTTAATATGCTAAGTCTTAATGGATTCCTAGTTTAGTTTTTTTGATTGATCTTATTGGGATTGATGTTTATTGGCATAATTACGATTTGTATCCTCATCGATCAAGTGTAGTCCATACTAATCTGTTGGTCACATTTTAGTGCTAGAAGGAGGGAAGTACCGATCATATTTAACAAATTTTTCTCTCGAAGTCTATTTTTTTGGTTCTTTGTAGGTACAACAATGCTCTTAGAGATTTCAGCAATGCCTTTGTTAGGCATCACCATACAATGAGACTATTTCCATCAGATACAATGATGCCTAATTAAATCACTAGTGTTGATTAAAATAAACTATGATGCTAATAATTTTTAGAAGTATCAAGGATTTAAAAATGACGACGCCACCAAAATCGTGATGTTATCATCATCTCTATCTTTCTGCAAAGTGACACTATTTTTCACCAAAGTGATGCTCATTTGAATTATAGTGATGCTATCATGAACAACGATGATTTTTATTGGTAAGAAAAAAATAGTGAGTAATTTTTAGCATGTGCTTTAAATTTCTAATTTTATCTACTTTTTCGACACATCACCAACTTGCTTTCTTAGGCTAACTGGGTTTTGCAAGTTTGAACAATGAGACTTGAAGTGAAGAAGCATACTACTATCATTTGAACTATAATTGTAACAAGTGTTGCGACACTTTTAGGGAAATTATAACCCATTTATGATGATTTTTTAATTTATTTCTTTAGGACCACACTAAAATTATTTTGGGCTTTAAAATGAACATTCCAATTGGTTAAAATTGAACTCTCACATCACTATGTTTGTTGGATTAAAATCAAACAATACAACTTCCATACTTCATTTGGTGTTTAAAATGAACTCATTTTGTTATAATGGATTAAAATGAACATGTATTTGGTTTTTTACGTATTCTTGTTGTGTTTATCCAATCCCATTGTGCTTCGTGCGATCTTGGGTGAAGAGAAACACACAATTCTACTTTTTTTTCTTGGAAGCACTTATCCTCTCCCCTTGTGCCTATTGGCAATCTTGGGTGATGAAAATATTTTTATGCTTCAAACAAGTGTAACCTTTAGAGGGCCTACCTCCCAAGTTGAGAGAGGGAATGACCCAAGTAGTTCTTTCTATTTGGCTCACTATATAAATAATTTGGAGTGATGAAAGTCACTAACTAGTCAGTTGTGGTTGTCCCATATCGACGAATATTTCCCATAGCATCCTTCTGATGAGTTAAAACCCTTAGATATTTCTAAGGACCGAGAGGCCTCTTAATTTAGTATAATTGTCATGTGTATGGCACCAGCACATCCCATATATGTTCATTAAAAACTTTTCTATAGTGGCTAACCAAGTCCAATTCTGAAGCGTATTTCAAGGTAGTGCATAAGAGTAGCACTATGCCCGGAAGTTACCATGTCTAGTTTTTTATTGAGGCATAAAGTAAATGGGGAATGGACTCCTTTGCTTGGCATGTCAAGACATTAAATTTCCTTGACATAGCCTATTTTTCCACTTCATCTTCATGGATTAATCATCTCTTCTGATGATGGTAACCCTACCAAAAAATATGTACCTGATCTATCTGGGATAGAAAATTTTTGAGATTTAGTTTAACACTTGCTTGATTCCAAAATAATTGAAAATAAACATCAACAAGTCTTTGCAAAATTTCAAACCCGTTGGTCTAAGTATGGATACCCTTTGAAAAAACCTTGATATTGATGCTTCTCCTAATAATTTATTCTTAGAGACTTCTAAATATTTTGGTTTACATCTCAATCCATACTTCCCAAAGTTAACGTAGGTAACTTTTCCCTTAACTTCATCCTTTTCACAAGATGGACTCTATGGAATTGATGATGTTTTTACATAGACATTTAGTTTGAACTTTATAAAGACAAGTGTTTTTGTAAAAAGGAGAAACTCATTTAAGCAATATAACTTGAAAAATTTAACCCCACATGACCATTTGACATCGGATCACTTCGGTTGAACAACCCAAACTTATGCTTGCTATCATTCAACCAAAATTTGAACTCATTGAAGGGGAACACATCAATATAATTAGTAGTTTGAGAAGCTTCACTTTTGAAACAAAAGAAACCCCAACATATCAAAGAAACACAACATATATCATAAACAAAGAAGAGTAACAAGCTGATATTGTTGTTGGAAGGCCCATAGTACCACTACCTGCATGGCAATAAATATCCTCTTTTCTTCCATAATCTTGAAATTTTCTAAATGATCTCACGCAAAATAAAAATCTCCAAGAGAAGGTCTACTTTCCATCACTTAAAACTTAGGTGTCATAGTCAAAAATCTATCAAAAAACACCTTGAGGCACTCTATCAAAATAGGACTAGATTGATATGGAAATTTTATATACATGCTTCAAGGAATAATAGAGAATTGTATGCCTTTTTTGAAAGTCAAAATGTTGGTCTTTTCCAATATCTTGAACTTCTCTAAATGATCTCATGTAAAATCACAATCCCTAAGATATGGTCTATATGCCACTATTTCAAACTTAGAAATCATAGTTCAAAGTATACTAGAAGATGTATCCTAATACATTACCACAACTGAGATCAACCCCTAATGAGGTGTTTTCTATGCTATTTCATGAGCGAACTAGATCTACACATTTCACAAGAAATTCTCCTTGATCATTAAATTTTTAAGGTTTGAACACTTTAGAGGTCTGGCATGTTTCTCACTAACTTGGTCTTTAAAAACAAAGGTTCACTCTAAGTCAACATTGGGTCAAAAACCTTCATCCACATCTTATCAAAATTCAAACTTCACTTACCATTATTTGTAAAAAATTTGAACACACCAACACTTTTGGACTTGGAAATCTATCAACTAACCCCTAACTTAGATACTTTGTATGTGAATGAATCCTTTTCCATGCATTCATCTTGAAGGTCACAATTCTACCCTAAAGATTCACAAGTTCATAAGCATCCTTTATCAAAACATCAAACTTAAGTCAAAAGTGTTGTCCCAAAAATGTTTACAAAAATAACTCCCCATATCATTCATCTTTTCATCTCCCACTACCATCATTACTCCAAAAAGACTTAGAGTGAACCTTCTACCCAAATTTGAGTCAACTTGAGAATTCAAACATTATAAATCTCAACACAACTCTCCTAAAGGTGACCCAAAATTTATGGTAAAAACAAGATCACAACATAAGAGATTCATGGAGAAAAGAAAAGTAACATTCACCTCAAGTGATCCTAATCATCTAGAATTTGATCCAAGAAGTCATGTTACCCCATCACAACAACCTTCTTCTCCATCAAGACCATATAAGATAAAAGATGTCACAAACAATCCATTTGGACTTACTAAGGAAGAAATCATGGAGCATCAAACCCTAGAGAGCATAGTTCCCAATTCCCCATCTTTTGTTGCACAATCATTAACAGAAGACTTGACTTCATCTACTATTCAAAAAAATCCATCACTAGAGATAAATCAAACACCAACACCTAGTATTGCAGCTAGTCTTGCTAAGGACTTTGGCCATACTATTCTATTAGAAAGCAACACACTTTTGGGTACCCTTGATACCAATCCTCCTCAAACTACCACTTGGACACCAACCTTTGGAATTCCCCCCGTTCATGAGAATCCTCTACATCAGCATAAACCACTTACACTCCATTCCTTCATGATAACCTCAACATATTGAGGACACCCATCTTCATCCACTCCCATGAGTACCACAAGTGTGCCCAACATCCTCCAAAGTAGTGTGCACCAAGTATCACAAATAAAATCAAAAGGGAAAGGGAATACCCTCATGCAAAATCAACCTTTAAAACAATAGGGAACATATTCATCCAAAACACCTGTTGATACATCAAACCCAAAAATTTTGCAAAACACATCCATTCCATCCATCATCAACCCACATCAAAACAATCCCTTGATCACAAACCCCACCAACCAAGCTAATACCTTGAACACAAATCAAACACAAGGGAATCCCAAAAACATTGTTCAAGGGAATCCTTTCAATCAGTGGACCCAAGGTGCTAATGTGCCCTTAACATCACAATACATAACGATGCCATCAAAATCTTTACGATTTGTCCCCCAAGTCATGAAAAATCAAATGGGACCTCAAAATTGCATTCCTCCACCTCAATCCACTATCTTGCAAGGAATGTTAAACAAAAATAAACCCCAACCTCTCATCAACAATCCAAGTCTTGGGACCCATCTTCGACAGACTCGAAGAATATAAGGTACAATTGAATCCAAAAAAATGTGTCTTTGGGGTGACATTAGGAAATATTCATGGCTATATTATATGATAGAGGGGGATAGAAATTGATCCAACAAAGGTAAAATCCATCTTATACATTGAACCACTGCAAACATTGAAGCAGATGAGAGGGTTACAAGGAATATTGCAGTCAATCAAGAGGTTCATAACACAATTGTCAAACAAGATTCACCCATTTTCACATCTTATCCATAAAGGAATAACTTACAAGTGGGATGAGAAGTTTGATAAATATTTCCAATAGAACAAGGAATACCTATTGAAACCTCCAATGCTCATGCCACCGATACCAAACAAACTGTTGATCTTGTATAACTTAGCAACATCAATAGCACTAGGTGCTCTTTTAGCACAACATGATAAAAAATGAAAAGGAAAGAGCTATCTACTACATCACTAGGACCTTGGAGGGATATGAAATGAACTATTCATCCTTTGAGAAAGCATGCTTAGTAGTGGTTTTTTCTTCACAAAAATTTAGACACTACATGTTTTTACATCAAATCAAATTCATTGCAAAGATTGACCCATTGAAATACTTGTTATCCAAAGCAACTCTCACTAGGCAAATGGCCAAATGGGTAATGATAATGATGGAATTTTACATAGAGTATGTGGAGTGCAAGGTATTCAAAGGATAAGTGATCACATACCAACTAGTAGAAGTACCTATCTACATAGAGAATCTATTGATATATGAATTCCCTGATGAATTAGTGTTCATTGTCAATGCAGAAAATCAGTGGAAGGTCTACTTTGATGGATCATTCACCCAACATGGATCAGGGGTGGGTATCATTTTCATCACCCCTCAAGGTGATTGCATCCCAAAGTCATATAGACTATCATTTTTGTGTACTAAAAAAATTGGTGAGTGTGAAGCCCTAATCATAGGTCTAAGGATAGCAGTTCAATGGTAGATACAAGAGATGAAACTCTATGGAGAATCACAACTGGTTATCAACCAAGTCAATGATGACTACCAAACTAAGGATGATGAGCTTACTCATTATAAGAAGATGGTATAGAGTCTCAAGGACCTTTTCATAGAAATAAATTTTGAGAAGATTCCTTGCATGAACAACTAAGCAACAGATGTTATGGAAACAATTGGATATTTTTTAGACATGCTGCATAATATCCTACAACGTTAATTCTTGGTAGAAAAACTTATATTACCAACTTTCAAAATCCTAGAATCTAAATTTGTGTTTGTCATTGCTGGTCTTGGATCTTTGTGGTACCATGACATATTCACCTACCTAAGTAGAGAAACCCTCCCATCCGATATAACCTCCAATCTTAAAAGGACCTTTGTTAAGAATGAATCTCAATTCGTGATCCTAAATGATACCTTATACAACCCTAGTATCAAGGGGACATTACTATGATGTCTTAACCAAGAGGAATCCTTTACTACTTTAACATAAGTCCATGATGGCATATGTGGTTCCCATTCTAGTGGTATGGCTATAGCTAAGAAACTATTGAGGATGGGGTACTACTGGCCAACCATGGAAAGAGAAGCCCATCAATATGTGAAATTTTTTTTCCAATGTCAACAACATGGAGATCTGATTCATGCTCTAGCTCAAGATTTGCAACCAATGGTCACATCTTGTCCTTTCTCACAATGGGGACTTGACCTCATAGGAAATATTACCCCAACTTCATCTAATGGCCACATGTTTATCATAATGGCCACTGAGTACTTTACCAAGTGGGTCGAAGCCATTCCTATAACCTACATAACAGGGAAGAAAATTGCTAAGTTTATCCTAAATTACCTCATCAATCACTATGGTGTTATGTAAACCCTTATCTTAGACAACATAACACCCTTCAAGAATCAGGATGTGAAAAATCTATGTCAAAGATTCAACATCTAACATCAATTCTCTACCTTGTATTACCCCCAAGGCAATAGTCAATTTGAGGTTACAAACAAGACCATTATGAATATCCTAAAGAAAATGGTCAATGACGTTGGTCATGATTGATAGGGAGCTTGGATTAATCAATCACTGATTCATGCTCTAGGTCTTGTTTGGAAGACCTCTAAGGTGTCTCACTTCACCACTTCAACCTATAGGATCCTATAGTACTTAGGATCCCCTAGTCTAACTTTTCCAACCCCAACTACCAACACAAATCTTTCCACCAAGTCAAGACTTGGTGCAATCTTGCAACCCTCAGCTTAGCCCTTAATTCACCCTAAAGGCTACAAACCTCCAAATCATTGAATTTAACTTTGTAGGGGTATGGAGGTGCTTCAAAAGACTTCAATCCATCCTACTATGGTTCTTGAAGGTCCACCTGACTCCATTTCTTGGTCACTTTCACCAAACCCTCATTTAGGTCTTAAGAAGGCTACTAGCCCTAGGAGCCCCAATTAGGCCTCCTTCTCTGAGAAAACAAGTTAGTTCTCCAAATATTTCCAAAGAACCCCCAATCTTTCTTTGAGATTCCTGATTCATACGAACACCTCACAAATATTTTTGGGGTCTTTGGTCTTAACTGTTTGTACAAAGCCTTAACTTGAAAATGGGCTATACTAGGGTTTTTAAGCCCTTTTCTAGTTTCTCTCAAACTGTCAAGTCTTTTCCCAACCAAATGAATTGATGGAGTTTCCTCCTGATTACCAAGTCTTGGCAAGAATCACTCTTTCCTTCCCTAAAAGGAAAATTTTCAAGAATTAGTCACCCCTGCAAATTATGTGCTCTACACTTAAGTCTCCCTAGCCGGGCACTTCGCTGGCTTGCCTAGGGCAAGACTTCCATAGCAACTCCTATGCTCTCGAAGACCCTAAACTCTACAATATGTACACCCATGGAGTCTAGTCACTATTCCCAAAGGGTTGTACAATTTGTATGGTGGGAAAGTGAGCTAACACTCCATTTTCTCAAAACTGTTTGGTTTAGACCAGCAACAATAAGAAAGAAAAACTATTTACAACAATGCTTGAAATTGAATTAGAAACCTATCTAGATGCCACACAAAGCTTGAAGAATAGCTACTCTACATCTTATACAATCTACAGTGCCATGTTCAATTCATTAGAGCAGCACTTCCAGCAAAAAAATAGAAAATTCACACACAATCACCACTATTTTCTTGAATTCAAAACTTCAATAATATCACAATGCTTCCAACCCTTCTCCCATGTTGAGGTCAACCCTAAATAGGGTCTCAAAAATAGTTATCCTCTCCTTGGCTCTACTTGGCTGCTTGAAACTCCAATTAGGCATTCTTTGCAAAAATTGAAAAGAAACTCCTAAAAACCTAAAAGATCAAAACCTCATTTGTGCACAAGGCTTAAGCTTAGCCAATGGTCAACATGACCTTCATCAGATGATCATACCCAATAAAAAATTCCATTAAGGCTTATATCCAAATAAAATAGGTTTTATTTCCTAGTTGTCCTAGACAAGACTGTCTTAGGAAACCTATGATAACCTTTGGGTGCTCCTGCACCATTCTCCCCCTCAGCCAAAACTAAGGATTGTGGGGAGAGATAAGATATAAAGCAATACCCTACTTCTTGAACTGAGCTTCATCCACCCATGTACCTTAGATTCTAGTTTGTCTTTCCATTTGATGATATGTTCCATGTATTCCTTATGTCGGGTAGACTTCTTCACCCTTGATTCTAAGATCCTCTCTACTTGCAGCTTGTCTTTAGGAGGTAAGGCTATATTACTCACATCCTTCAAGACATCCACACTTTTCTAATCCAAGTCAGTGACTGGTCCTTTATACCTGATCAAATCAGCCACATTAAACACTGGTGAAATGCCTAAGTCTACAGGTAGCTCCACCTTGTAAGCATTCTTTCCATACTTTGCTAACACCTTACATGGTACCACTCTCTTCATCTGTGACTTGGTTGATGTTCCTTTCTGCAACCTAGATTTGTTGAGATGGACCATGACATAATCTCCTACTGCAAATTTTAGATCTTTCCTAGACATATCCACCTTAGCTTTCAGTTTGTGAGTAGCCTCTGTAATTGTCTTCTTCACTTGCTCCTGAATCTCCATCATGGTCTGAGAAAAATCCTCAGCATGGCCACTCCTATGCTCCATAGCTCCTAAATATCTAAGTTCACACACACCTCTTGTGTGCATTCCATACACTATTTCAAAAGGACTTCTGCCTGTGGTCCAATTCACACTATCATTGTAGGCATATTCAGCTTGTGATACGACCAAGTCCCATGTCTATCCATACTCCTTAGTGAGGCATCTTAGAAGGTTACCTAACACTCTATTAACCACCTCAGTTTTTCCATCGGTTTGAGGATGGTATGCTGATCCAAAAGACAAGTTAGTACCTAACCTGCTCCATAGAGTCTTCCAAAAATGACTCATCAACTTCACATCCCTGTTTGAGACAATGCTCAATGGAAATCCATGGATCCTCACAATCTCTTTGAAGAAAAGATGAGAAATATAGCTAGCATCATGGGTGGTCTTACAAGGAATAAAATGACTCATTTTGCTAAACCTATCTACCACCACATAGACACTATCAAACCATGTCTTAATTTTAGGGAGTCCTACCACAAATTCCATGCTAATACATTCCCATGGTCTATTGGGAATGGGTAGAGGTTGATACAAACCTACACTGCTAGCTCCCCCCTTAGCTTTCATACAAACTACACACTGCTCCACATACCTTCTGACATCCCGTGGTAACTTGGGCCAATAATAGAACTTCTGCACTAGTTCCATTGTCTTGTTGATGCCAAAATAACCACTAAGACTACCAGTGTGCTTTTCCTGAATAAGATTCTCTCTCATTGAACCTTTTGGAACACATAACTGATTCCCTTTGAACAAAAGTCCACTCTATAATGTATACTCTAAGAACTGACTATGAAAGTGATTCTCAAAATCAAAACATAGCTTATATGCCTCCGATAAGTCTTCATCTTCTCCATAGAGATCCTTGAAACTCTCTATCCCAATGCTCTTTATTTGCATCTCTTGCACTATCAGCAACCTCCTACTTAATGCATCTGCCACCTTGTTCAACTATCCCTTCTTGTGCTTGATGATAAATGTGAAGGCTTGGAGGTACTCCATCTATTTCAAATGTCTATTGCTCAACTTCTCTTGTGTGTTGATGTAACTAAGTGCCTGGTTATCAGTAAACACTACAAACTCTTTGGGTAGGAGATAATGCCTCCACTTCCTAAGTGACTATACTAAAGCATATAGTTCCAAGTCATAAGTAGAATACTTTTGTTTAGCTTCATTGACCTTTTCACTAAAGAAATCTATAGGCCTTCCTTCTTGGCTTAGCACTCGTCCTACTGTAATTCCACTGGCATCACATTCCATAGTGAATAACTTATCAAAACTAGGTAACAAAAGGATGGGTTGAGTTTCCACTTCTTGTTTCAATTTCTCAAAACCCTTCTCAGCTTCAAGAGTCCATTTGAACTTAGTTTTTAGGCCACCTTTGATTGTATCAAGTATTGGTGCACATATGCCACTAAAGTTCCTTATAAACTTCCTATGAAACTGAGCTAACCCATGAAAAATCCTTACCTTTGTCTCGGTGGTTGGTGTAGGCTAGTTTAGGATAGCTTCCACCTTGCTTGGGTCCATCTTTAATGATCCTTGGGATACTACAAACCCCAAACACACAAGCTCTTGTTTGAAGAACTCACACTTTTCTAGGTTGATGGCTAACCTCTCCTCCTACCATCTTTTAAGAACCATCTCCACATGCTTTAGATGTTCTTTTGTTATCTTCCTAAAGATGAGTATATCATCTAGATATACCACCACCAATATACCTGTGAAATCCTTAAGCATTTCATTCATGAGCCTCATGAATGTGCTAGGGGCATTTGAGAGGCCAAATGGCATAACTCTCCACTCATATAACCCATCAGTTGTCTTAAAAGCTATCTTCCACTCATCCCCATCTTTGATTATGATCTAATGGTATCCGCTCTTGAGATCCAACTTGGTGAAATACTGAGCTCCTCCAAGACAATCCATCGAATCCTCAATCCTAGGAATAGGGAACCTATATCTAATTTTAATTCTATTTATAGCCCTAGAATTAGTGCAAAGTCTCCACTTACCACCTTTCTTGGTTGCTAAGACTACTGGTACAACACATGGACTGATGCTCTTCCTAATTAGTCCTTGGTCTAACAACTCTTGCACTTGTCTAGCTACTTCTAGGTTCTGATCTGGTGTAAGCTTGTAAGCTTCTTTGTTTGGTAATGAAGCCCCTAGCATGAAGTCAATCTAATGACTGATAGCTCTCTTTGGAGGTAAGGTTGCTGGTGTTCCATCACTGACTATGTCCTTGTACTTCTCAAGTAACTTCTGGACTACTCTTGGTATGACTATTTTCTTAGTCTTATCTTCCTCCTTAGGTTGCACCATGACCACATATCCTTCCCCTCCTTATTGTAGAGTGTTGATAAACTCCTTGCCACTACTTAACAAGACACTAGGGGTCTTTGACTGTCCTTTTTCCTCATCTGATAGTGATTGCAGTTTGAATGTCTTTCCATCCTTCTTAAATGAGATATTGTTCTCCTTTCCATCATAGATGGCTCCTTTTTCATACTGCCATGGTCTTCCCAATAGAATATGGCATGCATCCATGGGAAACACATCACAAATCAACGTATCCTTGTACACTCCAATGGAGAACTCCACCGCTGTCTACTCATTTACAAGAACACTCTGCCCTTTGTTCAACCATGTCACCTTGTAAGGGTTAGTGTGGGGTACTTTCTCCAACTTCAACTTCCTTACTGCCTCCTCTAAGATAATGTTATCAGTAGACCCTAAATCCACTATAACCTTGCACACATTTCCAAGTATTTTTCATCTTACCCTGAATAAGGCTCTCCTTTGCTTTGGCTCTTCTTTGACTAGTTGTCTGATCAGAACCCTACTAAACATCAATTTCTCCCCCATTTTTGACTCAATGTGACTAACCTCTGGTGACTTGACACTCATAGTGTCTTCCTGAGCATATGCTACTCTCTTTTCTGTATTTGAAGAAGATTCTTTCTCTGGGCACCTATAAGCTGGATGTCCTACTTGACCACAGTTATAACATTTCATACTAGAAAAGTATGAATTACTTCTACCTGCACCTCTTCCTCTGTTAGAACCTCCTTGAGATCCTCTACCTCTTCCATAGCCTCCTCTAGAAGTTGTTTCACTTCCATGCTCTGTGAGTTTAGACTCTCCTTGACTTCTTTGTTCAATCCCTCTACCTTGGTATCCACCTCTATGCCCTCTTTGATCTCTACCTTTACCTTTTCTCTTAGAAGCCTGATCTTGTTTCCTCTTACTCCTCTCTTCAATCTTTATAGCCAATTGATAACATTGGTGCACTATTTTGGGACTTAGAAGAGTCATCTCTTCTTGAATGTTCCACTTCAAACTGTTAAGGTATCTAGCCACCTTAAGACTTTCATCCTCTGTAACATTAGACCTCATACAAATTTTTTGAAACTCCTCAGTATAAGAATTCACATCTTGGTCTCTTTGTCTCAAGCTCTGTCTTTTCTTATGCAACTGAATCTCATAATCATCTGGCATGTATGCTTCTCTCACTTTGGCAACCATTCCCTTCCAAGTGGAAATAGGTTTCTTGCCTTCCTTTTCTCTCTCTGTCTAAATGAACTTCCACCATGTCAAGGAAGAACCTCTTAATCTTGACTTTGCTACCTTCACCTTCTATGCTTTAGTGACTCCATCACATTCAAAATGGTTTTCCATTCCCTCTATCCAATCCATGACTAGATCGGCTTCCATTTTCCCACTAAACAGTGGTATTCCTTGAAGTGCTTTTCCACTCAAAGACTTCAATGCCTTCAAGAAAGGCTCGTCCTACAAAATAGGGTCAGGTTTAGGGATCTTGTCTTCCTCTGCAACCTCTTCCTTCTTTGGTACCCTTCCATCCAACTACACATTACTCATTGCTTCCTCAAGTTGGGCTATTCTTGCCCTCAATAGCCTATTGTCTTCCTCCTATTCTTTGACCTTCTTGGCCAATTCTGCATTTATCACCATGTCTATGGAACCACTAGACTCAATCTCTGACATATATTATTCTATCCCAAATCTGTTTTGCTCTGATACCAATTTGATAGGGAGGTTGGATGAATCAATCACTGATTCATGCTCTAGGTCTTGTTTGGAAGACATCTAAGGTGTCTCACTTCACCACTTCAACCTATAGGATCTTCTAGTACTTAGGATCCCCTGGTCTAACTTTTCCAACCCCAACTACCAACACAAATCTTGCCACCAAGTCAAGACTTGGTGCAATCTTGCAACCCTAACCTTAGCCCTTAATTCACCCTAAAAGCTAAAAACCTCCAAATTATTGGATTTAACTTTGCAGGGGTGTGGAGGTGCTTCAAAATATTTCAATCCATCCTACTATGGTTCTTGAAGGTCCACCTGACTCCATTTCTTAGTTGCTTTCACCAAACCCTCATTTAGGTCTTAAGAAGGCTACTAGCCCTAGGAGCCCCAATTAGGCCTCCTTCTCTAAGAAAATAGGTTATTTCTCCAAATATTTCCAAAGAACCCCCAATCTTTCTTTGAGATTCCTGATTCATACGAACACCTCACAAAGATTTTTGGGGTCTTTGGTCTTAACTGTCCGTACAAAGCCTTAACTTGAAAATGGGCTATACTAGGGTTTTTAAGCCCTTTTCTAGTTTCTCTCAAATTGTCAAGCCTTTTCCTGACCAAACAAATTGATGGAGTTTCCTCATAATTACCAGGTCTTGGTAAGACTCACTCCCATCTTCCCCAAAAGGAAATTTGTCAAGAATTAGTCACCCTTGTAAATTATGTGCTCTGCACTTAAGTCTCCCTAGCTGGGCACTTCACTGGCTCACCTAGGGCAAGACTTCCACAACAACTCCTATGCTCTTGAAGACCCTAAACTCTACAATATGTACACACATGGAGTCTAGTCACTATTCCCAAAGGGACGTACAATTTGTACAGTGGGAAAGTGAGCTAACACTCCATTTTCTCAAAACTGTCTGGTTCAAACCAGCAACAGTAAGAAAGCAAAACTATTTACAACAATGCTTGAAATTGAATTAGAAACATATCTAAATGCCACATAAAGCTTGAAGAATAGCTACTCTACATCTTATACAATCTACAGTGCCATGTTTAATTAATTAGAGTAGCACTTCCAACAAAAAAATAGAAAATTCACACACAATCACCACTATTTTCTTGAATTCAAAACTTCAACAATATCACAATGCTTCCAACCCTTCTCCCATGTCAAGGTCAACCCTAAATAGGGTCTCAAAAATAGTTATCCTCTCCTTGGCTCTACTTGGCCGCTTGAAACTCCAATTAGGCATTCTTTGCAAAAATTGAAAAGAAACTCCTAAAAACCTAAAAGGTCAAAACCCCATTTGTGCACAAGCCTTAAGCTTAACCAATGGTCAACATGACCTTCATCAAATGATCATCATCCAATCAAAATTTCCATTAAGACTTATATCCAAATAAATTAAGTTTTATTGCCTAGTTGTCCTAGACAAGACTGTCCTAGGCAACCTATGATAACCTTTGGGTGCTCCTGTACCAATGACTTTCATCTACAATTAAATCCCACTCTTTGTTCCTATCGAACTAGTATCCACATGCCTATAGGTGCAATCCCATTCTCTTGGGTCTATGGATTTGAAGCCATCCTACCTATTGAGTTCGAGCCTCCATTACTGCGAGCATCTCTACAAAACCTAATCATTGATGAAGAGTGTAGTGTACCTTGACTAAATGAGCTAGAATTCTTGGATGAGCATTGTCTTGATTCCCTTAATCACTTTCAAGTATATCAAAAACTGATTGAAACAGAGCTATATAAAGAAGACCAAGAATCAATCTTTCCAATTAGGGGATCTTGTTCTAAAGAAGAATTAGAAAAACCTTCTAGATTAGGATAGTAAAGGAATGTTTGAGCCTAACTAGTTAGGTCCCTTTGTCATCACAACAAGTTATGGATCAGAAGCATATCAATTTTCAATACTTGAAGGTGAACCATTGTAGGAACCAACCAACATCTTGCATCTTAAAAAGTTTTATGACTAGGATTGAAGGGTGTAAATATGAAAATACAAAAAAATAAAATATTATCAAAAATCCAAATAGAAAATGAGAAAAAATATTGAAAAAGTAAAGAAAAACAAGTCATCCTCAAGTGAAAAAAACTTAGGTGATGCTTTGGGAAAGTACCTTGGTGAAAACATGGAAAACATGCGCCTTGAATAAATAAAGCACCTCCATCTACCTAGGCTCTTTTTCCTATCATTCCATCCATATTATTTATTCCATCACCAATCCATGTTTGCATCATAGATTGATATTGTGAAGTATTGTATCCCTTATAGAACTACTTGGCATATTCCAAAGGTCACTTTGTGCTACCTATATCAAAGTAGTTTATGGTATCACATCGAGGAAATCCATTACAGATCAGATTGGGTTCTTGTATGTATTAAGGTTATTGGAAATATCATAAAAAATCCCAAAAACATTCATAAAACCTCATCAAAATCCAAAAACATCCAAATTCTTGTACAACTAAAATTCAAAAACATTCAAAAAATTGTAAAGTCAAGAACACAAAAACATCCAAAACACATCAAAAAACCCTAAAAATGTCAAACATCAAAAATCCAAAAATAGTACCATGTCAAACTATGAGTCTCTGAGCTTGAGCATAGGCAAGGCTATCATTGATGTGCCCCTAAGATATCATAGGTCAATACTTTAGGAGTCTATCATAATAAGTTGGCAATCCATCAACTGTTCATCTCATCATCAATAAGTCGAGTAAGTTGAAATATGTGGTCTCTGTGTGTATAACATAGGCAAGGCTTATCTTTGATCAGCCACTGAGACCCCTAGGATAGGTCTTTTAGGGTAGGTTCTTGGTCATAACATAGAAAATCCCTAAACATTCAAATATCAAAAAATACTTAAACATTTGTAAAATCTCAGAAAACCCCAAAACATTTGCAAAGCTTAGAAAAAACCTTAAACATTTGTAAAATCTTAGAAAACCCCAAAACATTTGGAAAATTAAAAAAAACAAAAAGCATTGGAAAACCTTGGAAGACCCCAAACAACCTCAAAATAATCAAAAACAAAAACATTCAAATGAATTTTAGAAAATTAAAAAAATAGCCTCAAAACATTTTCAAAATACCAAAAACATAGAAATATTCTAGAAAACCCCAAAAACATCCATCCCATTTCACTTTCACCTGTAATAAACCTCCATCCATAATAAATCAATCATCACCTTTAACCTTTTGAAAAAAAAATAGAAAACAAGTATCACAATTCATAAAGTGAGCATCGAAGTGTCAAAATATCAAGTCTAGATCATAGGTGAATGAGTTAGTGAAGTTTGTATTGATGGATTATCATAAACTTCATCCTAATCAAACCATCTGATAACATGTCCTCAGATGCATCCTTCCTGCAATGGACATCAACATCAGACATCACCTTAGCTAAATTAATTGGCAAGAGATATAGATAACATTGATTTTTTGTCTTTGATCTTTTATTACGATTTATCTTATTGGCCCATTTTGAGGACCTCTCGATGATGTCTTAATGATTTAGAGTGAAAGGTATGGGGCATCGATCATTATATTTAATTTTCTATGCTTGGAGGTATTCTTGTAAAATAATCTTGGTGCATACTTGCTTAGTTGTGTGTAGGGAAGTTGTTTGGAGTAGATTGTTGACTATGGCATATGCTTTGGTCTAAGGTATTCTTAGTACCAAACTACATTTTGACAAGGTTTCTGTGTGTCAAAATGTGAACAAGAACCATCCTATCTATTTGTAGAGTTAGAGTCCATTACACTAGATACAATGCCATCCTAGTTATGAATACCTTGATACATCATGTCTATGTGTTATATCAAACAATAAGGAATGACAAAAAATCCCAATCCCAAGATATGAAAAAATCATCATGCATCTCTTGTCACCATCTCTAATAAAGTCTTGATGGATCATAGACTTGTTTGAATTTATCATCAAAATCAATGGTCGAATCATTCATCTTATTTATTCTATCTCCTCTCTATGCTAACCTAATATCATGACAATCAACAAAAACATCATCAATGTATCCATCCTACATCCAAAAATCATCAGCATGCATGCATACCACATATTATAAACATTCATTGCTTTATCATATCATAATCATAGAATATATGCATTATCCATACATCCACATGCATACATCATCATCTCACAAATTTCATAGAGAAGTACACAAAAATAAATGCATTCATATCACTTGCATAAGCATAAACATTTGCATATCATATTATCCATCCTAGAACATATCATAACAAGATATTGCAAAATAAATGGATCCATTACATCGCATATCACATATATCATTGCATAAATAAAAGGAAGTACATCCATAACATTACATCCATACATGATCATAATATATAAACATGTCACATCAAATCATATCAAAATGCATCCATACATTCATAAAGTGTGAAATAAAAGAAACACATCATGAACCTATATCATCTCATATATATATATATATATATAAATGACTATCAATATACAATGTATGAATCAGTGTGTGTATATCAAAATGTACAATGTACACAAGGATATCAAAATTGAGCCTATGAGTGTATCTCTGTATCAATAATTAGGCTATAAAAATGGGTCTGCAAAAGTAGATGAGGTCTATCCCTTGCTAGCTCTGTCCTCATCTTCTAGCTGGTCTAGTTGCCTAACTAAAGTAGAGGCATTGGGATGAACCTGGCTACAATGCTCAAAATCAAGTTGTTTGTGGTAGGGAGGAACACCTTTATAGTAAAAATTCCACCAATATTCTACCTCCTCCCTTGCTTTCTCGTATAGTTGTACAGATACAATCTGACCAACTAACACTTGATCTTGCTAGGAATATTACTGAGATATAGCCTCTAGTTGTTGTCATCAACTGACCTCCTGAGCCAACTAGACATCGGATGTCTACCTCAGCTACCTCTCATGGTCTCTCTCAGCTGTGACTGCTAAGACCTACTGCTAAGCCTGGTTTCGCTCAACCATCACAACCTGTGACTACTACTGAACCTACTATATCTAAACATCATGAGAATCTTCCCTTGGTAGTGGTTTTTGTTGTATCGGTGGTTGTTGTGGTGGTTGTTGATGTAAGGGTGGTGGGGGTGTACCTAGGACTTTTCCATCCTACTATTGACCATCCTAGCCATCATGTCTTTTGCATCATCCTCTACCCTACCCATCTTGTGGTTGGCCTCGACCTCTACCTACTCCCCTCCCTCTTGGTCTCCCTTGTGGAGGTATACCTATTGGATCTGTCAGTTTGGGAGGGGGTAAAAACCATGCATCATATGTAGACATCATCTATGCATATTCCTACCCCTAATCATAGGCCCATGGCCTCACAACCAACTATTTAAAGCCCTCCACAACCTCATGGGCTATTATCATGTGTCCTCATGCCTTCTCTCATGCTAATCTAGAAAAAATGATAGTATAGGAATCATCTGGTCTATCATACCTCTTGCTAAATAATCTAGAAAATATATTAGGTAGGTACCTCTCAATCATGGTGATGCAGGAGCATCCTTGGGTCATCACAATCTTGCATCACCCAAAATATTTTCATTCTAGTTTTTCTTTGTTTTAGTTTTTGTTCAGTTCAAGTTGGTAGATCCGGTGATTCTTTATGCTTGCTCACCAGACCTTGTGAACCTATGTTTACATCATGGACATATTCATTTACCTTATTCCAATATTTGAGAATGATTGGATCATTTTCCAACAAGTTATCACTTCCAGATTATTAGGCAGTTTCTTGAATCGACACCAGAATAATTTCTTATCTAACAGCTAGTTTGATCTCTTGTGGATCATTTCCGTATCTGGTGGATCTTGATGGTGAGATTCGAATTGTTCTATGGAGTGTCCCTGACCTTGGTTTATGTCCACAGTTCATCTTATGCATTCATTGAGGAGTAATTCAAATTTGAGGCCGACCTATGCACACACACATTACATTTTCTTTAATCAGAGATTGTAATAATCTTTGGGCCGACATAGATTTTTCTAGAGTTGTGAATGTATTTAAAGCATTGTAATGGATCTTTAGAAGGCAATAATGAAAATTTGAGTTCGATATTAGAAATTATAAGATCTATTTAGTAGGATTCTCACTCACATTGAGGAGCATGTAAGAAGATGGTATTTTGAGCATGTTCTAATCAGGCTCGTGAGTTGAATCTATAAGCCCAGATGTTGTTGGCTAGTTGTAATTGAATTTTTTGATAATAAGAATGTTTGAATTGGTATTTTATTCCATTTTCTATGTTGCTTCATTGTGTGACTCTTGTTGCATGGTCCAGATTGTTCTCTTTGAGGATCATCCGACCATGGATACATCAGATGGTATCAGAGCTGGTTGTGAACCTGCAAATCTTGAGATAAGAGTTGATGGTTGTGAACCTGTGAATCTTAAGATGAGAGCTAGTTGTGAATCTTGAGTGGTTCAAGGTCCTTGTGGTATTCCTTGGGTGAACATATCATCAATTTGAGGTAGGATATAAGTGTTTTCAATAGATTGTCAAGAGAGAGGCAATTGAAACCTTGTAGTCTGATCACTGAGTTGAGGCAGTTGCACCGAGCAGGGGAAGAGATTCCACCAAGAAGGATGAACCCTAGAAGAATGGATCATATGATGGAGGACTTTATAAATGAGATGGGGAATGAGATCTAGAACCTCTTGGGTGGTTTGAGGAGAAACCCTAAACTAGAGGATGAATATGAAGAAGCTGCAAAAGAACTTGAGGTTGAAGAGGTTGAAGGGATGATAAATGAGGGAGAAGAGAGACTATTAAGAGTAGTGGCACAAGAAAGTAGAAGTCATAGCATGGAGGTTTCTAACTTCTCTGGTACTTTGAATCTAGAAGAATTGATAGAATGGATAGGAGAGTTGGAAGACTATTTTGAGCTTGAGGATATTAGAGACCTGTTGAGGGTTAGATTGGAAAAAACTAACTTAAAAGGACATGTTGCTCTATGGTGGAAAGAGTTATAGAAGGATAGAGTGGAAAATGGTGAAACAAGGATCACCTAGTGGAGACAGATAGTTGCAAGGCTGAAGGCTAAGTTTATTCCGGAAGACTATGAGTTAGAATTGTTTAAGAAGTTACAAAACCTAAAGCAGAAGGACATTAGTGTTAAAGAGTATACTGAGGAATTTTATAAGATGAAAAATAGATTTGGGAACTGAGAGATGACTAGAGAGAAGGTGGAAAGGTATATAAATGGCCTTATATTTAACATTCAGGATGAGATGAGTGTGCTGAGGATTTCCACAGTTGAAGATGCCTACCAATATGCTCTTAAGGTAAAAGAAAAAGTGAAGAAAAGATAGAAAAATAATCTTAGAGGGAAAGAGAAATAGATAAGAAACATTAAAGAGAAGTAGACAAGTGAAGAAGAATCGATACCTAAGTGGAGTAAAGAATCAAATCAGAGGGTACAAATGAGAGGAAATGGAAGCAAGGAGTTCTTGGGTAAATGTTTCAAGTGTGGAGAAAATGGACATCGATCTTTAGAGTGTCCTGAGGGATCAAGTAAAGGAACTAGTAAAAAGAATTGTATGGCACATGAGGAGCAGATAACTGAAGCTAAAGATGGAATAGAACCAGAGCAAGGAGAATCTCTTATGCTTAGGAGAGCCTTGATGAGGTAGAGCAGGGAAGAGGTTAACACTTCACAGAGGAAGAATCTTTTCTAGACTATGTGAAAATTAGGAGGTAAGTTTTGTAAGGTTATTGTGGACACTAGAAGTACTGATAACTTGGTATTTGAGGAGATGGTGGAGAAACTTGGCTTGAAGAGGTTTCCACATCCTTGTCCTTATAGGATAAGTTGGTTACAAGATGATCATGTAAAGGAGGTGAAATAATAGTGTTGGGTGAACTTTAATATTGGCCCCTTCAGAGATGAGGTTTTGTGTGATGTTTTGTCTATGAGTGTTTGTCATGTTTTGTTGGATAGACCCTAGAAGTTTGATAGAGGAGCTATATATGACTGCAGAAGGAATATGATCACTGTAGAGAAGGATGGACAAAAGTTTACTTTGGATTCCTTGAAAAATAAGCAGGAGGAAGTGAGGAACTTGAGTCTTGTGAAGAGTTGTAGAGTTGAGAAGTGAGATGCAATGGTTGTACTGGAGGATGGCATGGGTTTGAAGAAGAACCTTATGACTAAATCTGAAAGTGAGATGGAATTGAAAGAATGCAAAGGAAAAATTATGTAGTAGAAGACTTGGGTTGTAGATAGAATGGAAGATAAGATGAAGTCTTGTAGAAGAGGTATATCAGATGGGTAGAAGAAGGTGAGTGGTGGTAAATGTCACTTACTACCTTGTGCAGGTATGAGGTAGGGAAAGGAAGGTAAAGAGAAGGAGAAGTTGTAGGATTTGATAGAGGAAACAAGGGAGTTTAGGAAGAAGAGAAGTATAGATAGGGAAGAAATTTGGATCAAGAATGAGCATGAGATCTACATCCCAAACCCAGTTTGATGTTCATGAGTTCCTCTCATGGAACATATTTTCTCACTAGGGGTGTCTAATGCAAGAGAATCATTGGGTTGTGGCAATCTTGCATCACCCAAAAATATTTTCATTCTGGTTTGTCTTTGTTTCAATTTTTGTTTAGTTCAAGTTGGTAGATCCAGTGATTCTTTACATTTTCTCACTAGACCTTGTAGACCTATGTTTACATTGTGGACATGTTCATTTACCTTATTCCAAGATTTGAGTGTGATTGGTTCATTTTTCAACAAGTTATCACTTCTGAATTATGTGGCAGTTTCTTGAACTGGCATTAGAATAATTTCTTATCTAACAACTAGTTTGATTGCTTGTGGATTGTTTCCATATTTGGAAAATCTTGATGGTGAGATTAGAATTGTTCTATGGAGTTTCCGCGACCTTGATTTAGGTCCACACTTCATATTATGCATTCACCGAGGAGTAATTCAAATTTTAGGCTGACCTATGAATGCACACATTACATTTTATTTAATTGGGAAAATTGTAATAATCTTTGGGTTGACACAGATTTTTCTAGAGTTGTAAATGTATATAAATCATTGTAATGGATCTTTAGAAGATGGTAATGAAAAGTAGATTTGAAGATTAGAAAGGATAAGATCTATTCAGTAGGATTCTTGTTCGCATTGAGGAGCATGTAAGAAGATGGTATTTTGAGCATGTTGTAATCAAGCCTGTAAGTTGAATCTGTAAGCCCAGATGTTTCCAACTATTTGTAATTGAATTTTCTAATAATAAGAATGATTGAATTGGTATTTTCTTCCATTTTTTGTGTTGCTTGTATTGTGTGACTCTTGCTGAATGGTCCAAATTTTTCTCTTTGAGGACCCTCTGACCTTGGTTGCATCTTATGGTGTGCTCTCAACCCTGCATATATCAAGTCAATCAAGTAAAGAATAATTGTTGTACATCATCATACCATGCTAGCATCTAGAGCCATGGCCACAATCTAAACACTATCATATCATCAATCACTCTCCTCTAGTATGGGATACCAAGTTGTCCTATGTGTTGAGGAGTGATGGTGCCTCTATACCTCCACACAACCTAATCATCTAGCTCCACATCTACCATATGGACAATAGGTCAGAGTGAAATAATGTGCTCCCAAGCCCATATGTGTAGAAGAGTGACTTATATACTAATAGCTCTGCCATCATAGTACATGAAGTCATGCATATCATGGTAAAGGGAGGCTAGCATCATCAACCCCCATGCATACTGAGTCCTCCAAAAAAAAATCATGTTCCATGCTAGCCCCCATCCTAGATTGAATCCCTTGCTCTGGTGATTTGGGGAAACAAAACTTGAAATCATTGAAACTATGATGAATCTAAAGGTCGATGAGAAACCTCTATACATCTCCAAGTCAATCTATGAGTTGACCAAGAAAATAGTTTCCTATTCAAGGAACTCATGACAAATATCATAGCCGACATCAGTTTTGTAGATAACCTACTCTCTATGTATGGGAAATCACAAAATCCACCACACATCCTCCAACATTACTATCACCTCGCTAGTGGGTAAGTGGAATGATGAGGTCTCACTATACCTTTGCTTGCATAGCACTATCATCATCTCCAAGTGACCCTCCCTCACCTATTTAAGCCTAAAAATTATGCTTTTTTGCCCTAAATTCAGCCAAAAGCTAGGGTTTTTCACCAATTTCACCAATCTTTCCAAACTAAAGCTTAGTTTGCATTTTTTTTAGTTTTTGGCATGTTTTTTGCATCTTAGAGCCTTTTTTGACTCCTTAGGTAGTATTTTACCTTTTGTCGAGAAATCAACCCAAAATTCATAATTTTTGCCCATTTTCTTGAGGGGGTAGGGAACCAGCTTATTCCTTCTACTAGGGCAATAGTGGGGCATCCAAAAAATCAGAATTTTTTTCTTTTTTTGATTTAAGCAGTAGTTTTTAATCTAAAATGTGTTAGTCTTTGAACCAACATAACAAGTACCTCACTTCAAAGAGGAAAAAAATGTAGAAAATTAAAAATATCCTGAAGAATTATCATGCACCCGAATCAAGTATACTAACACCGTTTCATCGTCAAAATCATCCTCTTTTTGCTTAATTTATTAAATTAGGCTAGCTCTTTAATTAATTATGTCATTTGCATCTATTAACCTAATTAATTTAATCGGGTAAATTGACCCCCTTTCATGCTAACATTTCTTCCTATTAAATTGAATAAATTTAATTATTTAATTTGAGTCCCTATGTCTTCTTATTTAAATAAATAAACCTAGGTTATTTAATTAAGTATCATTTCACTTTCCCCCTTTCCATTAAATCACTTTATTAAATGAATATCATCTAATTCCCCTTAATTGCATAATTAAACCTTTGTTTAATTATCAATTACTAATAAATCTAATTCCCCCCACTTGTAAGGGAATTTTCCTTCTTTGAACATTGCTCCAAAAGGAATATTCACATGGAATATTCCTTCCCATTTTGCACATTAAAACTTTATTTTAATTGGCTAAATGTCTATTTTCCTCACCCACGAGAATATTCCAAATAATGTTTTCTTTCTTCACTCATTTGAAAAAGGGGAATATTCCTTTTTAAAACAAACTCTCAACAGACTTTTGGGAAAGCTTTTGAAAGTGTGTTTGTTTGGACAAAGGTGAAACCTTGATTAAATCTCATCATTGATTCTCATCCCATGATGAAAATCCATGATCAATGCCTCCAATTTCCTTCATCATTGACCGTTGATTCACCTTTTTTATCTCAACCCTTCATTTCTCATTTGTCTTGCTATAAATAGGTCACTATTTGGGGACAAATGAATCCATATTTTAACATAAAACTTATTGTGGACACTGAAAAAGTAACCCTTCTACCTTTTTTGTCTCGTTTGGGGCCTCCTGGTGATTTTGGCTTAATTATGCCTTGATTTAATGTTGTAATGTGGATAACAAATTCACACTAGGTCTTGGGCCCTTGTGAACTAAAAAGGATTCAAGTGGTACCTTACTTAAGTGTTATAAAGTGTTGTAACACAATTTCACACTTTTCTAGGGTCTTGTTATTGTATTTCACCTAAATAGCCTATTTTCATCATTTACCAAGCCTTATTTCAAAGTGTTGTAACAAAATTTCACACTTTTCTAGGTTTGTCATTAATAATTGAACCTTCTTATGGTTTAATTGGCCCTATTTTACATCTAAAGGCCTTACTTATGAGTATTTTTTACAATAAACCCGTTAAACATCATTTAAAACACTTAAATTTTGAAAACCACTTCAAATACGTAAGGTGGGACCCATTCGCCATTTTGGGAAAATGAGTCCCCTTAGGTTGGACCCACTCGCCCAAAGTGGTGAATGAGTCCCCTTTGTCACAAAATTCAAAATTAATTCAAAATTCTTGTAGGTTTTTATTTTCTAAGATCTAAGGTTGGCCTCTTATGTATTTTTAGGAATTATTGCATTTAATCAAGTATAAATATAAGGTTTTCCAACTCATTTCACCCCCAATCTCTCAATCAATCCAACAAGCAATCAAGTAATCTATCATTCAAGAATTATGTTTGCAAGAGAATTCAAGAACTTTGGAGCCATTACTCACATGTTTGTAGCATTCTACTTCAAGGGTTTGGTGAGTTGTAGCATTTCCTTTTGTTCATTCATCATTCTCTTTTCGTATTTTAGTTCATTTCTAGGGTTTATTTACCAGCAAGGGGTTTGACCAAGGAAAACCCCTATTTACTAGCCCCTCAACAATTTTTCCCCCTTTGCATGTGATTTGCAAGTTTAGGTTGCAGATTTATCAAAGAGAAAGATTGGAAAATTTTCCATTAAGTTTTCAAAATCACTCAAAGTTTTCAAAGTTCTAAGAGAAGTTTGGAGAACACCTACAGGTTGAATTTGACTGTTTCAGACTTGGATCTGAACTAGGAGCAGAAGTGAAGACTAAGGGCTACAATTTCTTATTTTGAATTTTCCAAAATCCAGTGGTGAACTGATTTTCCATTAGTGGTGAATGATTCCCATTTCTTAGGCCTAAACAAGAATTTTGCAGATCTGAGCATCCTTTTGTCTGAAACCTGTTTTGGCACAACTTTCCCAAAGCAGGACTAAATCACCTAGCTTGGCATATGAGTCCTAGTTGGAATCAATAGTGAATTCTTTAGGATTCCAAAGATCCTTTCCATCTCTCTCTAGTCTCTAGGCTCACACTTTCAATTTCATAAGTTTATGTTACAATCTACTTACATTTCTAGGTTTGTTTGCATATCACATTGTGTTTTCAAAGATCTTGCATTTTCCAAGTTTTGCATTAGTGGTGAAATCCTTTATCAATTTTCAGCCTTGAGGAAAATCCCCTTTGATATATTTCAATCTCCTTTGCATTGAAATCTCAAGGGTTTGTTCTTGAATGTGAGCATTGTGAAATCAGATCTCTCTTCCTTCATTCCATTTTTGGTGTGAACAAGGAAGTTGTGCATATCATTTCCATTGTCCAAATTTTGGTGAGCCTGACTTTTGAACTTCATAATTCTTCTTTGGAGTACATTTACATCCTAGATTTAGCTTGCATTAACTTTGCATTAGGTTTTTCATTAGTTAATTGGAATTCTAGGGTTTCAAAGTATGCATTAGTTAAAAGTTCATTTAACTTACATTATTGCACTAAATTTCATTAAAAATCAATAAATTTCTACATTTTCATTTCAGACTTGCATTAGAAAACTTAAAAATCATAAAATTCATTTTAAAAGTTTTGAATTTTTTCAAAAAAAATCAATACTTGGACTCATTTGCCACCTTGGGCGAATCAGTCCCTCTACATATGTTTCACTGAATTTTTTGTCATTTAAAATTTAGTTTTTGATTTTCTACTTTTTTTTTTTTCTTTTTTTATGTATTTTAGTTTTACTTTCCAAAATTTTAGTTATAAGTATTTCATTTTTATTAGTTTACATAGCATTTGCATTCACCCTGTATTTAGTAGCCTTTGCATGAATGTTTGATTTCCTATTGCTAATACTATAGTGACAATAAGTTCAAGGCTCATGCCATCCCATGATAACAAACTCGTTGTGGATCTTGGGTTGTCTAGAGCTTCCACTCCTAGTATTGACACTAGTACACTAGGAATGGATAATACCCTTAGAAACTCTTTGCTTTCAAATAGCATGCAAGTTGAAACACGAAATGATACTATCCTGCAAGAGAAAATAATTCAAATTCATGAGGACTTATCACACCTCCGACATCAAGTAATTCTTGAAAACACTTCAACTACTGCAATTCCTACCATAGAAAACATCCATCACATTCTTGAAAGTGAAGATGGCCTTGACATTGTGAAACACATAGTTGAGATATATACAAAACATCTTCCTTCAACCTCTAGTGCTCCTACACCAGAAAAGAATGTTGCAATCCAAGGAGGAACTCAAACTCCTCCTCCCTCAACCATAGCCTCCATACCTACCTATACCACTCCTCAAGTCACAACAACAATGCAGCAATTTAGTAATGTGATTCCTTCCTTGAGTATCCCTGCTAGCATCCCTAATTCCTATGTGGCATCGAATGTTCTATCTTCTACCAAATTACCACCTATAAGAATCCCATTCACTTTCCCCACCACTACCTACACTCCATCACCACTTTCACTTCCATCCCACACCACTTATAATGATCCTCTCATAACAAAAAATTTCCAAACCGTTTCCTCCATGCAAAAGAAAATTTCCACCATAAACCAAAATCAAAATGGCCCACCCACATATTATGTTCGAAGCATCCCATTGTCTTCGGAAATATTATGGACACCAATTCCAAAAGGATTAGAGATTCCTAGATTTGATAAATATGGAGGGAAGGGAGATCCTTCTAACCATGTTAATTCCTACACTTCCTTATGTAGTGACTTTGTCCTTGATGATAAACTATTAGCAAAACTGTTCCCTAAGACTTTAAAATATTTCCTTGGAACGGTTTTCTTCTTTATTGAACAATTCAATTTTTTCATTTAATGAAATTCTTGATGCATTTATAAACCATTTCCAAGTGTGTATGACTCCCAAGAAGACATTGGCTGATTTGGTGAGATGCAAGTAAAACGAGGAAGAAAATATAATTGATTTTATCTCACATTATCAATTGTTTTATTCCCAAATCAATGTCAAGATCCTTGAACCACACCTTCAAAAGATGTTTATACAAAACTTGCAAACTAAACTTTAGGAAAAACTCACTATGATGAAATTACCATCCTCTATGTAATTGTGTATTTCCCTTTGTGATTATCAAAATTCAGTTAGTAGTCTAGATACAAGGTCCACTTCTAGCCGAATTGAGAAATCTGAGTCCGCCAACCAAAACAATTCGCAACCATTAAGAAAGAAAAATAAAAGGTTCCTTCAATTTAATCCTCCTTAGCCAACACTCAAAATGTGAATAACCAAATAGCAGTTGTTAAAACCGCGGTTCCCTTTATTTATGGAGATCCGAAAAGACAATTCACACCCTTACTCGAAACCCTTCATAACACAATGTCCCAACTTTTACAACAACAAATGATTACCTTTCCTCCTATCAAAACACCTGAACCTACTAAACCTTTACCTCCAAGCTTTAAATCAAATTCTTATTGCCATTATCATTGACAAAATGGACATGACATAGAAAATTGTAAGCATCTTAAACATCTTGTACAAGACCTCATTGATTTTGGTCATCTATCCATTGATGGTGTTAGTGATCAAGGAAATAACTTTGTTGCCCCTCTAAACCAAAACTTACAAATTTTCACTAATCTAATGCCCAAACATAATATTTCATTTTTCAAAGCCAATGAAACTACAAAGAATGATGTGATGAATGTTGATACAAATGATGAACATAATGATCCTATTACAAATCATATCCATACTAATCCTATGGATGAAATGGTTGGAGCAATAGACATTATCCCTCATAAGGATTTACCTAAGAATTCTCTTGATATTGCTTTCCCCTCTAAGGATATAATTAAAAATGCATCTGATGGTCCTCTCTACATAGTTGGTCGTATCTATGACAAGCCCACTAATGGGATACTAATAGATCCTTCCTATGGAGAGAATGTGATCACTGAAGAATTTTTAGTATGGCATGAAATTTATGAAGATGACCATGATAAACTGAAAACATGGATCAAGACACACAATTCTTTTTCTTGCCCTATGATAGGATCAATCACTCTACCATTACAAATCAAACCAAAAAAATTAGATGTCACATTCTCCATCATCCCTGTTGGCCTCCTACAATGATTTTAATAACTAAGCCTTTACAACCATGATTCAGAGATGGGACATCTAACCTAAATAGCTATTTCAATCATCATGAAGTAACTTGTCAACCCAAGGACATGAACTTGAAATGGGTCAGCACAATATGTGCACTAGGAACTCAAAGTAGCCATTTCATTCTATAGCTAAGGAACACACAATACTAAAATTAAAATGCTTGAAAAGGAATGAGACAAATTTTAAGTATCAATCAACAACTATGCTAAGCTAAAATGCATAACAAGAATAAAAATCTGAGCAACAAATAAGAAACTACTCTGTCTCCTTTGGTTGTAGGAACAGTCGGTGCTAGACTTCTAACTGAGTACTAAATAGCAAGTAATACTAAACTAATGCTAAACTAAGAAGATGTATTACTCACCAAGTGGGCCCCCTTGGATAAGTATCCTCTAAAACTAATGAGAACTCAGATGCTTGAACTCAGAAATTTATTTTTTTCACTGTAAATCATGAGTACAAAAGAGCCATGTATTTGTATTACTAAAAAATGGAGAGTGCAAGTACAATATCAAATTGTGTAACCTTCTAAAGAAGGAGCATCATATCATTATTTATACTAACAAATAAACAAGGCATTCAACTCCATGATTGGGAGGATTCCATTTAGGGAAAATAGAGAAAATGGAATGATGGCGGTTATGCATGCATGGAATCTAGTTAGACATGCAGGTCCAAACATAGATTCATCATAGCAGTAATTCCTATGCATGCTCGATCATTAAAGTCCACTACAAGGAGGTTACGTTTAGTTGCATGAAGAATCTTCATCGTTAGCCTCCTTTGACTTGGAGCAATTCCTTTACTGGACATTATGGTGCATGCCCAGTTGCCGGTGTCTTCCTCAACTTATCATATTAAATCTGCATGGTAATGTTAGTATGCATGTAATGACTGCACATCTATAACCACCTTAAGGAACATTCATTAACCACATGCAAAATCAATACAGATAATCCACATAATATGCCAAATGTCATTAAAGTTTGTAGAGATAGGATTTAAGTCCAGTGTCATGGTTTGAGGGAAACATTATATAAATATCAATATTTAACGTGAAATTCCATGACAAATGTCAATAAATAAACTATAGATTCTACCCAAAATTGGACCAAAAACTAGGCTCAATCACTCCCCCCAACCTAACATTTTGCTGGTCCTCCAGTAGGGGAAGGGTTGTTCTTTTGCTTGGTCAAAGTTCTGAAATTTTCAACTAATGGCTTTCCAACATCATTGGCTATAGTGCGTGAATCAGGATCCCAATAGAATCCTCCCAATCTGTCAAATCTATTCCATCTCTATTTTTTTGCAGCAATGTCATACTGTTAGAATCTAAAGTTTGGAATGGGTCACATGAGCATGGGTGGCTAGAAAGTCAAGGGAATCCAAGATCACCCTTGTGTTCTCCCAATTTGAATATACCTATCAATCATTTTTAGTGTTGTAGCATAATTGTGGATGGAATGAGGCTGAACCTATTTTATCTCATCAGCTAGACTATCCCATCTTTGTGGTAGACATCTTCTCATAGTTTCCTCCTTTGTTGTCATCTTTACCTCATACTCACTATAAACTACCTCAATCCAAGGCATAATCCTATTTCCATAACTAGGTTTGAGAAGCATTCTATGCCATTCTCTATAAATATCCCTTGGGTTGCTTGATTCATCCCTAACGGGCAAAGGGATGTTAGTCTCCAATTGCTTATAAGACCCATGTTGTTGTCCCCAACTAATCTCATTTTGCACCCAATACATTAATGCCCTTAATTGGACATCCCCAACATATAATAACATATTCCAATCATGGTCTTGAGTTACAGCATAATTATGTAAATAAAATTCACATAGCAAATTCTTTATTTCAGGGGAGGAAATCCTATAAGCATTGAAAAATTCAATAGGGGTGTCAATAGAAGGATTCAAACCTAAGAAAATCCTTGACAACTTAAAAGAGAGATATTTCTCTTTCAGGAGTAGAGCATAGACCCTTGGAGGGGTCCTACATTCCAAAATCTATGGTACCAAAGATGCCATATCATCCACCCTCTACTTTAGGGTGGTAATTTATGCATCTTTATCTTCAACCTCCTCGTCCTTCTTTTGAATTTCCTTCTTCAATTTCTCTTTTTCCTTTTTCCATTCTTCCTCCCTTTGTATTTCTTTCCATAAATTCAAAATTGTTGCATGTACTATAAAATCAAGAGGATTGTGAATTCCTACCAATTTTTTGTCGATGGTAGCTCCTCATATGGCACTATCTGCATGGACTCAGGCTATCCATGTTGGATGATCTGGTTGTGTTGTTGATATGTGGTTGTCATTGATGTCAACACTATTAGCACTAATATATTGAAGGTTTTATATGTCAAGGATATTCAAAAAATTGTAAAAGAAAGTATGCAAGTTCCAAGTGGTTCAGTGAAGGTCATGAAAGTTTCATGCTTAGTACGTTGATGATCAGTCATTGTAGATTAAAGGGTTTATTTCTATGTGTATCTATTTTATCCACAAGAAATTTTAGAGGTCCGCGTGAAGATTTGGTCCTATTATGGACATTGGTGTTTTGTCAATGTTTTTGTGGTTTCAATCAGTGTTCCTAATTGAAGTTGGTATGATTATAGTAATCTCAGTAGTTGCATATTTTTTTGTATTGTTTCTTGATTGTGCTCTATTTAGATCAAACCATAGATGTGCTTGTGGTCGGTGATTTTTCTCTTGTGTGTTCAGTTTTTGTGTTCTTGGCTGACATGGTGGGTGTAGCGTGTTGTGGATCCTTGAAGATTAAAATTTGAATGATTGGTGCACTCGAGAAGGTTTTTTTAAGTCTTCATTACATTGTGGCCAATGGTGTTTTATTTGCATTGAAATTTTATTTGTAAATTTGGGCCGACATTGTGTATATGCTTTATATTTTGTTTTGGCTGACAAAGTTGTTGATATAATTTATGTTGCGGATATATAAGAGCAATTGTTTGTTTGAATTGAAGTGTGTGTTCAAGTGTGAAGTGTGCAAGTCCTATGTGTGAATTTTGTTCAAATCATTCGAAGGAAGAGAAGAGTGTGAAGAAGAGTGAAGAAGGTTGAAGAAGTGTTCATGTGCATAACTGGAACTGTAACTTGGCATTAGCAAATGCTATTTTCTCAGTTCACAATCTAGATGGTTTTAATCTGAATCTTTCTTGGGCAATGAGCCCTCTTGTAATTGAGCAGTGACCTCTAGGCAGTGTTCCTAAATGCATGTGCATTCCCATTGATACTTATTTATACTTTTAATAGGGTAAAATCTTGTGGACTGACATCCACTGTGGTTTTTCCCCTAACAAGGTTTCCACATAAAAAAATATTGGTGTTCTTTGTGTGTCTGATGTGTTGATTATTTATGATTTATTGTTCATTCATCAGATCTGAGATCAAATTTAGATTAAGCTTCAAAATTTAAATATTTTATGACAACTGATTCACCCCCCCTCTTAGTTGTCTATCCTTGTTTTTCCAACAATTGGTATCAGATTTGGTTCCTCTAAATAATTTTAAAAGCTTGAGGTGATTTGAGATCGCATCATAAGAAGAAGGAAATTCCTAGATTTGATGGAACAAACTACTCACTATGGAAAGCCAGAATGGAATGTCATTTGATATGTTTAGGTGAACCATTCTAGAAGATTACAAAGAATACATATACTATTCCTCAAAATGGTCCCTCCACTCCTGATGAGATTAAAGAAGCCAAGAATAATATCAGGGCCATGGAAGCTTTGTTGAGTGCTCTGGCGGATTTAGAAATGACAAATGTGATAGGTCTAAAGATAGCTCATGAGATGTGGACAAAGATGGAGACTTTCTATGAAGGATATGTACATGTGAATGTCGCTAAGCTACGAAGTTTGAAAGGAAAGTATGAAAATTTAAAGATGGGAGAAGATGAAAATATTTCTTCTTTTATGCAAAGAGTAAATGAAATTGTGATGGGTATTATATGTGTCAAAGGTATTCTGGATGAACAAGAAATTGTAGCTAAAGTGCTAAGATCATTTCCTCCATCTTACAAGTCAAAATCTCATGCTATTGAAGACTTTAGATCAGTAATGAATGTGACAAGAGATATGTTGATTGGTAAACTTATTGCTTTTGAGTTGAGTGAATTTGGTGATTCTTCCCCCAAGACTGAATTTGCAATAAAGGCTTCTATATCTAGAAGAAACAAGCAAATATATGATTTGGTAGAGAGTTATAGAAAGACATTTAAGTATGAGGAAGGGATGAAATAGCTTGAAGATGAAGAAAGAGAAGTAGAAGAGCTAGAAGCACTGATTGTAAAGAAAGAAGGTAGAGGACAAGGTAAGTATAAAGGAAAGTTTCCTATCAAGTGTTTTTCTTGCAGTAAAATAGGCCATTTTGCTTCAAGGTGTCCTGAAAGTGTTCCTAGGTCTAATCCTTACAAACCCAGATTTCAAAAGAAATGCTATTTTGCTGAAGAAGGTGTGACTGATGAAGAATATGATAAAGAAAATGGAAATGAAAATGATTGGGTTTTTATTGCTATCAAGGAAAATAGTCTAGTGGCTACTAAATCTGCTAAAGTTGAGAAAGCTCTTGCAGCCCGAATTGAAGAGAAGGATGAGTAGGTTATAGATAGCAGATGCTCACATCATATGACTGGTAACAAAAGAAAATTTTTAAGTTTAGAGAAATATGATGGGGTTGTAATATTTGGAGATAACAATGCTTTTGTGATTCATAGCAGAGGATCTATTTGTCTTGGTGGAAATCATAACACTGATGATGTAATTTATGTTGAAGGCTTAAAGCACAACTTATTGAGTTTTGGATAGATGGTGGACAAGGGTTATGATCTTCAGTTCAAGGATGGAAGATGCAAGATACTTGGAAGCTCTAGAAATGTAATTGCTTTAGGTAAACAAAAAAAAGGAAATATTTTTCACCTGAGTGTTGTAGATGGAAGTTTTTTATTTGCTTGGGTAGATGAAAGCTGGTTGTGGAATAGAAGGTTGTTTCATGTGAATTTTGATAACATTGTCAAAGAAAGATCCACTCAAGCAGTAAGAGATCTACCTAAGCTAGTGAAGCCTACTAACACAATATGCAAGGAATGTCAGATGGGAAAAAAGACAAGAGTTTCTTTTCAGAGAAAACAACATCATTGTAATGGAATACTGGAGCTAGTGTCTATTGATTGGTATGGTCCCTCTAGAGTTAGAAGTCTACAAGGAGAAAGGTACTTTATGTTGCTTATTGATGATTACTCTAGAATGATATGGGTTGCTTTCTTAAGAGAAAAATGTGAAGCATTAGAGAAGTTAAAAAGTTTCAAACTATGGTAGAGAATGAGACAGGTATGAAAATAAAATGCCTAAGGTTAAACAAAGGTGGTGAGTTCACTTCCAAGGAGTTCAATTCTTTTTGTGAAGAGAATGGAATCAAAAGACAATTATCTGCTCTTTGAACCCCTCAACAGAATGGAGTTGTTGAGAGAAAGAATGAAACAATTTTGGATGCTGCTAGAACAATGATGATGGAAGGAAATGTGCCTCACATCTATTGAAGAGAAGTTTTAAACACTTTTTTGTACACTTTAAATTAGGTAAATGTCAATGGTATCTCTGGTAAGTCTCCTTTTGAGCTATGGTTTGGTTATAAGCCTACTATTAAATATTTCACAATCTTTGGAAGTAAATGCTACACTAATAGAGATGAGGATATAGGAAAGTTTGATGCAAGGAGTGATGAAGGAATATTTTTGGGTTACTCTACTAAGAGCAAGGCTTACCAATGCTACAATAGAAGATTGATGAAAATGGTTGAAAGTGAAAATGTCAGAGTTGATGAGGATTTTGCTAGATCATCTAGATATTATGGATATGATTCTGATGACAAGCAAGATAGTACAAAAAAAGGGAAGAATGCTCAAACATAGAATCAAGTTCAAATTGTTCCAGTAAATCAAGAAATTTGGGAAGGAGTAACAAGTGAAAGTGCAGAAGAAAGAACTAAAGAACCAGAAGTGTGAGAAAATCCTAAAGTTCCAAGGTATGTAAGGTTAAATGATTTTGAAAATAAAATTATAGGTGATAAGAATAAAGGTGTGAAGACTAGAAGAAGGATAGCAAAAGAGTATTGCCTAATCTCCAAGACTGAGCCCAACAATGTCAGTGAAGCTTGTAATGATGAACACTGGATGGAAGCTATGGAAGAATAACTAATGCAATTGAAAAGAATAATACATGGATTCTTGTTCCTAGACCTAAATATAAAAATGTGATTGGTACTAAATGGGTCCTTCAGAATAAGTTGAATGAACAAGGTGAAGTGATCCGAAATAAAGCAAGATTGGTATGTAAAGGGTGTTCACAAATGGAAGGTATTGATTTTGAAGAAACTTTTGCCCTTGTTGCTAGAATTGAAGATGTAAGATTATTTCTTTCTTATGCCGCATACAAAAACTACAAAGTTTATCAAATGGATGTGAAGTCAGCCTTTCTGAATGTTAAATTAGAAGAAGAGGTATATGTTGAACAACCTGATGGATTTCAACTGACTGATAAGGAAGACATGGTTTGTTAAATGAAGAAAGCTCTGTATGGACTCAAGCAAGCTCTTAGATCCTGGTATGCTAGACTAGATAAATACTTACTGAAGCTTGGATTCAATAAAGGTACTACTGACATCAACTTATATTTCAAGTTGGATCAAGATAAAGAGTTGATTATTGAAGTCTTTGTTGATGACATTATTTTTGGAGGAGATGATGATTTATGTATGAAGTTTGCTGATGAGATGAAAAGTGAATTTGAGATGAGTATGATTGGAGAGATGACATTCTTTCAGGGATTTCGAATCACTTAGTTAGAAAATGGGATTTTCATATCTTAGTCCAAATATGTGAGAGAGCTACTGAAGAAGTTTGACATGGATGACTCAAAGCTTGTTGGTACACCCATGGTAACTAGATGCAAGTTAACATAGAATGATGATTCCCCTAAGGAAAATCAAACAAGATACAAGTCAATGATTTGTGGATTGCTATATTTGACATATACCATACCAGACATCATGAATGTTGTGTGTATGGTAGCTAGATATCAAGTTGATCCAAAAGAATCTCATGTGACTATTATAAAAACAATCTTTAGATATCTAAAAGGAACAATTGATTTTGGACTTTGGTATCCTAAAGATAATGATCTTACTCTGAATGCATATATTGATGCAGATTGGGCTAGAGATGTAGATGGCATGAAAATTACTAGTGGTGGTTCTTTCTTCCTAGGGAAGAAGCTGGTGTCATGGATGACCAAAAACCAAAATTCCATTTCCCTATCTATTGTCAAGGCAGAGTATATTGTTGCTGCAAATAATTGTACTCAAGTGTTGTGGATGAAACAAATGTTGAAAGACATCAGAGTAGTATATGATGAGCCTGTTTCCATATATTTTGACAACTCAAGTGCAATAAACATATCAAATAATTTGGTGCTACACTCTAAGACCAAGCATATATCAATCAAGTTTCACTTCCTAAGAGAGAAAGTGAGTGAGAAAGAAGACAGATTGGAGTATGTGCCTACCAAAGAGTAGATTGCAAATTTTTTTAGAAATTGTGATTAGTAAATTGATGATTAGTTGGTGTGGATTAAAGGGTTTATTTATGTGTGTATCTAGTTTATCCACTGGAAGTTTTAGAGGTCCGCATGAAGATTTGGTCCTGTTATGGACATTGGTGTTTTGTCGGTGTTTATGTGGTTTCAATCAGTGTTCCTGATTGAAGTTGGTATGATTCTAGTAATCTCAATTTTTTTGGATGTTTCTTTGGTGTTTCTAGATTGTGCTCTATCTTTTTTGCACATCTGCATTGTTCGGTGTGCTCTTGGTTGGTGATTTTTCTCTTGTGTGTTCAGTTTTTGTGTTCTTGGCCGACATGGTGGTTGTAGCATGTTGTGGATCCTTGAAGATTAAAATTTGAATGTTTGGCATACTCAAAGATGTTTTTTTAAGTCTTCATTATATTGTGGCTGACGGTGTTTGATTCACATTAAAAATTTATTTGTAAATTTGGGCCGACATTGAGTATATGCTTTATATTTTGTTTTGGCCGATGAAGTTGTTGATGTAATTCATGTTGCGGATATGTAAGAGTGATTGTTTGTTTGAACTGAAGTGTGTGTGCAAGTGTGAAGTGTGTGATTCCTATGTGTGAATATTGTTCAGATCATTCAAAGGAAGAGCAGAGTGTGAAGAAGAGTGAAGAAAGCTAAAGAAGTGTTCATATGCATAACTGGAACTGTAACTTGGCATTATTTTATTTGTTCACAATCTAGATGGTTTTAATCTGAATCATTCTTGGGCAATGATCCCTCTTGTAATTGAGTAGTGAAATCTAGGAATTGTTCTTGAATTCATGTGCATTCCCATTGATACATCTTTATACTTTTAACAGGGTATAATCTTGTGGACTGACATCCATCGTGGTTTTTCCCCTACTAGGGTTTCCACATAAAAATATTGGTTTTCTCTATGTGTCTGATGTACTGATTGTTTAGGATTCAATGTTCATTCATCAAATCTAAGATCAAATTTATATTACGCTTCAAAAGCTAAATATTTTGTGACAACTGATTCACCCCCCCTCTCAGTTGTATGTCCTTATTTTTCCAATAGTCCAGTTATCTTTGGCTGCAGGGTTACTATTTCTTCTTCTGCTTCTTGTTGCAGGGGTCCTCATTCTTGTTTTTTCTATGGCTATAGGAAATCTTCCTCTAGTTTTGGATATTGCTGCAAGATTTCTTGTTGTAGGATTTCCTGCTCATGCTACAGGAAATCCTAATTTTCCGCAAACTCTTCTGCAATGTTAGCAAGATTGGCCAGTGTTAAATTTGCTTCTTTCCTAAATATGCCTTCTTCTTTGACATTCTCCTTCCCCATTGGAGCTTTAGGGTCCTCATGTGATGTCTCACTAGGCTTACAACTTTCCTGTGGAGGCATACCAATCGCAGGCCCAACTGGTCTTGATTTTTTGGGAGGTCTCTCACATTTTCCTTTTGCTACAGGATGAACAATGTCAACCTTCCTCTTTTTAGAACTTGGCACATTTCTTTCTGCAGGGTGTGTTTTGGTTTCCCTTTTCTCATTTCTACTTCTCTCTATTGTGCCCTAGTTTTCATCAGGGTTTCAAGTGGAATGTAACCTCTATAATTATTTCCTTAGTTGCCACAGCTTCCAACCCTTTTACTATGGCTTTTCCTTTGGAAAATGTCTAGGCGAATTCAAGGGAAATTCTTTCATCAAAGCCATCTAGCTTTAGGAAGTAATATGACCATCCATAGTTTCTGAATTCAGCTAGGCATTGTGCATCCTACAATAAAACATCATGCACCATGGGTTCATTTCAAATTAACCCACCTCCTATTGTCTTCAATCAAACAAATGCTCTGAAACTTCTTTCCTACAATTCCCATATGAAAATCAAGCTCACTTTCCTATAGTGCCTACTAAATTTCCAGTGCCAATATCGACTAAATTTTCTTTTCTTTTTTTCACCTTTTTGCTTGCAACTCAAGATCATGATAGGTTCAATAATGGCAAGAAAAGGAGTGATAAAGGGTAATTATGATGGGAAGAAATGTTGGTTGCAGTTAATGTCACTTCACACATGCAAGTCATCCTCTCACTTAGATTTCAAATCAGCTCATTTTAAATTTTCTAACATAGCCTACCATAAATTGACACATGGGCAATATATTTACATCTTTTTTTGTCCCTCCTGCCAACCTAAATTTGGACATTTTGGACATGTTTCCATACATGCGAGATGACAATGGTGATTTGAAAGGGAATGATGGCATTTTATGTAAACATCTATACTAATGTACAATGATTAAATGAATGCACTTAAAATATGATTAAAGATAGTAATTAATGCACAAGTAATTGAATGTGTGGAAGATTTTCTACAAAGATTGTGGAGAAAGTATTGCTTACCTTTTAGGGAATAAATTGACTCATTGAGAAATTAATGAGAATGAAGTGGAATGAGGTGAGGTGGAATGAAGTGATGGAGAAAGATGGTGATGGATGGGTGAATGGGTGGAGGGACGAAGAAATGGAATTCCACATAAGTGAAAGTATTTATTATGAGAAGTATGTACCTTAACAAGCTAGGAGGGACACTAGGTCCATTTCCGTTGGCTACAAGAAGCTTGAGTGTTGAATGCTCGGTGAACTTCTACAGGAACTCTTCTTTAGAAGCTGGCTTGTGATATAATATGAGGCGATGACCATTGACAAATCATTTGAACCTAATAGGTTCAATGGTAGTAAGCTAAACAAATCCATTAGGAAAGACCTCAGCAACTTCATATGGTCCTAGCCACTTTGTGTACAATTTTCCTACATTGTCTTCATATATTGAGTCATAGAGTAGGGCCCAATCTCCTAGTTGGAATTTCTTGTCCTTGATAAAATTTTCATGCCATTTGATTCTTTGATTTTGCACTACTTATGTATGTTACATGGTTTCTCTTCTTATCTCATCCAAGGCATTTAGCTACATGATTATTTCTCTTTGTGCCTCAGAAATGTCCATCCCCAAATCTACTACAGTTTATAGATTTATATTCAAATTCAACTGACATCATAGTTGTCTTTCCATACATCAACTCAATGGTTGTCGTATAGGACCAAACAACTTTTGGTAATCTATTTTCCCAATCCTTTCTATGTGTAGCTACTATTTTAGTCAGCATGGCTTCAATTTCTCTATTGGTCACCTCAACTTGGCCATTAGCTTGTGGGTGATAAGGAGTATACTTTCTATGCCTTATGTTGTACTCATTAACTAGTGCTACAACAAGGGTTGATGTGAATTGTTCCCCTTGATTAGTCACTATTTCTCTTGGGACTCCATATCTTATGAAAATCTCCTTATAAAGAAATTTTGCAACCTTGTTATCTCTTGCATGCTTCATGGCCTTAACTTCTACCCACTTTTCCACATAATTAGTGCATACCAATATATAAGACTTACCATTTGATGGAGGTTCAATGGGTCCCACAAAATCCAATCCCCACTTGTTAAAGGGAGTGATTACTACCTAAGGGCATAGTGGCATCTCATCAGAGCATTTCTTTCTCTGTCACTGTATAATTGAATTCAGCTCCTTCTAAATTTTTTCTGACAAAGTAAATGGTGTTTTCAACAACCCCTTTCTATCCTAATAATTTTCCAATGGCATAATTTGATGCATCAGTATGGATTTGGAAAGGAATCTCCCAATTAGGCCCTTTGAGTATAGGAGCATGAGTCAAAGCTTCCTTCAAGTGAAAAAATGTCATGTCATAGGCTTTAGTCCATTGAAATTTAGCATCTTTAGTGAGAAGAGTGTACAATGGTGCTACTACCTTCCTAAAATCCTTGATGAAATGCCTATAATATCCTACATGACCCAAGAAACTCCTAACATCCTTTTGTTTTCCAGGTGTGGTAAAATTTGTTATCACCTCAATCTTTGCAGGATCTACTTGAATTCCCTTATGGGAGATTTAGTGGCCAAGAACTATAGCTTCATGTATCATCATGAATTACTTTTCACTATTTAAGGACAAGTTTTGGTATTTACATCTATGTAGGACCTTCCTGATATTTTCCAATGCTTGATTAAAATCAACACCATAAGTGGTAAATTCATCCATATAAATTTTCATGCAATCATGAGAAATGTCTGAGAATATGCTAATGACTGCCCTCTAAAAAGTTACAGGTGCATTGCATAAGCCAAATGGGAGCACTCAATAGGCATAGGTCCCCCATGGATAGGTAAATGTAGTCTTCTCCTAGTTCTTTGGTGCAATTTGGATCTAGTTGTAGCTGTTGAATCCATCTAGAAAAGAAAAGTATTTCTTTCCTGCAAGTGTGTCCAAAACTTGATCAATGAAGGGTAAAGGAAAGTGGTCCTTGGTGGCAGCATTAAGTTCCTTATAATCAACACAAACTCATCATTTCCCTCCTTTCTTGGGCACAATCACTAATGGAGACACCCACTAACTATCTGAAGTGGGGTAAATAAATGTTGCATCTAGTAATTTTTGTAGTTCTCCTTTCACAATCTCTCTTAGTGTAGAGTTAATTCTTCTTTGTGGCTGTCTTACTGGGGTGCAATGATCTCTGATGTAAATTATGTGTGTACAAAGTTTAGGATCCTATCCCTTCATATCATGATAATCCCATGCAAATGCATGTTGATGGGTCCTTAAGAGTTTTCCCAATAACAATTGTTGTTCTTCATTTAATTTACTAATAACATTCAAATATTTTCCTTCTGACACCTGTACTTGTGTAATTAACTCTATCATGGTTGCCTCATTAACACATGTTACCTTTAGTTCATATGGAAGCAATGTATGGGACATACTTGTTGTTGTAAGAATTTTTTCTACAAGAATAGTGGTTGCAGGAAGAGCATCTGCAAGAACTTCTGCATAAATAGTGGCTATAGGAAGAGCATCTGTAGGAAGAACGTCTGTAGAAATAGTAGTTGTAGGAAGAGCAGGTAGAAGTGTCTTGACTGGAGTAGAAAAATGAAAAGATGATGCTTCCTCCACTTCATAATGGTTCTGAATGATGTTATCCAATACTTCATCCTCATCTTGGAGTTGTATGAAAGAGCCTCTACCTAGCATCATAAGTTGTACCATAGAGTTAGCTTCTTCGGCCTCTTCACCAACATGTGGCCATACGAGATTATCTTCATCATGAGATGGATGAGCAGGAAAATAAAGAAAAAAAATATTAGTGCTCCTCTCATTTGAAATGGTCATGTCACCTAATCAACATCTAATGTATGCATCTGTAGTTGCCAACCATGGCCTTCCAAGAATAATGGGATACCCATCTAGTGTAGCTTTAGGAGAAAGAATCATAAAGTCTATTGGGTACTCCTAGGAGTCTAGAACTACCACAAGATCCTCCACTACATCACCAGGCTTAACAATAGAGCTATCAACAAGCTACAAGAGAGTAGGAGTAGATCTCATGCTTGTGATATTTAGTTTCTCAAGGATGTCTTTGGTCATTACATTTATTATTTCCCTTAAATAAATCAAAGCATTCTTTACTTGGATCCTATTTATAACAACTGTTACCATAGGATTTCCTGGGTCATTATACTTGGGAGTAGTCACTTTTCCCAACATGACGTTAGCTAGTTGTCCCACCACATGAACTGTAGTTGGTTCCTTCTTTTTCCTACCTAGATTCTTAAGACATGCCTCCTTGATTTCCTTGTTGTAGATTGGAACATCCTTTATGGCCTAAAATAGAGGTATTTGGACACATATATGTTTCATCTGATCCAAGATATCAAAATTTGTATCCTCTTCTTATCCTTTCTTCTTGGAAACTTCCAATCTCTGAGGAAATGGTGGTTCTTGTTCATTCTGCTTGACTTGGGTTGGTTCAAAACTTTTAGGTACACTTGGCTGAATGGATCATTTAGAGGTTCCTCTTCCTCTTCCATAGGAAACTCATTGATAATGGGCCTGGAAGGGGCTAGTAGAGTAGTAACTGAAAACAAGTGGATATCACTTATAGTCACAACATATGCAAGGAATTGATTTGAGTCAGCCAAGTATGCAAGCTGTTGTTGTGGTTTGTTATTTGGATTGGGTGTTGGATGAGCTAGTAGTTGAGTAGGTTTAGGTGCATTTGAGCTTGGATTAGTAGGTGGAGGAATTATAGTAGGCTGTTGGGGATGAGAAGGTGACTGCATGTAACTTGTTTTCTAAGTAGGCCATTGCTTCCCTCCTCTCCATTGATTTGTTTGCTGCCAATTTCTTGGAGGTGGTTGTCAATGCCCTTGAAATTGCTGCCAATTCCCTTGAGGTTGCTACCACTAGGGTGGAGAACTTTGATGACTAGTCCAAGCATTTGGAGGGTTACTCCAAGGCTATGGTGGATATTCTCCATAACTCGGTGGATATGGGGGCTTTCATTGGTTACCAGGTGAATAGGAATTAAAATATGGCCCAAAATAGGATAGTGGATCCACTGCACACCTTGTCTTGGAGCCCAAGGCTTCCTTTGTGCAACATAGTAGACTTCATCTTCTTTAATCTGGATTGGATTGAACTCAGGTGGAACCTGCTTGCTTTCAAGATTAGCTACCATTTTACATCTATGGTCCTTCTTTTGTCTACAGTGGGGGCAATACTCTATCAACATTGCCTTTGCCTCCTCTTGCTTCTTCTTGGCCTCAAGTGTATCTAGTTGAGTAGCTAGATTATGTATAATATCTTTCTTGAAGTCTGCTAGCAAATGAGTAATCTCCATTCTTGAAACTCCATTGGTAGTTGACTTACCCATGGAAGATTGGTAACCTCTCCCTTTATTTGAAGCTACCCTAGAGTAGTTTTGGCATATTTTCTTGATATCCTCCCAAGGAACTTGAGAGATATCTCCTCCTCCCATGAGGTCCAAGGCATTAGTGCAATTATCATTGATTCCTCTCAAGAAATTTTTTTTTGTGAGTCTTCATTAAGTGTATGGTGTGGAGATTTTTGCAAGAAAAACAAAAACCTTACAATGTAATCTTCTAGGCTCTCATCTTCCTTTTGTTGCATCCTAAAAATGTCACCTCCTCTCATGTCACTGCCCTTGCAATATTCCTTGTATTTCTCAAGGAATTTTGTCTTCATGTCATCCCATGTTTCCACAATATCTATGCCTAGGCTCATGAACCATCTTAATGCAACCTCTTTCAAAGTGGTATGAAATAGCTTAAGCCTATGGGAATTAGTAGTATAATCATAACTCCTGTAGATTATGTCAAACTAAAATAAAAAGGTATCAGGATCTTTTGTGACAATTCCATAAAACTTTGGGATTGCTGAGGAAGGAATGTTCTTGATTTTTTCAACTTCATTTTGATGGGAAATGGGGAAAGGAAAAGCTGGTTGGTTAGGCTTGTTCCTATTTGCATTACCCATGCCTACTTGATGTGGTTCCAAAGAAAAGGGGTTCTCAAGCTGATTTTGATCTTCACAGGAGACTTCAGAACTAGTCAGATCAGGATATGCATCAACAAAGGGGTGTGGATCTTCTTCTTCTTTTGGTAGATTCTGATATTCAACTAGTTGGAATGGATTAGAATTTTTAGGAAGGAATCTTCCATAAGCATCCCTTCTCCTTCCTCTATGCATGCAATATCACTCACTATCAGTCAACTTGCACAAAGAATTGGTAAAGAATATGGGGGTCATTACTTCCTAAATGAGGATATACTAAGAAAAACTTTGAGAAACACTACAATAAGAAAAAATACCAATGAATCCAAAAGACTCTCTAGTTTGACACCATCCCTGACAATGACACCACCTACAATGATTTTAATAACTAAGCATTTACAACCATGATTCAGAGATTGGACATCTAACCTGAATAGCCATTTCAATCATCATGAAGATGCATTTAACTTTTCAACCTAGGGATGTCAACTTGAAATGGGTCAGCATAGTATGTGCACTAGGAACTCAAAGTAACCATTTCATTTTATAGCTAAGGAACACACAATACTGAAAGTAAATTGCTTGAAAAGGAATGAGACAAATGTTGAACATCAATCAATGACTTTGCTAAGTTAAAATTCGTAACAAGAATAAAAATTTGAGCAACAAACAAGAAACTACTCTATCTACTTTAGCTACAGGAACAATCACAAAATGGAATTCTAGTGGCTATAGGAATAGTCGATGCGAGACTTCTAACTAAGTGCTAAACAACAAGTAATAGTAAACTAATCCTAAACTAAGAAGATGTATTATTCACCAAGTGGGACACCTTGGATAAGTATCCTCTAAAATTAATGAGAACTCAAATGCTTGAACTCGAACCTTTATTTTATTCACTATAAATCATGAGTACAAAAGAGTGGTGTATTTGTATTATTGAAATTGGAGAGTGCAAGTACAATATCAAATCAAGTAACCTTCTGAAGAAGGAGCATTCGATCATTATTTATACTAACAGCTAAACAAGGTAGACAACTACGTGATTGTGAAGACGCCATTTACGGAAAATAGGGAAAATGGAGCGATGGTTGTTACACGTGCATGGAATCTAGTCAGACATGCAAGTCCAAACATAGATTCAACACATTAGTAATGCTCATGAATGATTGATCATTAAATTTCACTACAAGGTGGTTACATTCAGTTGCATGAAGAATCTTCTATCATCGGCCTCCTTTGACTTGGAGCGATTCCTTTGCTGGACGTTATGGTGCATGCCTAGCTGGGGGTGTCTTCCTCAAATTACCATATTAAATCTGCATTGTAATGTTAGTACGCATAATAACTACACATCTATAACCACCTTAAGGAACATTCATTAACCACATGCAAAATCAATATAGATAATCCACATAATATGCCAAATGTCATTAAAGCTTGCAAAGATAGGATTTAAGTCCAATGTCATGGTTTGAGGGAAACATTATGAAAATATCAATATTTAACATCAAATTCCATGACAAATGCTAGCAAATAAACTATAGATTCTAGCCAAAATTGGACCAAAAACTAGGCTCATCAATCCCATAGTCGGACCAATTTTTTTTGAGGCTAGGCCATCCATGGCTTCACTCAATGAAATTTATCCCTTCGGTTGTGCACAAATGCTTAAATTTTCCATTTGACAATGAAATATTCATCATTCACCATAGTGTCTTTTACCCCTTGTCTTCCAAAGGAAACTTTTCCTTAGAAGCCTTTTGGTCCAAGCCCATGGAACTTATAATGTCACAATAGGACTTCTTTTTCATATCTCACCAAAAATTCAAAGCAAAGAAAATAGGAAAATTATCCCTAAGAACCATTTCCCCTTCCATTTCAGCACCTCCCATACTTGATGAAACCATGATTGAACCTAAACAAGAACCCAACAATCAAGACCGACCAATAACAGAAACTTCACCTACATCATCCAAAAGACCAAGAGATAATGAAAGAAACTCTGTCATGCTTCCTTGAATAAAACAACTTTACAAGGAAAAATGTTGTGCAATTTTTACACACACGCCCCGCTGAAAGTAGGGACCCTTTCTCACTTTGGTTTTGGTGCTTTGGCCCTTTCTTTTGAGGTTTTGTCTTACCTAGGCATGTGCTTGAAATGTTTATTTTGAATGCTTAGGTGTTTCCCCTTGGTTATTTGTTGAATATCTTAAGTTCTGAATGAATTTTGGGCTTTTGCCTTGATTTGGGACTTTCTGCCCTAGTCGGATTTTCCTGGATCTTGCTTGGATTCCGGTTGGATCTTGTTGCTCGGGAATGTCTAGTATTCACGGATTCCTTTGTGAGCTAGATTTTCTTGGATTTTTCCCTATTGTTGGTTTCCCAGGTTTCATGATTGTCTTATCGATTGCATTAATGGCTTCGTATGTGATTTCAAGGCTTGATTTCATTTGATTTCTGAGATCTTTTGCACCATTATGCTCATTATTTGCCATCGTCTAAGTTGAGAGCTGCATTCTTAGGGTTTGTTCTTTGAGCTTTTGAATTTGATTTGGGCGTTTGGGTTTTAGTCAGTCTCATTTGGTGGTGATTTCTTGTGCATTATTTCTTGTCTCAGTTGTGGACCCCATTGAGCTTTGCGTTTGTTGCTTCTAAGATCAATTCTTGCTTTATAATGGTATGTGTCTGATTGCTCTTCTTTGAATTGAATTATGAATCATGAGGGCTTGTGGGATTTGACTTCCTATGTATCTGTTTATTTCATGCTACGGTTGTTCAGTATTGCATCCTTTGTCATCTCCCAGGCGAGTTTTGAGTTCATGTGTCCATTTTCATTTTTAATGAATCTTGCCTGAGAGTAATTAATAAACCCTAGTGATGACTTAACAGTGGAAACAACTAAATTCCGAGCTTGCCTATGTACTAGTGGCGAATGAATAGGGTTTTGGACCTGGGGCAGTGCCATATCGGGTGATTTCATTTCAAAATTGACCTAGAATGTAAAGAAAATTCATAAAAGGTCTGTACCCAACTTACCCTAAGTTAAACTTTTCAAAATCCATAGTTGGTTTAGTGTTTGGGTGAAATATTGACTCTCTATCCCTCTCGAATTTTCATCGTTGTGACCCTTCGAAGTCAGAAAGATGTCATACTGATCACCCAAACGTTTCGCTGAAAGCCTTCCTTAGTTCGTATGTCATCACTGTGACAGGATCATTTTCACGCTGATAAAGTTTCTTATTTCCGTCGGTGAGACAAACAAAGTTTTCCAAGACCTCACCCCGTAAGAAAATGTCTCATCATCGCCATGGGCGAGACAAGTCCTAGTCACCAAGATCTCATAGCAGGCTCCTTTCATCTCACTGATCATCTATTCTATCGATGAGACCTCCCCCTTTCGGCAAGACCTTTCGTCGAACATATCTTGCTCTTGTTGAGTGACCTTCTATCAGGGAGACATTCATGCTTCGCTAAAACCTTACCGCGAGCTCCCTACTCTTGCCAAGACCTTCACCTTCAGCAAGACTCCTAATAGTCGCCAGGACTTCATAGCGAAACATTTATCTTGGCGAGCCTAGATCTTCTGTCGGGGTGACTTCATAATATTAGCAAAGAGGTTATGCCAATGAAAATTTTCATCGGCAAGGCATAATGTAGTCACCAAGACCCTACCCCGACTACCCGCTGGTCACATCGAGATGTTTGTTACATCGACGTTCGGCAAGACTCTGTAAGTTCGCCCAGACCTTCTATCGAGAAACTCTTGTCTGTCTGAAGTATTTGCCTAGACCTCGAAAGTCAGTGAAACATGAGGCATTCACCAAGACCCTACCCCGACTACCCTGTGATCATATCGATATTTTTTACTATATCACCGGTCGATAAGACATGCCCCACTCGGCGTGACCTCATCCCGAATGAAAGTTGTTTGGCCGAAGTACTGGCCTTCGCACTATTTGGTTCGGAATGGTGCCTTAACCACAGATTTCCGTCGAGTCCGAATTTCTCTGAAATATTCCGTCTCCCTAATTCTTCGAAGTTTCCTTTTGGTTCATTCTTCGCTGGAATCCATCTCTGGCGGATTTTCCCGAAAGTTGATGAAATGTAAAGGAATATTGAATAGCATGATATGTTATTGTTTTTCAATGCATTTTATGATTTATTCATGCTATCTTAAGATCTCCTATATTGTTTATTGATGAAAAATAATCATGATTCATGGTTAAGTAGGTGTTTCCTAGTTATTCAATTGGAATCCGATCGGTCTAGAATTTCCCGAAATTCCTCTCTAGCTCAGATTCTGCAGATGGTCTTGAAACCCAAAATCTATTGTGGTCATTTTATATGAGATTTAATCACACCTTGATTATATGAGACTAATTCTAACAATGTTTTGATGGATTGACCTTGCTTTCCTGTAGTTTTTAATATGATTTGCATGTTGAGTGCAGGTTGGATAAAGCAAGGCGGTAGCTGGTTCCTCATTGTCTGATGCAGAGAGGATTAAGCTATACATTAAGAGCAAGGTCCCTGAAAGCAAGATCACTTCTGTATGGTCAGAAGTCACTGATACAAATGTTGGCCTTTGGGACTATGAGGAGTTTAAAGCAAGGATGGCAGCCGAGGATCCTCCTTTGGTGACTAGAAGGATGATGGAATCAGGCTTGTCCCATGTTGCTGGTTTCCCTTCTATGGTACATTGTTATGAATTAGTCCTTGAGTGCACCAGGCACTATGATCAGGACACACAGAGGATAATTGGTCCTCAAGGGAGAGTTGTTGCCAATCTCAACCCTGTCTCCATCGCCCAAACATTCGATATGCCAGAATGATCTCATGTGGTGTGATTTACCATTGAGGCAACTCAGGAGTTCTACGATGAACAAACTGTGAAGTCACAGTAGATGATCAATTCTTGGCTAGAGAAGTCCAAGTCCCACTCTTCCAAGTTTCCCAAGTAGATGTACAGAGCAAAACTCAAGAAGGAATACTATGATGCCATCACTCTTCTCAACAGGGTGCTTAGATTGAAGAGTTCTAGTATATTTGAGAATTGGATGTGCCATGTCATTGTGAGGATGGAGCAAGAAAAGATTAATTACCATTGGGAAGGGGTCATCATCCAGGTAATTCACAAGCAGTTGTCCAATGTGTTGCAGACAAAGACTTTCACAATGACCTCATATTTGGTCTATGCACTTGCAAGATTCCATCCCCACAAAGGGTTGGACACAAAGGGAATTTTCGGACAGGATATTATTTATGAAGTTTTCCCTCAGTTGTATAGGAAGCTCAGACTATAGGAGGGAAAATGATGCATTTACCATGCATATCACCAGAATGCTTCAGGAGGCAGAGAATGTCAGAATTTCAGACCAAGCCAAGGAGCTCATCAAGAAGTATGGAGCTTGGTTTATTCAATTCCCAACCTTCTCCTACATTCAGATTGATGGCTGCCAAAGGGCCCCATACAAACTTCCAAGGTATCCCACTAACCACATCATATTGTTGGAAGTAACTAGACAAATTTGTGATTTTGATGCCATCGTCAAAAAGGACAAACACAAGACTAGATTTGGTGGAGATTTCCCACTAAGGATTGTCACTAGAGAGGTTTTTCCTTCAATTGGTTATGCCCAAGCTTCAAAGGAAGAATTGAGTACTCTAGGCTTGTCTTTACACTCCATGAGGTCCATGTTTGATATCATAGGAGAAACGTAGAAGAAGGCCAGTAGGGAATATAGTCATAAGGTCAACTTGGAGGACTATTGGGCCAATTGTGGTGATGAGTATGAGGTCAGAAACAAGAAATTCTCCCAGCTTCCAGTTGAGTCAGTTCGACTGTATAACATAAAGGCAGTTCCCAATCAGTTGGAAGATGATGGGAACCTAGTTCAGGATCATGCTTATGAGGCCATAAAAGATAGACCAATTGGTGATGTGGATTGGTTAGAGGAAGAAAAGACAGAATTGAAACAACTTGTGGATCTAGTTCTCAAATTCACTAGGATGTGGCTAAAACGTAGACTGTGGGAAATGGAAAATAATAGTGTGCAATGCACCTATGCGCTAATGGGAGATTTGAATCCCCATTCAACTTCTAAGGAGTCCACAGGGCCGGAAGATCCTAAAGGTAAAGGGAAGCTATATTCTCTTGTCAAAATTAAGTCTAAAGGTGTTCCAAGAAAAGAGGCCCAAGAGAAAGAAAAATAGAGGAAGCCAAAGGCTAAGAAGAGGACAAGAACTAAAAAGTCTGAGCATAAAGGGACTGAAAATCAAGGTCGAGAGGTTGATGTACCAATGCCCAAATGGAGAAGCATTATGAAGTTGTTAGAGAAGGAAAGTTCTAAGGAAAATGAAGAAGTTGCCCCATTGGTGGTTGAGATAGAAAGTTTAGGGGAAAAGGAAAAAATATATGCAAGGTCTTGGACTCCTTCTCCCAAGGACAGTGCACCTAAATTAGACCTTCCCCCTATCATTCCCCAGGAGGGACAGCAGGAGGATGTTCCTTTTCTTATGAGGCCCAAAGTGCATTAGGTGAGGCAGGGAATGTTGAGGAGCATTTGGATACTGAGGCAGAGGAATTCCATGAGGGTGACCTTTACCGTGCAGAGGCTAAAGTTGAGGAGATAATGCGGTCTCCCTTGGTTGCACATGTAGAGTCCCCAATCACACATAAAGGAGTTGAATTTCCCTCAAGGGAAGACGAAGCAGAAAAGGTTCTGTCATTTGAGCATAAGGAGGAACACATTGGGGAGGAAAGGAATAAGGATGAGACTCCTGAGAAACTAAATTTGGAGGAGAAAATATTAGAAGACCAACAAGAATAGTTAGGATCGAGCCAAGTGCAATTAGAGCTTGCTGTTCCAGAATGGCTTGACAGAGAAATAAAAAGGAAGCAAGTAGTGGTAGAAGATAGTCCACCGAATTGGGATGAACTCTTATCCAAGATTGGTAAAGGTAAAGGTAAGAAGAAGGCTAGAGTGATCTCAAGAATTGAAAGAGATGAAGCTCAAAATAGAGTTGTTCACATTGCCATCCCTGCTCTACATAAAAAGAAAGATGATGTGGCTGGAAAGGACTATAATGTTCAAACTTTCAACCTTGGGCCTACATCAGTTGAGCAAGACATTGAAGATTATGAGGGTTCTAGTGCAACCATTGTGGATAGATTGAGAAAGGAAATGAAGACCAAGTAGGATCTGAAAAGAGAAAATGAAAATCTCAAGAAGTGCTTTGAGGAATTAATGAGGCCACTATAGTCCATTAATCCTTCTTCCTCCGCTACAAATCCTCTACCTTAGGAGACTATAACCAAGCTAGAAAAGATGAAAGCATCCACCCTTGCCACTACAAGTTGGTTGCAAGGGGTGCAAATAAAAGTTGATGAGGCTATCAAGGAGATCCTATCAACAGGAAAGGATGTTGTCATGACAATTGAGCGGTTGAAGGCGGTATTGGCCCAAGATAAGGAGGATACGGATCTTCTTCTAGAGAAAACCAGGACCATCATGGAATACACCAAAGATAAATTAATGAGTGATGGAATTCTTCCTTCTTCTAGAGCTGCCGAACCATGGGAGTGGTATGAGGCATTGCAGATTAGGCAGAAGGTGTTGAAAAAGATATAAAAATAAAGAAAGCAGATTGATGATACCCTAGTTGGTGTCTACAATTGCTCCATTCCCTTCTTTGAAATTATGACGGGTAGAAGGAAGATCGTGCCCAAGTACTTGAGCCTCGAGCAATTGAGGAAATGGTGGCATGATGTCTATGCACCACTTGATTATGGGTCCGTTTCTGAGCACCAGTTGGATGATGCGGCTACCTACCTTGCAGTTATTGATAAGTACCTAACATATAAGGTAGACTGGGATAGGTTGGTCAAACACTCAAGAGAAGAGATTGCGTCCATTGAGAATCGACTTAGGGTTTTTCATCTACCACCTTTGGCGGACTTGGATGAGGCATTCTTGAAAGTACATGAAGGGCCAGATCAGAGCAGAAATAATAGGGAAGGGAGCTAATGATAGGCTGCGACGCAATTTGTGCTTCCCTATTATCTTCCCGCTTGTTAGTTCAAGCTGCATTGCAGATCCCTAGCCAACTTTGATGGAATGTGCATTTATGCTTATTTGACCGACCGTGGGTTTCTCTTGACCGAGTTCTTGCGCCATTAATACTGCAAAACCCTTGCCTAGCCGACGGGTTTTTTTGGGGAATTCTATATATTTGGCATTTCACCTCATTTGTAAAGGGTTAGAAGATTAGAGATAGTTAGAATTTGTAATTAGAATACAAAGATAGTTAGAAGCAAGTCAGCAAGTAGGTATTCTCAAGCAAATATTGTAATAAAAGGCTCAAATTCTTGCCACAGTGGATAACTTGAATATAAGAAATGACATTGTGATTTGGTGCCATACTTGTTTTCTCTTGTCTTGCATGGTTCCTGTTATCTCATCTTTAAAATTTCTTTGAGTTGGTTAATGTTTAGATTAGATTCGATTCAATAATGCTTATGGTTTGGTACTTGAATGTTGTAGCAATCCCTCAGTCCATACTTTTCACAACCAACTGATTGTTAGTTGCTTTGCAAAGTTAGCTTGGACTATCATATTCATTGTGCTTAAGTTCGATTGTGAGGGTTTATCCATTTCAGCTGCAATAAGGTTGTTTGAATGAATGCTCACGATTTGAAAATCTTAACACCTTAGAAGATTGCACTATTTCTACAAGGTTGTAGATTTATCTGGGTCGAATAGAGATCAGTTTTGAGGTATTGGTCCATTTTGGTATTTATCATTTGCATTGTTAATCTTAGGAGTAGCATTAGATTTAAAATCTATTTGAAACCCTTATCTTTTTCCATTTCTTTGATTATTGGGTTAGATCTAGGAATGAAGTATCATCAGATTGTTAGATCTGATAAAATCAATTCAATATTTTGCTTGTAGTAAGGTCCCATTGTGATTACTAGCATTTTCACATTTTGTTACTGAGTTGTTTATGCACTGTCAAGACCTGACATTAGAGAACTTGGGGTTATCTCTTGAGGCTTGCCAATAGAGATTTACCTTTCAAGAGAGATAGGATATCATATTTTGTTTGGCTGTTATTATGCAGAAAACACAATCAATAGGAACTGGCGCTAGAAGGAGGGCTTGAATAAGCAAGCTGGATCAATTTTTGAACCCCATCTCTCTTGAGAGATTTAGAAGAAGAACAAGATCTACTCCAGGAGAGGAAGAATTTCAAGAATTACCAGACCCTACTAGGTCAAGAAGGACCAATAAAGAAAGGAATCATCATCATCATCTCGTCCACCTCCCACATCCACATCTTCACCAGGTTCATCTGAGTCTGAGGACATTCCCAGTCCACAACCTCGGCTCGTCATAAATTAGCCATTTCCACCCCTACCTCCACCAATGGATTTCCTAGCAACAAAACCATCTCCATTAAGTTTTTCCATCTATAATGTAATGCCCAAAAACCCTGAGCACTTCTGTTCAAAATTCCATGTCAATGATCCCAATAGGACTGCTGAGGAGCACATTAGGATCTTTCAGACTGTTCTCAAAGATAGAGGGATAAACCATGAGGATGTGCTTGTAGATTATTTCCTTATTCATTAGGAGAAGATGCATTCTATTGGTACAATCATTTGCCTACTGGGTCTATCCATCATTGGACTGAACTAGATGATGCCTTTTTATAGAAGTTTTGAATCCCCATTAGTTCCAATGAACTCTACCATCAGTTCAGTAATGTGAAGAGAGAGGTCAGTGAGCCTATAGGGTCATTCAATAATAGGTTTCATCGTGCTTACTCCAGACTACATGCCCCTTATGCTGTCGATGAGACCACCACCTTAGAAGTTTATTATGAGGGACTTGATAGTTTGACGGCTACCTTTATGAAGTGGAGTAATAACCCTCCTGCTAGTCTACTCGATGCATATGCAGAAGCTGTGAAGTTAGCACTAATTTGAGGCAACATCTTTCTAGGCCTTTACCCTCATTAGGACCCGTTGCTCACCTTGTACAAGTTCCAGCTCTTAACCAGGCTCTAGCGAACTATACTCTAATCATGAATCTGGTTCCTCAGTTTCCTTTGGTCCCTCACCTAGGGCCCCCTATTGGACAAGTGTTATCCATGATGAGTTACCCCCAGAAAAATGTGAATCAACCCATGCACACCCATCCTCAGACTATTTATCCTTCCTACCTATAGAATTCTAAAGTCTTGAACCAATCATTAAATGCCAATGCTTCGGCAGGGTATTCCCAAAATAATGTGAATCAACCTCCATACAATAATCCTGACAAGGATAGACTAGATGAATTATCTGAACAAAAAAAGAAGTTGAATATGGAGGTGACCTACTTGAGGAACCAGAACAGTCAGTTGCAAGTGGCTCAGAGAAACATGCATTCTAATCAAAATAGAGAGAATCCACAAGGACAACACTTTGATAGAGGGAAACATCAAGATCGAGGATATAATAATGACATAGGATATAACCATGATAGAGGTTACAACAATGACAGGAGATTTAATAATGATAGAGCATATAACAATGATAGAAGATAGAACTATGATAAAGGACAACCCTCAGGCTAGAACCTTGACAGAGGTGGTGGACAAGGATTCGAGAGAAGGCAGCCATCAAGACAGAACGGGACTTGGAACACAGGCCCCAATAATGGAGGAGTCCCCACCCCATTGGATCAACCAATTATTCAACCTATTAATCAGTCTTCCAGTCAACCAGTTAATCAAGAGAAGCCTCCTAGTGGTGTCTATCTAGCTGAGGCTGCTTTATCAAGGTGGTGTAGACTCCACAAGACTAGTCAACATTCTGAGTTGGACTATCAAGAATTCCAAACAACAACCTCAATATTTTAGTATGAAGTGGAGAACAATGCAAGTTGTCAAGAGATAGTACCTTCTATTCCTTATGATTCACCAGTGTTGGTATTAAACCATGCTCCTTTTCCGCAAAGTGAGGAAAATGTACCTGAGAAAGAATATGATCAGTTGGAGGATGAGGTAGACCAGGTGTGCAATGGAGATGGGATGACACAATTATTTGATGAGAATCCAGTAAATGATAATGGTCCCAGAGATGAGGAAGAGGCTTATGTCAAAGAAGAAGCTTACATTGAAGAAGTGCAGACCTTCTAGAAGCCTGTCAAGAAGTATGATTTGAGGGAATTGCCACACAGGCGCCCATAGGCTGGAGGCTTTACTACATCCATCCCACCGAATAATTTCAACATGCCTTCAGACTCTAATGCTAGAAACAATCCCTCATTGGCCTTGGTTTCTAGGCAATATTTATCTCAGGATCCAGGACATGCTAATGTACCAAAAGTAAGAAATGTTGATGCAAATAAAGAAAAGATGGTGGAATACCCAAGGGAGACTCCTACGGATTTAAATGAAGAATATTTGGCCACGTATGTTGCTGAAGAACTCCAAAAATTGAAGGTAAGTCTATCTGCATTCAAGTTATTAAGAGTTTCATCCATTAGGAATGCAGTCTTAAGATCTTATAATGCTAGTTCCATGACACAAGATAGGTCAGTTAGCAAGAATGTCAATAAAGTATCTAGTTCTCAGCCAATAGGAGGGAAAAATCAAGCTCATAATCAAGACTATATCCCCCTGGAGATACTAGGAAAGAAAAGGATAAATCTCAAGTTTCTCAAGTAGATACTCCCTTAACTTTGTTTCAAGGGAAAACAGACACACCCCCATTCTTGATCTCTGTCCACGTATTTGGCAAGAATTTACATAATTGTCTACTGGATTCGGGTGCCTCAACCAATGTTATACCCCTTGGTGTTTGTAGAGCTATGGGTATCACACCTGCCAATTCTCAAAAGAAAGTTACACAGCTCGATAGGACTGAAGTCAATGTTGTAGGAGAGTTAAACATGATTCATATGCAGATTACTTTTGATCCTAGAATTCAACAAGTTATCAATATACAAGTGGCTGACATACCTGATGCTTATGGCCTAATCCTGGGAAGGGACTTTACCAGAGCTTTGAATGGATATGTTTCAACTGATCACTCCCATATGTGGCTTCCTTGGAAAGGTGTGCCAAATCAGATTAGAATTGAACGAGAACCTAGAATGAAGTATATGATTACAAAATATCAAAAAACCTCTGCTGAAATTATGGTATTAGAAGAAAGTATGGGTAATTATATGCTTTCCGATCCCCTTGAAGAATTGGATTCAAAGGAGGTCCTCATGTTGCATACATTGTCTCATGGCCTCACGATAGAGTCTTGTGATGTTGAAGCCCTAGTGGAACCAATTAAAGACAATGGTGAACTAGCTGAAAGTAATGATGATCCAAAAGATAGCCAGCTAGCTTTGTTAGATAGATTTCAAGAGTTCATTCAAAAAAGTATTGAAGATCAGATTCAGTTAGGAAGAAAAATGAACTTTGGAGAGTTACTTTTTCCCAATTGGTTGCAGGGTACATAATGCTTCACACTCAGAATTGGATTGCTGCTTATGCCAAGCTATAGTGGAACAAATACAGAAACGTATCGACGCCACTCCTGCAGTCAAAATTGATAACATGAATGTCCAAGAATATCCTAAGAGGGAAAGAATAATGCCTTCTAAAGAGCTATCCGGTGGTAACAGTGCAAGTAAAAAAGTAGGGAGCTCTGTAGCTACTGGTTGTTGGACTTTGAGATTCGATGGGTCCAAATCAAAGAAAGGGGCTTGAGTTGGTTTTGAGCTAGTTAATCCAAGAGGTAAGACATTTTTTGCTGCTCACAGACTCCAATTCCACTGTATGAATAATGTAGCAGAATATGAAGCCTTAGTGCATGGACTGTTAATGGCATTGAAGAAAAAATTTAAGATCTTGCAGGTTTTTGGAGATTCCGAGTTAGTAGTCAAGTAGGTTAGAAGACAATATTCTTGTCATGACAGAAGGATGACTAACTATAGACATAGAGTATGGGACCTCATTGAAGGATTTGATGCCTTCAACATTCAGTTAATTCCATGAAATAAAAACCAGATAGCTGATTCCTTGGCCCAGGTAGCCAGTACTTTGCAATGTCTGGCTCTTTCTAGATTGAAGAAGTTTACTATGGAGCTGACCCCAGTACCATCAATACTCGATAATATCACCAACTTCCAAGTATTTGAGGATGACAAGCATATCTTAGGTTTTATTACTAGTACTGAGGTCTTTGCTTCGCAAATCATTGACGAAACTGAACTTCAAGAAGCTGAGATGGACTTGGAAGGGATAATTAATTTGAAGACCAACACAATTCTCAGGGGAATAGTGCAGTTAGAGAGGATTTTTGATTTGGACAAGATCAGGATACCAGGAAGGAGTCCATCAGTGGACAATGTGACAAGCATAATGTGGGATCCCAGGAGGATGTAAAAAATGTTCTCATTGGAAAAGTGTGCACTCCAAAAGAAAGACAAGGAATCATTGATGCATTACATAGATATCTAGATGTGATAGCTTGGAGTTATGAAGACTTAAAGGCTTATGATACATCAATCATAACCCATACTATCCCTCTCAATCCAAGAGTGAAACCCTTCAGACAGAGGCAAAGGCCCATCAATGCGTTGCTAGAACCCATAATATAGAAGGAAGTGCAGAAACTGTTGTCTGCCAGGATAATATTTCTAGTCAGGCACTCTACTTGGGTTGCAAATCTTGTTCCAGTGCGGAAGAAAAATGGTGAAATCAGACTATGTGTAGATTTTAGGAACCTAAATCGAGCATCAGAGAAGGATAATTATCTAGTGCCTTCACTGGATGAAGTGCTCCAGATTGTCAACGGATCTCAGATGATGTCTTTCTTGGATGGTTATTCAGGGTACAACCAAGTTATGGTGCAGTACGAGGATAGGCACAAGACTGCTTTCACTACTAAGTGGGGAACTTTTGCTTATAGAAGAATTCCTTTTGGCTTAATTAATGCTAGAGCTACATTCCAGAGAGCTATGGACATTGCCTTTAAAGACACCATTGGTAAATGTGTCATCATTTATATGGATGATCTAACAGTATTTTCAAAGAAGAGAGGTGATCATATCTCAGATTTATCCAAAGTTTTTCAGAAATGTAGAGAGTTTGGGATATCTCTCAACCCAAAGAAATGCATCTTTGGAGTAACAAAAGGTAAGATATTAGGGCATATTATCTCTGAAAAGGGAATTTCCATTGATCCAGAAGGCATAGAAGCCATTCTTAACATTTCCCCGCCTTCTAGTAAAAAGGAAATGAAGTCATTCTTTGGCAAGATCAACTTAGTGAGGAATTTCATCACTGGGTTCATAGAGATAGTTAAGCCATTGAATGCAATGCTAAAACAGGAAGCTAAAGTTGAATGGAATGCAAAAGCAAAAGAGGCATTTGAAGAGATAAAGAGGGCTATTGTTGAAGCTCTAGTTTTAGTAAGTC
>VDFB02379711.1:204406418-204490638 GCA_007258455.2 Sequoia sempervirens | reverse complement strand
AGAGGAACAAGAGCAGGTTGCATCTGATAAAGGAGCTTTTGATGGTTAGAAATATGTATAGAGTAGTGATGGACTACAACATATTTTCCAAGGGACTTGGAAAGATTCCATGTTGGGGTGTATGGTGCAAGGGAATTATTAAATTTGAAGTTGATTCCAAGTAGGCTTTAGTACTTTGTTACATTTTGAATTTATTATGCTAAATAAGGTCATTGAGACCACTCTTTAATGTATTTAGGCTTAACTTAGTCCTAATAGGTGTTTGGAGGAGTCATGTTGTGAAACAATGGTGAAATATGTCAAATTGCTCCATAACGCAAAAACATATGTAATCATGGGTTTTAGAGGATTATGGTGAGTAAATTATCAATCTATGTTGAATAAGGTCCAATGAGACCATTCAAGGTGCCTTTGGTTAGTTTAGAGTTACTTGGGGCCACAAATGCAAATATTACAAAATGTGTAACAATGTTGTTAACCAAATTGTAAAAGCAATATAAATTGCATCCACTGGTCACAAGGAGGTTTAAAAGGTAGTTGAGGGTTGGTTGGTTGGTATTTTTGGGAGGAAGAACCTTTAAAAAGGTGAAGAACATCATTTTTAATTACTGGCTAGAATATTTGAAGGAGTAATCAATACGAAGCTCTGTTATTTCTCAGAATTCTCTATTTTTCCTTTCTTTTTCAGACTTGTACGAGTTCGTACAAGCTTGTTATGGCTTGAGATTACTATTTTTTGTAAATACATTTTTTTATGTCCATTGCACTTTTTTTGAGAGTTTAATTCATTATTTTGTAAGAGAAATCAACAAAATATAGTGGTTGCCCTATTTTGGTTGTGTAAGGATTTGACGACTATTATGTAAAGATTTTCACCCATCCACCCACTATAATGGATTTTTAACTTAGTGGATTGGTGTGTAACATGTTAGGTTAGATGAAAAATGTCCTTAGGAGTTTGGAGGAGCATGAAACTGGTCGATGGAGTAAAGCCTAGGCTAGGCAGAGCCAATTTTTGCGTAAAAATGAACAACCATGATGGTGATTTGGTAAAATAATGAATGTGGAGGATTTGTGAGTGTCATTTGAGTTTTTTTAGGTGTTTTGTGGCATTTTAGGAGTAGTGGCTCGATCTAGAAAGGTTGGGAGTATGGATTTCTAGTAAAACTCTTATTTTGTTCATGTAAAAGGGAGGGTTTCTTAGTGCAACTAACAAAGGTCTTGAACCTGAGTTCTAAGGGTGGATTTAGTAGTTTTATGTCATTTGAATTGATTTCCAAAAGTTTTAGAGGGTTTTCTGAAGTTTAGAGGGTACTTTCTTTGTAAAAGTGGGCTAATCCACTAGCCTTTTCTATGGTAGGTGTATTGAATCTCTAATCTAGTCCAAAGGAGTAGGTATTGGTTATGATATATGTTATGTAACAAGGAAAAGGGTATCTTAATCCAAAAAAAAAAATTCAAGTGTTTTGGAAAGGTTTGGAGTTAAGGGCCTAAAACCGGGTTTGCACTACTACTAGGGTTGCAAGGGTAAAAGTGGAAAATTCTACTTCTGGTTGTTTTGAAACTTTGGGAGTTATTTGGATTCGTCTAATATGCCCTTTTAATCTTGTTAGATTCCTCTTTAAGACAGGTTGACACTTTGAGTGAGTTTGGGCCTCCTAGGTCTGCATCAGAATATTGGTCCTTATCCATCAACTCTACAAAGTAAAGCTAACCCAAAATCCATCAGCAACAATCAAAAGAAAAACAACAACCAAAAAATAGAAACCCAAGAACAAGAAAATAGTAATAGGAAACAACACAAAAAGAGATACTATTTCATGTTCTTTAAGTGTTAGCCACCTCAATCTCTTGGTTATGATGTAGCTTGACCATGTCCATCAGTTCTTTCTTTTCCTCTTCAAATGTCTTCCTCAAGTTACCCTTACCTCTTATATGGGCCTTTAGCCTCACCTTTTCTAACCTTCTTCCCCTTCCCCTTTGAAGACTAGTCTCTTCCATGATGACCCAAAATCTTTTCTTTTTTTTTCGCTCTCTATGTGTCATTCTTCAAGTTCTATGAGTATTTTGGGAATATTAATGATGTTTTCAAGCTCTATAATAACATTGTAGCAAATAAATATGTTGATAAAAAATGTGTGGATCCATTATGTGTTTAGGATTTTATTTGGGGGAAACCCCTTTTTCATGTTGTAGCTTCATATGGAAACATATACTTGACATAGGGATTTCCATGTAAGCCCTCATGTCTTCTTTTTTTAGCATTTATCATTTACTACTTTAAATTAATTTCTCACAATGTTGTTTAGAAATTTCTTTAAAGTGGGGGCATATATTCATATTATCATTTTGACATTTTTTACTACTATCATGTTTCTTTGTGCAGTATTCTTATTTTATGCAATGTGTCTTCTTCTTGGTGGTGTCATTGGGTTTGATGTCCTCCAATATTGTGACCTTTTTGAGCATATGACATTCCTCTTAGTGGTAATTATACGGATTACATTCCCTAAGTTGTGAAACTTTTATTCTTTACTTTTCCTCTGTTGGAAACATTAGGAACGATGTTCCCTAAGAGGAGACCTTACATGAACTAAGAAAACACCCTTTGAATATCCTATTTACATGTTTGTTCACAAGTGCTTAGCATAACACAACTTGCTAGACTTGTGAAGCTTGAAGTTACAACCTTTTTCATGGCCACCAAGAATAACACACAGTGCTTGCTATTATGGCCATGTTTGTTCATGAGTGCTTAGCATAACGTAGCTTGTTAAGCCTTATGAAGCTTAAAGTTCATATTGTGTGGTGCCTTATCGAAGTTATTAGAAGTATAAATTTGGTATGGTTGGTATAATGGGAGCCTATAGACCTGGAATAGCTTTCTCATTGTATGATGAGATCTTGTAGACCTAGTATGAATTTCTCACTCTACCACTTTTAGGGGGCTCACCTAGTGGATAGCGGATTTCACTAACCTATGTGAGTGTGCATTGTTGTTTGCATAGTGGAAAGTGAGCTCCAATTGTAAATGTTTTTGGAAAAACAACTAAGGCTTGATCCACATCGAGTTGGAAAAACAATCAAGTCTTGATCCACCCCTCTTTTAGTCTCTGACATTTCATGTTTTTGTATCTTGTCTTGATGTTACATATCATACATCTTGTGTGTTCCTTTGTGCTTATGTTGGTTTTCCATGGGATCTTGATCCTATGAGCTTGGCCACCTCCTTGATCTTTTTTATCCTATCTCACTAAAATTTGTACACTTGGACCCCCTCTTGGTGCATTTTTGTCTACTTTAGTGTGAATTTGCACTTGCGCTCATCCTCTCACTAAAGTGGGGGCTAAATGTAATGTAGAAAATTGTGCAATTCCTTTACATTTTCAAACTTTCTTTGGGCCCTCTCATTTAAATTGGACTTAATTATGCCTTGATAAGTGCTATTTTACATCTACAAGCCTAATAAATTACATTTTACAAAAGGAAAACTTGACAATAATTAATGCTAATACATAACAATTTCCCTTGAGCAATGTGTGTTCCAGGAATAGGGACTTGGGACCCATTCGCCCATGGGTGAATGGGTCCTTCCTAGGCCTATGAGCCTAAATTTAATTTATGTTTTTGCTAGTATTTTAACATCTATAAATTCAAATTTTGATGTCATCTTGTAATGTTTAATTTTTAGGAAAAAGGACATATACCTATAAATACAAGGTCTTTTTATCAAATTCAAATCCTAAGATATCTATAGCTTCATGAGAGCATTAATTCAAGTTTATAAGAGAAAATTTTATGATCAAAGGAATTTAAGAGTAGATTTATCAAGCATTTTTCTGCAACAATCAAGATCTCAAGCATCATGTCAAAATATTCTTGTATAATACATGTTTTTAGAGTTAATATTGTGATGTAAGTTTCAAAGATCAAGTCAAGCATTCAAAGAATTAAATTAAAGCATCAAGATCCACATCCATTGAATCCATTTCATACAATATGAAGATCAATATTGCATATTTTCCAAAGGTTTATTCAAGCATTTGGTGAGTTGCAACATAACATTGTTCATTCATCATTCCTTTCACATTTCATTATTTCAATTCAGGGTTTATTTACCTAAATAGGGTTTGACCAAGGAAAACCCCCATTCACCAAAAAAAAACAATTTTTCCCTCTTGTTTTTTTGTTACAAATTTTAGGTTGAAGAAAGATTGAAGATCTCTTTAAGAGAAAGATTGGAAAAGTTATCAAAGTTGTCGTCAATTCATGAAAAATTACCTATAGATCTGATTTCCAACTTTCCAACATTACAATCTAGATAAAAAAAGCTTTAGATTGACATCATAGGTTCTCAAAAGTTGTTTGAAATCCCTAATAAAAGACACATTCGCCCATAGGTGAATGAGTCCCAAGCAACCTTCTGAAAGTGATTTTTGGTGACTAGTACACATCATTTAGAACTTCTCAGATTTACAAAATGTTTTCTATTTTTTCCAATATTGAGCATTAAATTGTTGTTTCAAGTTTGAATCGACATAATTGAGTAGATTTTCTATTTTTAATTTTTATCCCAAAAGTTTTATTTAGGCTAAAACCCTCATCCTCAAGCATAAGTAAATTAGTAGATTCCATTGAGTTAACTCACCTAAGGGTTGTAATTCAATTCTTTATGTGGATCTTAGTTCCTAATGAAAATAGGAAGATAGGTCCATCATACCCTTTTCTATATATCAGACACAACTTTTACTTTGAGCTTCTCAAAGTCCTTGTCTATTGACATTAATTTTTTAGTCAAAAATTTTTCAATCCTTTTTTGTTTTGTAGTCTGAGTCTTTAGATCAATAATATTCTTTTCTTTCTCTAGATCCATAGATACCTTTTCTTTAGCCTTCACTTCTTCTGTACTTCTCTTCTTCAGTCTCTTAATATATTTACTAACACAAAGCAATTATTCCACTAGATCTACCTCATCCTCATTTTTCTTGGAATCCCTTTTTGTATCTTCTTTAGTAGTTTCTAAAGCCATGAATACAACCTTCTCTTTTTCATCTCCAGAGATATCTTCATCTTCTTCATCAATCGAGTATCCTTAATTCCTCATTAGTGTAGAAACTCTTTTGTTTTCTTTGACCTTTATCCCCTTTTTAAAATGATTTTTTTCCATACTTTTTATCAACATTGTTAGAGTCCTTATAAGGACACTTAGCCATAGAATGTTCTACTTCATCGAAATTAAAAAAATTGAAAGGTAACTTTCCTTTATACTTACTAGAACCTCTTTGAAGCTTTCTAACAAAGTTTTCTTCTCTTGATTTGATCCAATATTAGAATATAGATCAACTTGATTCTAAGATACACTAAATTTCACTTCTTTCCTTATAGAATTCTCACTTTCAAACCTCATTTTAAAATAAATTAGGATTTTATGTGGTTCATTATGTTGGAGTATAGGACCATTGAGAGGGGGGGTAGGGTGAATTAGTGGTTAGATAAAATCAATGTCAAAACCTTAACACTCTTGATCATACAAAACTTTAGATATGTATTTCATAAACAAAACACAAAGATGTGCATATTACAACATCACATGTAAATTAGGAATACAAAATCATGCATAAAGAAATATATTATCAAGGAGACATGAGACACCATATTTATGAGTGGAAAAACCCTAAAAAGGGTGAAAAAACCACTCTGAAAAATTTCTTTATTAAAACTTGTTGTTTACAAATTTTATGCCTCACTAGCAATACAAGAAGCCTCACTGGCTAATAGTCAAGCCTCACTAGCAACCATTCAAGCCTCGCTAGTGAATCACTCAAGCCTCACTGGCTATCAACATACCTCACCGGCCAACTCCAATCTACCTCATTGGCAATCTTCAATCTACCTCATTGGAGAATTCCATGTCTCATAGACATTCTTCAAATAGAAAATAATAACATATAGAGGGTTACTTTGTTTCACTCCAAACCACTGATCAACCAAAGCTTTAACATAGATTGAAAATCCCTTTACATCAATCTTATATACAACCAACTCTCATACATCCTCCATGTCTTCAAATACTTAAAAACTATGCTTTATCTTGTATTTGAGAGAAGTAAACTTTTCAAATCATCATTGACACCTTTTTCATTCAAAAACCCACTATCTCTGTCAAATTCACTTTCCAAATCTATTACAACATACCTCAATCTTTTGATCAACATAATTGTTGTCACCTAGAAATGCACCTTGATGCCAAGTTGTCAAACTAATCTTTCTAGAGACACAATGGGATCATTTCAAGGTTATGGGTCACCTAAAACTGAAATGAACCTCTAGAGAAGGCTGACTTCCTTTGGGTATCACCTAAACTATTGCTTCCTTGAGAGGAAAGAAGGAAAAGATGCATAAATTAGAGAACTACACTAGGGTGATACACCAGACTGATAAGAAATCATGAAATGAACATAGGAAGAACATACACTTGAAATCCTAATTGATATTCTCAAAGCAACTCTCTTCAAACTTAATGCCTTGGTCCTAACAGGTTTGGACTACATACACATCTCACGAAGGAAAGATTAATTTCACAGCTCTAAGATATGAATACATAATTATAAAACACAGTCAAAGACTTGTAAGTTCAAAAGAAAGATACAGAAATGAGAATCATACTAAAATGAACACAAACTTCCAAGGTAAACTCTATGTTGTATTCAGGATTTGAGTTGAGTTACAGAAAAACATGCATTGATTGAGAAAGGATTGATTTTAAAAAAATCACTAACTCCCTTGAATGCATAATCTAAACTATTTTCAAAAAGGAAAAAAAAATGCCTTATATACAGACTATACGTCGGCCCCTTAGGGCATACAAAAATATCCCAGTTCAGGAAAAGATCTATCTCAGATCCTTTTATGAATTAATTGTAGAAGCCTGCATGTCCCTATTGTTGGTGTCGGTGTGAAGAACCACTCTTGGAGAAGCCTTCTCCTAATCTTTCATAGTATTAATTCTTCTGATCCATTGTGTCCAGCTACCGAGTCCCCTGTTGAAGAGCTACATTGAATGCCCCTTGAGCTCAAAATAGATATATGTTGTATTCATGTTGCATTCATCCTACGTTGGCATTCCACATTATGATTAGACTGCCATGGCTAGCCTTAGATCCCTCTAGTTATTCAAGCACCTTCCACATAGGCCCTGCAGTTGATCAAAAATCCCTTTGAAAGGAATTGCATCTTGGCAAGACACTGAAAGTGTCTTGCCGATGCGATCAAGTCTCTCTACAGCTTTAGAAGTCATGTTGATACCGCCAAAACCATCGGCAAGACAAACAGATTCGGTTAGAAGTCCCAGTGAGAACCATTGAGTCACACCAATAGCCTTTTCATTTGGTACATCCATCGCTGTCAGCCAGAGATTATATGTTTGGGAAGACCTCCTAACGAGCTCTCCATCTCTTGACGAACACATACGCAGTCGGTATGACTCTTGATGATGACCTCTTGTCGAGCTCATTTTGTTTGCCCCCCTGAGCTCACTCCTCTCCTCTAGGCTTGAGCTCCTTTGGCTTTCGGTGAGACATATCAATGTTAGAGAGAGCTCATGTAGACCCCACAAGACTATGCCGAAGTATATAACCTTCGGCAAGACTCCAGACAGTCACCAGGAGATCAGCGGGTTGACGAGTCATGTGGAGATCCCTCTCTATCGCTGAGACCATGTGATATCGGTAGGACATCACTTCGACAATCAGTCACTATATTGATGAAACTCATGTTGGGAAGACCCTCACTGATGTTTGTAGAAGTCACCCTGCTGGGCTCTTTTTCTTCTATCGGCCAGACATACCTATTTTGGGAAGAGGTTGTGCCAAAGGCACTTTAGCTTTGGTGAACATATATTTCATTTTACTTCGGCAAGACACCCAGCGAGACCCCCTGCTATCAGCGTGTCCTCTTGTGTCGCTAAGCCATCACTGTGAAAGCCTCAAGCCTTGGTGAGGCCCTTCTTCTATCCTTGGTGGTTCCTTTATCTTTCAGCAAGGCATACGTCGAAGTCAATATCCTTGCCGAACCCTGTGCTTGTCGCTAAGACCCGTTATCGTCGCCAAGACCTCTTGTAGACCCCTTTTGTCTTCCTGAAGAGTCATCGTCGTGTTTTTGGCAAGAGTCCTGCCGAACTACTCTTGTCTTCATTTTAGGGAGACATCTCCACTTCGATATGACATTCTGGCGAAGCTATCTCCTTATGCCGATAGGACCCTTCGGTGCACGGTGGGGAAGACAACCTTTTTTCTATGACCCTTCACCGAAGCCTTACACTCCTGTCGAAGGTAACCTATGTGAAGTCCGTAAGACATTTGATGTCGGCGGGACATCTCAGAAAAGTCCCGTAGTTACACCGAGGATCACTATTGTCGGCGAGACATCAAACCTTCATTGGGACTTCTCACCGAGCACTGTAGGTCTCCTTGAAGCCCGTGGTCACCAAGACTCTCTTCAAATGATGATTGAATGGCCTATCAGCCAAGGAAATCCACGTGGTAAGAGGTCATGCCGAATATTTTCTCCCTTATAGCGATAGGCTCAGTAGGCTTGTTTGGTATGACGGAGACTAGGTCTCAACGACCTGCTCAGGATGGAATAAATCAAACAGTCAGTTAGCTAGACAGTAGGAGAGTCTTGCCGACTTTCTCCTTGGATTATTTTCATGCTGAATCTTCCCAGGGTGTCTTCTCCCACTGAGTTCTCTGTGACCTAGCAACATATGTAGAGTCTTTTCCCTTGTGTGAATGTTTGAAGATCTAACATTTGATTATCTCGCCTGATTTAACTATAGGTAAAAGAGAGGCAACAATTCTGGCAATCTTTGTGGGATGTTTGCTTGCTAAACATGAGAACCAATGACTAGGCTTATCCATTGGGCATGGCATCATTAGAAAAATTAGAGAATAATTAAAATGCCAGTCTTTCACATGGCCTCGACCTCATGAGATTTATAGGACACAACAGGTTGCCAAAATGGCAAGACGGGGAAAACTTAAAAGAGAAATATATACTATGCTAAAACAACACTTATGGAAAACATAAGGCCTAAACTATTATATATAATAGATAGACCTGTCAGATTTGAAAAACAGGGCTTAAGGTGTATCCCATTGACTGGGATAGGAAGCACTTCATCTTCTATTGTAGCTAGTTGATATGAATTGTGTTCTTTACAGCCTGTGATAATAAACATACCAGTCCACATATTGTCGAACTTGGTGTGATTGCCTAGTCTGCTTTTCAGAACATCCCATTTGAGCATGAGGTCTCCTTCCTTAAAAAACTTTCCTGTAGCCTTCTTATCAAAAGTCTTCTTGGTCTAGAGATGATGATCCTCCAAAGTTTTCATTGCTCTATCCCTCGATTCTTCGAGCTCCATGAGCTCTGCATACCTTACAGACATTGGGTCCTGTCCCTCAAGCATCTCCAACTGGCGAACAATATCAAGAGCCGAAAGCTCCACTGATAGTGGCAATCTTGCCTCTTTTCCATAGACCAACATATATGGAGAGTTACCAATAGACCTCTTAGGGGTCACTCTATCTACCCAAATTGCATTCTTTAAACTACTGGGTCAAGTCCTTTGGTTGTCCTCTATGGTTTTTTTAATAATTTTGATGAGGTTCTTATTCGTGCTCTCAGCTAGGCCATTACCTTGAGGGTAATAATTTGAAGATGTGCTCAAATGAATTACATGCTTAACGGCCCAGTCAGTTACCCTTAGACTCGTGAATGCAAGGGCATTATCAGATATGATGGAGTCAGGCACTCCAAACTTGGTGACTATATCTTCATAGAAGTTCAACACTGAGGATTCTTTTGTTTCCCTTAATGCAACCGCTTATGTCCACCTTGTAGAATAGTCAGTGGCTGTAAGTACCCATTTGTGACTAGAACTGGAAGGTGGATTTATTGGTCCAATAAAATCAATGCCCCATCTCATGAAGGGATGCTCTACTTGAATTGGATGTAGGGGCATAGCGGGAAACTTTTCATTTCCCGAAAATAAAGCACATTTGATGCACTTCCTTGACCAGGCATACGCATCCTTGAACAAGTTGGGCTAGTAGTAACCAGCTCTCATGACCATCCAGGCAGTAGTTCTGGGAGCAAAGTGACCTCCTGCAACTCCGTCATGAAACTCATGAGGCACCTTTTCAATTTGGTCACTGTGAATGCATCTTAACAGGACACCATTCAGATCCTTTTTGAAAAGAACATTGTCCATCAGCACATATGGTATGGACTACAGTCTAAAGTATCTTCTTTTGGATCTGTTCAGACCTAATGGGCATTGGCTAGTTTGTAGAAATTGGGTCATATCTTGGACCCAATTAGTTATCCCCATGGGCACATCATCTTGAGCATTCTGAGGCTCATTTGTATTGGCATGCACAACATCCTTTTCTAGTTTACTTTCACTGATTGACCCTGAAGCAAGCTGTTCACAAAGACCTTTACCTCTAACTAGTTTGGTGATGCTAATATCTACATCGTACTCCATGACCTTAGTGATCCACCCTGCTCTTGTTTCATTCAGATCCTTATTCAACAAAAATTCTTTCACACTTGAGTGTGCAACTAGAATATGAACCTTATTGTTTGAAAGCCTCCTTTGTCCAACTGAAGACTGCATTTTTCTTTAACATGGTTGTTAGAGGTTGTAGCAAGTTTGCCACGTCTGGAATGAACCTTCTCAGAAAGTTGATCTATCCTAGAAAGCTCTGTAGGCCCTTGTGATTAGGTAGCAGAAATTCAAGTATGGCCCTGACTCTTTCAGGGTCAATAGTGATTCCCTACTTTGACACTATGTGTCCTAACAGTTTCCCTTCTTTGACAACAAATATACTCTTCTTTGGATTGAGGGAGATACCGAAACTCTCTGCATTTTTCAAACACTTGCCTAAGATGTAACAGATGTTCATCAACATTCTTAGAATAAACTATGATGTCATCTAGGTAAATTAGTATAATCTTGTTGATCAAACTTTGAAACGCCATGTCCATGGCTCTCTGAAACATGGCACTAGCATTGGACAAACCAAAAGGCATCCTTTTGTATGCCATGGTGCCCCATTTAGTGGTAAAAGTAGTCTTAAACTGATCTTCCTCTTTAACCAGCACCTGGTTATATCCTGAAAAACCATCTAGTAGGGAAAATCTTTCAGAACCAGCAACCTCTTGCAAGATTCGTTCCATGGAGGGCAGTGGGTAGTGGTCTTTTAGAGAGGATCAGTTAAGATCCCTGAAGTCTACACAAAGCCTTATCTCACCACTTTTCTTTCTAACTGGTACAAAATCAGAAACCCATGAAGTGTGCTTGATAGGGAAGACAATACCCCCCTCAACTAATTTAGTCAGCTCCTTAATCATTAGGGGCTCAAGTTTAGGATTCAAAGGCCTTTGTTTCTTCCTTACTAGCTTGGCGTTAGGTTCTAATTCAATTGTATGCTGAGCAATATGGGGATCAAATCCTTTCAAACCTGAATACTCCCAAGCAAAGATGTCATGAAACTCTTGGCATAAAGCAACAAAAGCTTATCTATCTTCAGGTGAACAAATTTTTCCTATCCTAAGAAGTTTACCTTTGAAAATCTCCAGCTCCTCATAGTGTTCTTCTTTGGTTTACAAGCCAGCTCTACCCTTTTTAAGCTAATCATCGGTACTAAAAATCAACTCTAAGGTAATAAGACCTTTGGGTAATTTGTTTGTCTTTAGCTGTATGACCTGATCACCATACTGTTGCTTGAGCTTTGCTTGATTCACCATGGAGAATTGATCTTCCTCAAGCAAGAAGGAAAGGATCTACTCATCACTGTCAAAGACTTCCCAGTGAATGTTGTTGTCAGGAATTGAGGGTCTGACTACAACCTTCACATACTCCTGCGCCTTCTCTTTTCTGATGTCACTTGGAATATCAAACTGTGCTCCAATGGCTAAAAGCCTATCAACATGCTTGTTCTAATTTCTTGGGATAGACACAAAATTAAAGGCATCAAATTCTTCAAGGATGTTCCACACTCTATTTCTATAAGACTTTAATGTGTCATTTTTAGCAACATTCAGGCCCCTTACTTGGTTAACAATTAATTCGCTATCCCCATGGACTTTCAAGTCAGTTATTCCTCTCTTTCTTGCCCACTTGAGACCTTGAACAAGGCCTTCATACTTAGCAGTGTTGTTGGAGCATGCAAAAGCAAAATGAAAAGCAACATAATATTTATCACCTTGCAGAGATACAAGCATTGCACCTCCTCCAGTGCCATTCTTACTTCTGGAACCATCAAAACACATCTCCCAAAGTCCATTTAGTGGTTGCAACAGCTGATCTGCATCCTTCTCCAAGTTTGGAATCTCTGTGTCAGGCTCAAGAATGACATAGTTTCCCATACCAGCATCTTGAATGAGGTCCTCAGGATTGTCCAACACATTCTCAACTATCCATTCATGCAACAGCACATCATGAACAACTTCCGATTGGAGTTCTTGAGCAACAACTAGCTCATTGTCAAAAAGAATGGCAGTTTGTGTCTGCAGCAGTAGGAACAACATTAAGGGGACTTGGGTTATATGGCTCAATGTGATCTTTAGCCAATCTCTCATATTTAATGGCAACCTTGGTTCCATATCATGTTCTAAATAACATATGTGACCAATCAGCTGATACATAACCACCTATCTTAGTTGTAAAGTCTCTAGATAAACACAAGGAAAAGAAGGGTGGAAGGTCTATGACACATATGTCTTGGGGAACTAAAAATTTTGGACAAGCATGGAGGGTGAGATTTAAATCCTTGATAATACCCAAAGTATTAACTGAAGTACCATCCAATTGGATCACTCCCTTCTCTAAGGGCTGGTATCTTAGTCCAAGTTTGTCAGCAATCTATTTTGGCATGACGGAGCTGCTAGCTCCACTATCTACCATACAGTTATGGACTAATTTATCACCAATAATTACTGACACATAGAAAGGAGGTGGTTTAACTTGTCTTTCAGCTCCTATGCAAGGCTTTTGATCATTTTCCTGAGCATTATTTGTCAAAACAACCCTATATTGACCTATTGGGGACTCGGATTGATCAGACATCTTCAAACCTGACAAGGCTGATTGTAACATATCCTTTTGACCTGAGATGGCTAGTGAGTCCCACATAGACATTGTCACATTTGTCTTTTTCATACTATCAAGAATATTAAAAGGTACAACTGGGTTTACTTTATTATGTACCTTTACGCCAGTGTGATCAGCTTGTAAGCATGGCTACTCTTTAACTGGGAGTTGTTGATTTCCTTGTGAACCATGAATTGCTTGAGAGGTAGATGGCTCCACAGCTGTGGTCTTTCCTTTGTCAGCCCCTTGACCAAGCTCAAAAGCACTTTTCTTTGCCCTGGTGTTAGCTGCAACTGGAGAACTATCTTCATTCAACTCACATAACTCTTGACCTTGCCAATTAAGTAGGGTGGCATCATTACTAAGTTGATCCTGGTGTTGTGAAGTTGGATCATTAAGTGCCTGTTGTTGTGAACTTGAAGTATTTTGCACCATCAGTGTCTGATTGATGAGTCCATTTGAACAAGTAGCCTGATTGTGGGGTTGGTTACAAGGGTAACACCATTCATAGTCTGCTGCTAAGTTGTTTTGGATAGGAACCGGCTCCTTGGTTGCACTAACAGGGGCTGGAGCATATGCCTGAAAAGGTCTTGAGTTCAAGTTTTGTCTTGAGCCCTGATAATTGCCCTGATACTACTATCTATTTCCCTAGAATTGCTATTGTTGACCTTGAAAAGGCTGACTTGAGGCCTGATTCTACTATTGATAAGGCCTAGAATAGAACTTTTTCTTTTCTAAGTTCACCAACTTGTTGCCAAAAGTTTGTAAAAGACTTTTGATCTCTTGTAACTCATTTGATGAGCCTGAAGCCATATTTTCTTGTGCTACAATAGCTAGAACAGATGGTAAAGGTGAAAAAGGAGGTATCTGTAAAGGAATATTTGCATGAATCTCTGGGAATATGGGCATTGGTGGCCTAGGAGCAAGTTTACTAGCTTGTATTAAGTTATTTTCAGCTCTGATAGCTATTTCAAAGGCATCTGGTAAGGACACTCCTCCCATTGATTGTATCATGATAGCTATGTCGCTATTAAGAGCCCTTGAAAAAATATAGGAATGCATACTTTGGAGGTGGCCTCACCATTGCAGGGATTCTATCCCAAGTTCTTTTGAATCTGAAGTTGAAGTCGTTCATCTGCTCTTACAGAGCCCTCTTAATTATAGTCAACTGCTCCAATAGAGACAAGTTGTCAGATCTGTCTTGGAACTGCTTATGCAACTTGTCTCCAAACTCATCCCATGTAGTAATTGAACTAACAGGTAGGCTCCTATACCACTGTATAGCTCTCCCTTTTAGTGAAGTAGCAAGCAATCTTACTGCAACATCCTCTTGAGTTATGTGATGGACTCCACATAATGAAGCCACATCTCTCATATGTTCAATTGGGGTAGTTTGGTCTTCTCCTGTGAAAGTTGGTAGACTCTTCAGGGCTGCCATTGGGATGTCATTATGCTGTGTCAAATTCAAGGGGCTCCCTCCATCAAAAGTAACGAAAGGTTGATTCCTTGGGGCGGCCATTGGGGTTGGTGTACCGGTATTCTAGGAGAAGCTAAGGACGAGATAACAATGTGTGATCTCACAGATGGAGTGGATTGAGTTCTTCTAGAATAGATAACTATTGCTCCTCTTATTTTGTTGCTCTTCCTTTTCTTCTCGGTGGTGACAGCTGCAAATATTCAAAAGGACCTGAGCTGCCTCTAGTATGAACTTTTCTCATAAACTGAAAAAGGTGTTGATTTCTAGAGTTCTTCCTCTTTATGGAGTAGCCAGGTATGCAAAAATGATTATACAAGATCTGTAATTCACTACATGCATACCAAACAAGTAGTTCAATGGAATTTTTGTCCCACCGGGCGTGCCAGAAACTATTGTCACCTAGAAATGCACCTTGATGCCAAGTTGTCAAACTGGGCTTTCTAGAGACACAATGGGATCATTTCAAGGTTGTGGGTCACCTAAAACTGAAATGAACCTCTAGAGAAGGCCGGCTTTCTTTGGGTATCACCTAAACTATTGCTTCCTTGAGAGGAAAGAAGGAAAAGATGCATAAATTCGAGAACTGCACTAGGGTGATACACTAGACTGATAAGAAATCATGAAATGAACACAAGAAGAACATACACTTGAAAGCCTAATTGCTATTCTCAGAGCAACTCTCTTCAGACTTAATGCCTTGGTCCTAACAGGTTTGGACTACATACACATCTTAGGAAGGAAAGATTAATTTCACAGCTCTAAGATATGAATACATAATTATAAAACACAGTCAAAGACTTGCAAGTTCAAAAGAAAGATACAGAAATGAGAATCATACTAAAATGAACACAAACTTCCAAGGTAAACTCTGTGTTGTATTCAGGATTTGAGTTGAGTTACAAAAAAACATGCATTGATTGAGAAAGGATTGATTTTAAAAAAATCACTAACTCCCTTGAATGCATAATTTGAACTGTTTTCAAAAAGGCAAAAAAAATGCCTTATATATAGACTATACGTCGGCCCCTTAGGGCATACAAAAATATCCCAGTTCAGGAAAAGATCTATCTCATATCTTTTTATGAATTAATTACAGAAGCCTGTGTGTCCCTGTTGTTGGTGTCAGTGTGAAGAACCACTCTTGGAGAAGCCTTCTCCTAATCTTTCGTAGCATTAATTCTTCTGATCCATCGTGTCTAGCTACCGAGTCCCCTGTTGAAGAGCCGCATTGAATGCCCCCTAAGCTCAAAATAGATATATGTTGTATTCATGTTTCATTTTTCCTACGTTGGCATTCCATGTAATGATTAGACTGCCATGGCTCACCTTATATCCCTCTGGTTAGTCGAGCACCTTCCATGCGGGCCCTACAACTGGTCAAAAATCCCTTTGAATGGAATTGCATCTCAGCAAGACACTAAAAGTGTCTTGCTGATGCGATCAAGTGTCTCTGTAGCTTTAGAAGTCATGTTGATACCACCAAAACCATCGGTAAGACAAATGGATTTGGTTAGAAGTCCCAGCGAGTACCATTGATTCACACCGATATCCTTTTCATTTGGTACATCCATTGCTGTCGGCTAGAGATTATATGTTTGGGAAGACCTCCTAATGAGCCCTCCATCTCTTAGCAAACACATACGCAGTCGGTATGAATCTTGGTGATGACCTCTCATCGAGCTCATTTTGTTTGCCCCCATTGAGCTCACTCCTCTCCTCTGGGCTCGAGCTCCTTTGGATTTCAGTGAGACATATCAATGTTGGAGAGAGCTCGTGTAGACCCCCTGAGACTATGCCGAAGTATATAACCTTCGGTGAGACTCCAAACAAATGCCAGGAGATCAGTGGGTTGATGAGTCACGTTGAGATCCCTCTCTATCGCTGAGACCACGTGATATCGGTAGGACATCACTCCAACAATCAGTCGCTATATCGATGAAACTCATGTCGGGAAGACCCTCGCCGACGTCTGTAGAAGTCATCCCACCAAGCTCTTTTTCTTCTATCCGCCAAACATCCCTATTTTGGGAAGAGGTTGTGCCAAAGGCACTTTAGCTTTGGCAAACACATATTTCATTTTACATCGGCAAGACACCCAGTGAGACCCCCTGTTGTCGGCATGTCCTCTTGTGTTGTTGAGACGTCACTACAAAGGCCTCAAGCCTTGGTGAGGCCCTTCTTCTATCCTCGGTGGTTCCTTTATCTTTTGGCAAGACATACACCAAAGTCAATATCCTTGCCGAACCCTGTGCTTGTTGCCAAGACCCGTTATCATCGCCAAGACATCTTTAGACCCCATTTGTCTGCCTGAAGAGCCATCATCATGTTTTTGGCAAGATTCCTACCGAACTGCTCTTGTCTTCATTTCGGGGAGACATCTCCACTTCGGTATGACATTCTGGCGAAGCTATCTCCTTATGCCAATAGGACCCTTCGGTGCACAGTGGGGAAGACATAACCTTTTTGCTGTGACCCTTCACCGAAGCCTTACACTCCTATCGAAGGGAACTTGTGTGAAGTCGGTAAGACATTTGATGTCAGCGGGGCATCCCGGCGAAGTCTCATAGTTACACTGAGGATCACTGTTGTCGGCAAGAAATCGAACCTTCACTGGGACTTCTCACCAAGCATTGTAGGTCTCCTCGAAGCCCGTGGTCACCGAGAGTCTCGCCGAATGACAATTGAATGGCCTATCAGCCAAGGAAATCCACGCAGTAAGAGGTCATGCCGAATCTTTTTTCCCTTATAGCGATAGGCTCAGTAGGCTCGTTCGGCATGACAGAGATTAGGTTTCAACGACCTGCTCAGGATGGAATAAATCAAACAGTCAGTCGGCCAGACAGTAGGAGAGTCTTGCCGAGTTTCTCCTTAGATGATTTTCATGCTGAATCTTCCCAAGGTGTCTTCTCCCACTGAGTTCCCCGTGACCTAGCAACAGATGTAGAGTCTTTGCCCTTGTGTGAATGTCCCACTGGCCTCTGAAGATCTAACATTTGATTATCTCACCTGATTTAACTATAGGTAAAATAGAGGCAACAATAATATAATGATTCATTTTACATTCATTACTCTCTATTCCTGAAGAATACACTACACTAAATACACAAGGCAATGTCAGAAATTTCTATGATCATTCCTTTCATGTTCACTGTTCAGTTTTCCACTCCATTCTTTGTACAATTTGCATGTTTTTTATACTCAAAGGTTCTTTATAATAAACGCAATACAAATTTTCCTTTTTATCACAATTCATCTGTTCATTCTACCATTTCTTTGTATACAAAAACCAAAAGACTCTTCATTCACATACTCCAAAACATATGTATCTTCAAAAGAGGAAACATCAATCCAAACTAGATAGTAGTCTTCTTAGATTATGCAAGTAGATGATGCACAAAAAACTTCAAATGAAAATTTCCCCTTGAATGGGTATGTGCAGGATCATCATGGAAAAAATAGGCCCTTAAGTGGCAAAAAAATAGAAAAATCAAAGTTAGGAAACTTGATGTAAAAATTTGAATAAGTTATCTATATTATTTCAAAAATATGTAAGAATAGAATATGTAGCAAATTGAATGTAGTTTCTAAACTACTAGGTTTATTTTTTAAATAAAAAATATATTTGGTGAAATTTTGAAATTTCAATGGGTAGTTAATTTTCAGTGAAAAATAAGAAGTAGGTGTCTATCTAACCACCCTAACCACAATAAAATGATAATATTTTTTATATGATTTTATATATATAAGTAGAGGACTCATGTCGATGTGATGCATTTTTTTGTAATTTTTTCCAAGTAAATAATTAATTATGATTTTTTTATTACAAATTTTAAAAATATAAAAAATTGTATGTCCGACCACCTTAATTTTGTCAAAACTTCTTGAAATTCAATTTTTTAATCCTATAGTATGAAGCATATAATGTGATGCATGTTTCGATTCAAAAAATGTGATACCATTTGAAAGCTATAGATGTTTTTCAATCAGCCTATCAATCGGGACTTTAGTCATAATTCAAATAGAAAATGAATAATAATTATTTATTAAGTTCAAAGTAAAGCATAATTTATATTGGTGGGAAGTTGAGAATCTCTTTTAAAAACCCTTTTCGTTTTATCAATTTTGGGTTAAAAGAAAGTTGTCAGCTACATACCCTACACATACCCATCATATCACCACTTTTTGTCCCATCATGATCCTGCACATACCCGACTAATAACATCCTTTCAATTTACATATAGATTGTTTAATGAATAACATTGACAAAACCATGTGCATTGTTTTGGACAATCATGACACTAGACAACATTTAAACTTCGATCACATAAACTTGTGCATATTCATATCAAAAGCAAGGTTTTGCATATTCATATCAAAAATATGATTTAGTTTCTTTATTTCTCACACCCCTAGTGTGTACATCCTTACAAAAAGAAACATCAACACCATAATTTGTTCATGAAAGCTCATTGTTTTTTTTCCTTTTTCTCAAACCAATTCAATTTGCTTGTTCATTTCTAATAAGACTCTTACATCCATTATCTAAATCAAGGAAACATCAACATACCTCACCATTTCTACAAAGATATCCAATAAACCTCTTTTTCTTTACAATTGGAAACCTTTTTATCTTTCAATAAAGTTTGTCGCATATATCCAAAATAGACCTTATCTTTTCATCTTCTCATAAAAGAAAAGAAGAAGCTAGAAAAAAATTCAACTCCCATCAAAGTATATGCCTTACGATATAAACATTTTGGAATTTGAATATAGACCTTTGATTTTTTCCTTTCCGCCAAGTTGAACTTCAAATCTCTACCTTTGATATCACTTTGAAATTGTAAACAAGGTTGTTAACAAGCTCAATTAGTTGGCCTTAGAGAATGGGCTAGTTAGTGAATGATATTCAACCCTTAACAAAGTTCTTTAAGTAACCTTTTACCTTTTACCACCAGTCAATGAACAAATAAAACAAAAATGAAACTTCATTAATATCTTTGCACAAAAAACTCATATTTAGGATTTTAGAAACAAAGATTTCCAATAATAAAAGAACCATAACCAAAAAACAACCTTTGATATATTTACATTTTAACCCTTGATAATCACCATATACTAGTGATGCAAAATACTGTATCACTAAAATGTTCCATCAATGATCTTTGATGCTATTAGGGTTTTGAACCATTGATGCTTTTAAGGGTTTGAACCTTTTGCTACTTGAGCATCAAAAAAAATGAAATAAATGAGCAATATCTTATCATCAATAACAAACATGACTCCTGAAATTGAATGAACAAATTGAACAAACAAGCTCCTACCCATGTCACTTCAAACATGAACAAAATATTTGCAAATATCATGATGATTCTAGTACTAATCCCTTCTCTCAAGCTTTGTAACCATTTTTCTAGAGTCATACAGGACAAGTTTATATTAGCCACTCAATGCTCATTATACTTACAATATTAATCACCTTTGGTCATGTCAAAGCATGAAAAGTCCTTGTATTTGGTATCTCTTGTAAACAAACACTTCTGCATCAACTCTTGACTTATATATGAAAGATACATAATGATATGGAGCATGAAAACCATATAAACAATACTTTGTAGAGAATAATTTTTTAGCACCACCTTGTTGCAAGCACCAAACACATGCATCAATACCATTTTGACATCAATGATAAATAAAACCACAAAAAAATCCCCCTTTTTCATTGATGGAAAAACGAACTCCTCTTCACTCTCCTCTTCCAATCTCTCCCCCTTTGACATAAAATGAAAAAGGGCTATTTACTCCCCATGTCAAGAAGATGTCATACACTAAATGTAGAACATCATTGACAAAGGTCATGGGCAGCACCAAGTCACTTTCCATAAAAAACTATCCACAAGGTATGAAGTCACTGTGTATTGTCTCTTAGCCATTTTATTGTGTGTTGTAATTTCAAGGACAGTTAAGGATTGTTCAAATTAACAACTTCCATCTCAAATACCATCAAATAGTGAAGGTACCACAAAAAATCACTGTTAGACCCAAGTTCAAGTTCGACGCAAGTTGCAAGGCACTGGAAGACACTTTCTTAACTGACATGCATGATACTGGTACCAAAAGGAATTCAAGACCTATCACACAAGATGCACAAAGAAGATACTATCTATTTCCTTAAGCCAACATTCTTCAACCTTACTAACCAATAATAGTATCAACTAATGGGGAAAACACATCACTACATAAAAATGGAAACAAATCCTATCATACGAAGCACTGTCCAAATGCACTTGCTCATGAATAACATTTGTACTATGTTTCCTTGAGTGTCCTTAATCATTATTGGTTGTATTTTTATCATTCTAAATGCATGGAAACCAAACTACCCCTAACTTATGTAATTGTTCACTATTTTGCTCATGTCATGCTTGTCTTTGAAGACCTTCCTTTTTATTTTACTTGTTTGAATAGACTACTATAACACTGTCACATAGTAATACAAAACAAAGCATAGATATCATACTACCCCTACAATGTTCAAGTTAACTAACAGTGAACAAAATTAATCAAACAGCATATTGCTTCTATGACAAAGATCTATCCACTTATGACAAACAATATGTGCAAACTGTTAGATCTATTTGTCAAAAAAATTACTTTGAATAATCTGCTTACAAATAAGAAGCCAATGAGGATGTAAAATTCATAGTGTCCATAAGGAAAAAATAAGCCATTACAAGTATTGTACACTATCAAACCTGACCACACTCATAGAAACCAATCATTGCACTATCCATTTTACTGTACATTATCCAATAACCTTACATAGCTGGAACATGTATTATCAACATTTACAAGTAAGAATAATGTAGCTATCACACCAGCCAAAAATACCTTTCTCATGCAAGAAGAGCTAAGAACACCATTACTGTGATTGATATGTCAAGATCAACACAATGATATCATTGAAGTAGTTTCAACACAAAATCATCAAAGGAATCAATAGAACCATGAGATGATCCAATAAACAATTCCAACCACGAGATGGAGAAACACATGAAACAACACATGAACTTTATATTGGCATCAATTGCATTAATGACAAATATGGACAAAACAACCCTACAAGTACCAAACACTTTGAAATGAAGGAATGAGAGGTTGACACCTCCACCTAACTTTCATTACACTAAAATTAGAAACACTATGAAAGAGAATGAACAATTGAATCATCTGCATTTGGCTTTGGGTTCTCAAGCACAAAACATTGTCTCCACTAATATAATCAACAACTGTTAGAAGATTATGCATCCATACCACTGCAAACATTTTTAAAGTAAAAACAACTAATAACCATTATACATAAACATCACTACCAATCATAGTCACCAAGAGTACTATCAACTATCAAGCTGAAATCATTTTCCACTATTAAAGACAACTGCAAACTCATTGGATTGAGCTACATGCAAGGAAAACAAAACTATCTTGTAGGAGTATTGTTCTCAATGTTAAAAAAAATAAAAAATTACCATATTGACTATAATACTACCACATTGACCAAGACCAAACCAATATCACATTGACTTAGTGAATGTTCACTCCTTTGCATAGACCATACACACTATCAAACTTAAAGGACTACCCTCGCGTAGACTAGTTCCCCATTGTTCTATATTTTCTAAAGACTTGCATGAAGTTTGATGACTATGAATTATACTCTAAGCCTATCCTTCAAGCTTATAAGACTTGTGATCACTGCTTTCTTTCATTATTATGATCTTATCTCCTTTGATGCAATGTGACTAACTCTTGACCTTATTGCAAACCTTTCATTGCTTTCTTGACTGCCCTTAATTCACTTAAACATACATCTCTATGACTATGTATGGGGTTTGAATGACACTTCAATAAAAATATCCCCCTCAACTCAAGCTATTATTTATGCAGTTAAGGATACCTCTTGTGCACCATGCACAAGATTTGGTTCTTCTTTTTCTTGTTTCCTTCTCCACACTTTCTTAATACATGGCTTCTTGTGATTATTTTTACAAAATAATGCTTTGTGTCCAATCTTATGAAATTTATAATATTTAACATTTCTTATACCATTTAACCATTCATAAGAGCTCTTAGTACATCCCACTTTCTTTTTATGTATCCAACACCTTATTGCTCTATGACCAAATTCATAGCATGAATAACAATAACCATAAAAAGAATTTTCAAACCTAGATATTTGATGCTATCTTGAATGAAAAAATCTACAGTACTTGTTCTCATTAACTTGTGCAAGTGCATTTTCTTTTGTCTTCTTCTTGTGTCCAGCATTAGGAGTAGTAGAATAAAATTTTAGATCTATTTTCTTTCTTGGTGTCTCTCTAACTTTAAAACTCTTCCCTTCTTCAAATCCTAACCCAGTAGTATCCTTGTGATGATTTTGCTTGCTCAGCATCTCAAACACTTAGTACTCTTCTCAAATTGAAGTGACTTGTGTAATTTGGAAGATGTTTTTCCTAATTCATTTCTCAAAGAAACTATCTATGATTTATACTTCTCACAATCAACCTCTTTTTCCTTAAGCTAATTATTGAATTCTTCTATTTTCTTAACTTCTCCAACTTGAACCTTCAAATCTATTATCAATTTTTTGACTTCTTGAAGAGTTGAAAGTGTCTTGACTTTAGACTCCTTTTCTTCTTGAAGCTGCAACCTTAATATTTGATTCTCCACTATGACTTTCTCAATCTCATCAAGAGAAAAAGTGAGTTCACCTTCAAGATCAAATCCACACTCTTTTTCATCTAACTCTTGTTCATAATCTATCACAGAGAAGTATTCTTCTTTGTTAATAAAACATCTTCTCTTTCAAATGTATCACATCTTGAATCAACTTGCAAGGGTGTCTTTTTTTAGCAACTCATCACTTTGATACATATCAATCAACTTATCCCAAACCTCCTTTACATCCTTACAATACATAGCTCTAGTAATGATTTTATTTGGAAAACCACTAAAAAATAGCATCCATGGCTCTAACATTGAATTCAAGAGCCTTATTCTCTTCAATAGTAGAAACAGATGTTGAAGATACTAAATAATCTTTCTGTACAATTTTCCACACATCAAATCCTAAGGATGATAAACAAGTCTCCATCCTAAGTTTCCAAAGAATAAAATAGGTGCCTTCAAACCCAACTTCTCTAAATATAGGATACACTTCCATTTGTGAGACATTGTTTATAACTACTTCTCCATCACTCTTTGTATTTGATTCAAGTAGTTCTTGTTGTTTAGTACTCTCATGAGTATTCCTTTTTCCTTTTCTTTTTTTTTTCCATTATAGGTACTCCACTACCAGAATCTCCCAAATTGGTTAAACTTGTACAAAGGTACCTAATGCTCTACTACCACTTGTTGGAGTATAGGACCATTGAGAGGGGGGGTGAATTAGTGGTTAGCTAAAATAAATCTCAAAACCTTAACACTCTTGATCATACAAAAATTTAGATATGTATTTCATAAAAAAAAAACACAAAGATGTGCATATTACAACATCACATGTGCATTAGGAATATTGAATCATGTATAAAGAAACATATCATCAAGAAGACATGAGACACCATTTTTATGAGTGGAAAACCCCTAAAAAGGGTGGAAAAACCAATCTAAATAATTTCTTTATTAAAACTTGTTGTTTACAAATTGTATGCCTCACTGGCAATACAACAAGCCTTATTGGCTAATAATCAAGCCTTACTTGTAACCATTCAAGCCTCATCGGAAAATCACTCAAGCCTCATTGGATATCAATAGACCTCACTTTCCAACTCCAATCTACCTCACTAGAAAATTCCATGTCTCATAGATATTCTTTAAATAAAAATAATAAAATACAAAGGGTTACTCTAATTCACTCCAAACCATTTCTCAACCAAAGCTTTAACACAGATTGAAAAATCCTTTTTACATCAATCTTATTTACAACCAATTCTCATATAGCCTCCATGTATTCAAACACTGAAAAACCTTGCTTTATCTTGTATTTGAGAGAAGAAAAATTTTCAAATCATCATTGACACCTTTTTCATTCAAAAACCCACTACTCTATCAAATTCACTTTGCAAATTTGTTACATCATACCTCAATATTTTGATCATCATAATACAATGATTCATTTTGAATTCATTACTATCTATTCCTAAATAATATAGTGCACCAAATACACAAGGCAATGTCAGACATTTCTATGATCATTCCTCCCATGTTCACTATTCAGTTTGCCACTCCATTCTTTGTACAATTTGTATTTTTTTATCAGCAAAGGCTCTTTACAATAAACACAATACAAATTGTCCTTTTTATTACAATTCATCTGTTTATTTTTTCATTTCTCTATATACAAAAACCAAAAGACTCTTCATTCACATACTCCAAAATGTATGTATCTTCAAAATAGGAAACACTAATCCATCTTCCTAGATAGTAGTCTTCTTAGACTGAACAAGTAGATGATACACAATGACCTTCAATTAAACATTACTCCTTGACTAACACCTTCCTTTCAATTCACATATAGATGGTTTAATGAATAACATTGACACAACCATGTCCACTATTTTGGACAACCATGACACTAGACATCATTTAAACTTCAATCACATAAACTTCTGCATATTCACATCAAAAGAAAGGTTTTGCATATTCATATAAGAAATATGATTCAATTTCTTTGTTTCCCATACCCCCATTGTGTACATCCTTACAAAAATAAACATCAACACCATAATCTATTCATTAAATCTCATTGTTTTCTACCTTTTTCTCAAACCAATTTAATTTGCTTGTTGATTTCTAATAAGACTCTTACATCCATTATCCAAAGCAAGGAAAAATCAACATACCTCATTGTTTGTACAAAGATATCCTCTTTTTTTACAATTAAAAACCTTTCTATCTTTCAATAAAGTTTAGATCCAATCTCCAAAATAGACTTTATCTAAACTTCATCTTCTCATAAAAGCAAAGCAAAAGCTAGAAAACAATTCAACTCCTATCAAAATATATGCCTTTTGATATAACTGTTTTGGAATTTTAATATAGAACTTTAATTTTTTCCTTTCCACCAAGTTGAACTTCACATATTGACCTTTTATATAACTTTGAAATTGTAAAAATGTTTGTTAACAAGCTCAACTAGCTAGCCTAAGAGAATGGAACAGTTAATGAATGATATTCAACCCTTAACAAATTTCTTTAAGTAACATTTAACCTTTTACCACTAATCAATGAAAAAATAAAACAAAAAGAAACTTCATTAATATCTTTGCACAAAAAACTCATATTTATGGTTTTAGAAACAAATATTTCCAATAATAAAAGAACCCTAACCAAACAAAACCTCTAATGTATTTACATTCTAAACCTTGATAGTCAGCATATACTAGTGATGTAGAATACTGTATCACTGAAATTTTCCATCAATGAGGTTTGATGCTATTAGGGTTTTGAACCTTTGATTATTTTAGGGGTTTGAACCTTTGGCTACTTGAGCATCAACAAAATGAAATAAATGAGCAATCTCTTATCATCAATAACAAACATGACTCCTAAAATTGAATGAACAAACTGAACAAACAAGCTCCTGCCCTTGTCACTTCAAGCATTAACAAAATCTTTGCAAATATCATGATGATTCTAGTAATAATCCCTTCTCTCAAGCTTTGTAACCATTTTTCTAGAGTCATACAAGAAACATTTATATTAGCCACTCGATGATCATTATTCCTACAATATTAATCACCTTTGGTCATGTCAAAGCATGGAAAGTTCTTGTATCTTTTATCTCTTGTAAACAAACACTTCTACATCAAATCAACTTATATATGAAAGATTCATAATGATATGGAGCATGAAAACCATCAAAACAACAATTTTTAGAGAATCATTTGGAAACACCACCTTGATGCAAGTACCAAACACTTGTATCAACACCATTTTTACATCAATGAAAAATCAAACCACAACACCGTAATCTTCAAAATATTTAGATCTTTAGCTTCTTTAATCACAAAATAATTAGAATCAAACCTTCTAGGAAGAGATCTGAGAATATTGTTCACAACATTTCTTTCTTCCAATTACTCACTAAGACCTTTGATATAGTTGACAACTTCATCTACCTGAAGCAAGAATATGGCAATATTTTCATCTTCCCTCATCTTCAGACTTTGAAACTGAGATCTATGAGTTTAAAGATTTTTCTCTTTGAATTTTTCATCATCTTCACAAATGGTATGCATTTTTCCCATACTTCATTTTTTTTTACTACATCACTTTCACAAATTCAGAGTTAGTCAATCCACATAAAATAACATTTCTTTCCTTAGTATTAGTTTCACAAGCCTTCTTCCCAGCCTAATCCCTAGGAGGATTTCTAGGAATTTTGTGTCCCTCTATAATTGACATCCAAATATCAAGTAAACAATCCATCTCAAGAAAATGAGTGTGTCATCCCAAAACTACCTTAAGTTGTTAGGATTCTTCAAAGGAACTTGGATATGATACCAATTGAAGGGAACACAATCTACTAAGAGGAGGGGTGAATCAATAGATCAAATCAATTTAAAACTCCTTAACTCAACATATATATCATAAATGAAACTTGAATCAAAGAAGATAGTGATAATCAAGTAACAACATAAGAAAACACATCTACACATGAGAACACCAAATATACATGTAAACCCAAGATAGGAAAAAACACAATGAGAGTAGTCGCTTGGATCTATTATCCAAATCCAGCCTCACAAAGCATAAATATAGAAGTGAATTTTACAATATGAAGTAGGAACCAACCTACCAGAGACACCAATTTCCTATTGGAGACACTAATCTCCAACAATAATTAGTACATCAAGTAGAACACCAGTCCTACTATCTTACACAGATAAATCTTGCAAAACTTCAATAGTAGCCAAATACATCTCATATACTTTTGAATAGGCTATAGAAACACTTTCACACTCATGATCTTCTGATACTGGCACACACTTTTGATGTAACTCTCCTTGAATCACCTTCTACTTTCACCACCTTCTCTTCAATTTATGTCTCACACAAATTATTTTTTGTACTTATAATTTACACCATACATCTGTGTAGCAAATGAATATATACATGACATGGCATTAACACTCTTCCATGTTGGCTAGGGATTTTCAAATAACTAGGACAACATAGGGTGAACCTAAATTTAAATTTCATGAAACATGTAACAGGTCGATCCAAAACAATTTTTTTTCCACCAAAATAATATGATGTTGTGTGTTATGATAGGGACCTTAACCAGCTCCTATCTTAACACCACATGCTAGTTTTTGATAATGCACACTACTAGAAATTATTGTACAGGTCATATGCACCAACTAGTTGATAGATAGGCACAAAGAAATTTCTATCACTTCAATCCTTTTACACATTAAAAATGTCCTCCAGAAACTCAAGAATTTGATAGAAAAGGTGTAGAAATTCTCTCCTCTTAAATTGTAGAGAAAAATTAGCCATCTGAAAGAAATGTTGACCATAATTATATTGCTAGATAAATCTCTCTTCCCTAAGAAAGTAAATTGAAATATGCTAGTATATACTTTTAGATCACTTATATCATAGTGAATATATGAATCCATGATATTCTTGATAGACATCATGCTTCTAGACCACAAACACTTTAATATAGCTAGTAACATATATTTCTACAACTTAAAATGATATGATAGTACAAATACCAACACAAAAAGGTATACACATAACTCCTACTAGATAGTACCACCTCTAATCATTCATTTTGATATTATTTGGCATCAATAGCAACCTATGCTCAACAACATTGTTCAGGAAATTTTTAATACTCTAGCCAAGATCTCTCTTTGAGACTTAATTCAAACTTCACCTACATACCATGAGATGCTCGAAGAGGCTTTGTAGAAGAACATATTTCCCCTTCTATCAAATTAAGTGATGTAGTAGGCATGTTTGATTGTATGAAGATAATAAAGTTGGATATTACATTCCCTCAACATTAATTACCTCCTCTTGAGGTCCAAAATCAAAATTATTATCTCGTGATTATTGTCATCATTGATGATAAAATAATTATTTGTACTCTAATCAATAATAGATTAGGTCTTAATTTTTTTAGCATTGATCTTTTAGATAATATGGGTGTAGATAAATATCTTATGAAACCTGATAATCTTTCTATAAGGGTTATAAGTTGAAATAGGTAAGCAACAATGAATTCAAATAAAGAACTAAAAAACATGAGATATAACACACATACCAATGAGATATGATTGCAATCAATCAATGAATTCAAACAAGGGTTAGATAATCAAATCAAAAAAAATAATGAATCTGAAACATGAACAATCTTACCACCTCATTGTGGAGTAACTTGTGTTGGTTGAAATGTTGGATTGCTCAACACAAAGCCTCCATGATAGCTTGAAAAATCTCAAAGTGTGATGACCTAGATGCAATGATATGTTCTCAAAAACTCAAATGGAAATGACTTAGGTATAAAAAATTCTAGGTAATGAATGCGAAGGATAAAGGGTTATTTTATAGATTTTAGGAAATTACAACAACAATCTAGATTAAGAGGTGTTGATTTGGGATCAAAGGTTGAGAATGAATGAGAGGAATTGATTTCCCATTTGACTAAATATAGCTAGTTGTATTATTTGGAGTTAAATGGCTGCATGAGATATTGATTGAAGTGTTAAGTTGAAATTTATTGAGCATAAGACTCTGAGTGAGTGGGTGTTAAGAGAATTGATTAATCATAAGAGTGACCAATTAGTATTAATTGATTGACGGAGAGTTTCAATTAATATTTGAGGGAATGGTGGCAACAATAGAATCACAAGCAGCTCCAGTGGATCATAATGTCTCACAAATCAGGCCTCTTCCTCAACTGCTCCTTCTAGACATGAATGTAACAACAAATTCACAAGCAACTCTGCCAATGAATTAGATTATGTAGAAATAAGGGAATGAGAAAAGTTCTTCAATATGAAGTTCTTGAAAGTGCATCTACAAGTTGGTGAATATTTTTTTGTTTTTGATAACACAAGCCTATGTATGTAAAAAAATAGTATATGCCAAAGTGTTATCATACTAGTAGCAAATTCAACTGTTATGTCATATAAGAAGTTGACATTTTGTTTTTACAACATATTTAGGAATTTTCATATCACCATAGTGGTATCTAGATAGGGTGGAAATATAAGTGGAATCTTTTTCCAAATCCTAGAACAACTACAGTTGCTTTATGATGTAATCTTTTCTATTATATAATTTTACTAAAAGAAAATAATTATTAGAGGAATGTGTAAGATAAGATTGATTAATAAATAAAATGTTTACTTATTAATGGATGATGTCTGAGATAAAAGAGGAGAATTAAATAATTAATGTAATTACTTAATTTAGAAGAAGTGTGAATTTGAGGGATTAAATATTTAAAGTAATTATTTAATCTAGAGGTGGGATAATAGATTAATTAATAATTAAAGATAATTATTTAATTTATGCATGATGGTGAATGTTTAATTACACAATTAATGGTAAATATTTAATTAGAATAGAGGAATAAGTGAAGTTTGCAACATAATTAAATAATTAATGTTTATTTAATTAATCAAGAGGAATGGGGTTAAATTAGTGATGAAATAGTGAATTAATTAAATAATTTAAGATTATTTATTTAATAGAGGGAAATAGGGTTAAATGATGGAAATGGTGTTAAAAGGGGATTAATAATGCGAATGATGTGAAATGATGCTAAATACAATAATGGTAATGAAAATGATGTCAATAATGGAAAATGTAGTTTCAGGATGTTTGATGTGTGGCAATCACTTTTACATGTCTACATTTTGCCCCTCTTTTACATAATATACTTGTTGCATTGTTTCAAAGAATTTGATGCTCAAATCAAGGTGAAAAAATTTAATTTTCCCCATTGTGTGCCAACACTCACTGAAAGGATGATAGGACATTGGGCTACCCCCTCGAGAGGTCAGCCAAAAAAAAAACTTTTTCAGGTTGAGCTCGCAACAAGGTTCAGGAGTAGTTTAGTTCCATAATGGAAAAAAAATTAGGCCCCAAGGGTGACGGTTAAGGCTTAGGATGATCCAAGGTGCTCAAAATATAACCTAGGAGGGTGGTCAAGGGTAAAAACCCAGGGTTTAGTGAGGTTAAATAGGAAATTAGGGTTCATTTGCTCCTCATTTGCACACTCAACTTTAGGAGATTAATTATCTCTAGTGATTTTCTATTATAAACATGTATTAATTATGTTGAGGGTTTCAAGTGCACCACATCGAGAAGAAATTTTTTGAAAGTACCAGTGGCCAGTCGGTGTGGGGTTGTGATATGTGTACTTCTAACTTTCACTTTTGATTTATTTAATTTTTGTAATTAATGTTCAAAGTTAGGTTAGACAATAGTGATAGGTTTTAGGATTAGTGTTATTGACATGATTTTAGTGCTATTGTATTTTTATAAAACTCACTATTGTTAAGGACTAGTGTTATTGTCAAATAGTGACGCTAGTGCTAAACAATGCTATTATAAGTTCAGTGTTGTAAAATTTGACTACATGGGTTAGGTTATTAGGACATTGTCACTAATGTTAAAGAATGACTACCGTAGGATAAACAAGATCGCTATTATAAAAGGTGACTAATTTTGTCAAGAAACAGATTCGCTATTGTGAAAACAAACCGTGGTTGCTCCAAAAGATGATCACTTTTTCTCAAAAGCACTAATTTAACTAGTTTAACTACAAATTTAGGTTCCTTCACTTGATTTTTAATAAAAATTGATGTTGTGGGTTGAATTCTTGTAGTACACACTACATCCTCTATAGTCTAGGGAGTGTAGACCACAAATCTTAGATCAGATAGACCAACTTCAAGAGTTAGAGAGATATTTTTTAGATGTTGTTGGATTGAGACTCGATCACATAGAGCTATGATGAAAGCGCTTGTAGAGCATTGGAGATCAGAGACAGCTACCTTCCACCTTCCTATAGGGTAGTGCACAATAATGTTGGAGGATGTTTGAAGGATACTATGCATCCCTACTCATAATGAGATGTTGGTTATGATGTTAGGAGAGATACACTAGCTATCTAGAGATTACTAGGCATTTGAAATCTCACTGTTGTAGATTTAAAGATTTATTTAGCTCCAATTTTTTATACTGCAAACAATATGGTTATTGTTCTAGTAGGTTTGATCATTGGACCTTTGATGCTAGATAGCATATCATGAAGATTTGTAGTTCGTTAGGGAATTTTCAATGAGATGAAGATGGAGGAGGGTACTCGCTATGCATGGGGACCCTATGTACTAGCACATCTATATCATGACATGCACAAGGAAGTTTAATTTATAGGAAGTAGCATATCGGTAGGCATCAACTTACTCCATGTTTGGACATGGGAGTAAATTACAGTTACTAGACTAGAGGGGATTAATCAAAGGGATCTAGATGATTGTTATTCATACAGGTACCATAATTGGCTCCACTATAGATAGCCTCGAAGACTATAGTATTGGAGGGTTGTATTTGATGATATGGTAGAGTTTATTTGGAATCCATATCTAGATTGTGAGGCATGGAAAGATGACTATGAGCAACTCATTTATTATAGACAGACTCGATACCTAATTGGGAGAGTAGATACCATCCTAGAGATGTATCTTCTAGATAGAGTCCTTCGTTAGTATGGGGAGAGACAAAATAGGAAAATTAATGATTACCATTATAGATATTCCTGCATAGCTACAGAGGCCAATGCATGAGGACCTCCAATAGATCCATGGAGGGTAGTGTCAGATTTCAAAGCATTGGTACCTTTCAGATGGCGTTGGGTAGTCATACCCAGAGATGCAAGGATGACACAATATTTTGATGCATGGTGGGACCAAAGATGACCACTTAGATTTACTATACCTCTAGGAGGTGTAGGAGCAAGAGGACTTGTGATTACTTAGTGGAGGAGAGGTGGAGTAGTTCGTAGCAGGGAGGACTATCCATGAGTAGTAGTAGAGGGCACAATAGGATGATCAGGATAATGGCTAGTAGCATGATGGGAATGTTTAAGATGATGGATAAGGATAGGGCCCAGATGATCAATAGTAGAGGGTACAAATAAAGGTACCATAGGCACCTCCTCCTTAGGGAGATATGGTTGCACAATTAGCAAAAAATATTGTAGAGAGGTATCAAGCTCATGTAGAGCATGATTAGGCCATATAGGACATAGATGCTTGCGAAACTGAGAGAGCTATGAAGATAGTGCAGAGGAAGGTCACAAATGCACATATAGTTATCCTTACAGCTGAGAGGGACCCCACTAGTTTTGAACTCGAGATTCTCTTGTTTAGGAGAGAGATAGAAAGAGGAGCCAGAGGATACAACTAGAGATAGGACATGCCTCCTCTATACCTCGAGCACAATACCAGCAGAAGCATGAAATTTTTATAGCTGAGGTCACATATTACAAGAAACTTTACAAGGCTCGGGTTCCAAGGGCTCAGAGATGACCTAGCTTTGGAGTTTAGAGCTTTGCTATAGGTTTAGGATCAAGAAGATCAATAGGGGGATTAGACCACAAGTCTTCCCAACATACACATAGGTTACCAGGGCATGATTGTCATGATCAAAGATCTCCAGCTCATGATGGCCATTGAGAACTGCCTCCAAACGAGGAGTAGTAGAGTTGACATTATTGTTATGATATTTCATTTCTTTGCATGGACTTGATATAATCATTATTTTGTATATGTGTTCATCAGACAGTTGAGCCTTTTATATATGTATAATTTGATTTAGATTATAGTGCATCACACATATTTATTGATGATGGAAATGTACTGGCATTTCCATTTTTGATGATATATGAGATATACCATTTTTTATGCGACATATGATGTGTTATGAGATGCTTATGATGTGCATTATGTTTATGATGATTAATTCATGATATGTTATGTGATCATGATGCTATGATGATAGATATGTTGTTTTGTATTTTTTGATGCTTTTTATATGATATATGATGTGGATGATCTATGATGATGCATGCATGCAATATATGATGTTTTTTATGTTGTATGATGCTCTATGATATGGTAGATATGATATACACTAATGAGTTTGTGGATGTAGGATGCAGGATGGATATTTTAGTTAGAAGAAATGTTAGTATGATTGAGGATAGAATAAAATTGATGATTTTGATCTAATTGCTGATAATCCATAGATTATGATTGATTGATGATAATGAATGAAGGATAATGATTTGATGATTTGTAAAATGTGATGAGTTTTATTTTTCTTCATGGAGAGACTAAGTATTGAAATCCTTATTAATGTAGAAAATAGACACGATGCACCAAGGTATTAATGACCAAGGTGGATTTGTATCTATTGCATGGAATTTGACTCTGTGAACAAGGAGTATTCTTGCTCATAATAGACATACAAAAATCTTGCTAGAGTGTATGAGTGAGAAGTTAAGAGCATTTTAGACCTGTGCATAGAGAGGTATGAGGAGCCTAACATGCAACGATCAAACGAGTTGTCCAAAATGACTTATGCACACATAATAGGCAATTATTCACCATGGTAGTATTGGAAAAGTATCCAACAAATAGAGAGTACAAAATTGTTGATCAATGCCCCATATCTTCCTCTCTAAATCGTTATCGACATCCTTGAAAGACCTTGCAAATGAGATAACAAGATAAATCAAAAGATAAGACTTAAATAGATAAACAATGTTGATGTATCACTTTCCATGAATGTTTTGATGCTTTAGGGATGTTATCCATCAATAATGTCTATTGTAGGAAAGACATATTCATCAAGACACATGTTAGGATGTTGATGATGATTTTTGATAGGTAGGTAATTAACACTTAGGCATTATTTTAGTCTAACAGTGATCAAGTCTTTATGATTTTTTTCTTAGATGTTTTGGATTTCGATGTTTTCTTTACTTGTTTGATTGCTTCATCAAAGGGTGAGGGTGATGATCTGTTTATTATGGATGGATAGCTTATTGTGGATAGGTGATAATAGAAATAGGATTTTTGAGGTTTTTTGAATATTTTTGTGCTTTTGAGGTTATTTGAGGCTATTTTTTTATATTTTCAAGATATTTAATTTTTTTTGGTGTTTATGAGAGATTTTAGAGACCAAGAGGGGGACCTATGGGGACTGACCTAGTACCTTGAGGGCTCATCAATTGATGGAATTTCCTATGTTATATACAAAAATACATTGTAGTTTAATTTATTGGACTCAAAGCAGCTCATACGAAGATGACTAATGATATTTTGGGAATTTTGATGCTTTACATTTTTTTTGGATTTTGATTGTTTTATAATTTTTTTTGGAATTTGATGTTACTTTGGATGTTTTATGTGAATGATGGTATGAACAAGGATCCAATCCATCTACCAATTTCAGGAGGTTTTCCCCAATTTGGAACAAGATTTCATTTATTTTGGATAGGTGGATAAGGCGGGTGGAAGATAGTGTAGCAAGGTTCAACAATTAGCCAGTTATCAAGCCATCGTTGGGTGCACATTTATCATACAATGGATGAAGGGAAACATATTTGATAATAGAATGCATAAAAAGGATGAGATGGGGTGGATGGAAAAGTCAAATAGATGTGCATGTAGGACTTATTCAAATGTAGTGATTTTTAACTAGGTTTTCACTATGGTATCTATCTTAGAAGTGCCAAATTTAGGTGGTTTTCACTTAAAGGATGATTTATTTCTCTTGTTTTTTTCTTGATTTTTTTTTTTCATTTTTTTTCTTTTATTGCTTTGGTTATTTCAATGCATTAGGTATATAACTTTTTGAGATGGATACTATTGAGTGGTTTGGCTAGAGGTTCTCCTTTTGGAGTAGAAAACTGATAAGTGCCAGAGTCGTAACTTGTTGTGATGAAAAAAGGACCTAGCTAGTTCGACTCAAACTTACCTTTCTCATCTTGGTTAAGTTGAACTTCTAATTTTCTCTCAAGACTAAGTCACCAAACTGAAAGCTTATGTTCTTGATTATCTTGTTATAACTTCATTTGAGATAGTTTTTATATGCTTGGAGATGGTTTAGAGCACTCAAACATCTTTCATCTAGCAAGTTTTTGGAGTCTAGATACTCAATATTCTTCATTCCTAACAAGATCTTTCAAGGATACCCTTGGGGATGGAATCTCAACCTCTATAGGAAAGATGGCTTTGGATTTGTATATAAGGGAAAGGGTGTTGCACTTGTGGGTGTGTGGATGCTAGTTCTGAAGGCCCATAAACCAGGGTTCAACTCAAGGTGCCAATCATGATTAGCATCATTAACATTCTTAGTAAGGATCTTTAGGATCATTTTGTTAGATGATTCCTCCTAACCACTTCCCTAAGGGTAGTACAAGGTAGAGAAGTGATGTTGGATGGAGAATCTAGTGCAAAGCTCACAGACATCTTGGTTTTTGAATAGATTTTTGTTGTCAGTAATGATAGTTTGAGGGATACCATAATGAAAAATAAAATAGTTAAAGATTAACTTCGCTATTTTTTTTCCAATGATGTAGGTTTAGGGTATAGCTTCTATCCACTTTGTGAAACACTTTGTGGCAATTATGATAAACTTATTGATGCAGAGGAAGGATTATCTAACTCAAAATAGACCCAAGAGGTAGATTAGGGCTTGGTTCAAAACTCAACTCCATTGCTACTCCCCGATTCAACTCCATGGATACTAAAAAAAGGCTTCATAAATAGAATTTTTTCAACAACTTGAGGTAGCATACATGCATGGTAGACTTTTCATGGGTCTTACAACCTTGAATCACAAACAAAATGAGATGAAAAACAAACTACCATTAAAGGAACTACAACTTTTGTACCATTCAACCTAGGAAAGATGGTTCCAATATAACAAAAGCAACCCTTAAGGAAGATTCAAACCTCAATGTAGAATTGGGATACCTTTCATAAAAATATTAGACATGTTTCCAATGAGCTTTCCAATGCATAGATGCAATCTAGACTCCTACATGCTTGTGCAACAACATTTCCTTAACTATCTTGACACAATTCTCTTGGTATAGTCAAAATAAGGCTCAAAACCAATCCTTCAAGGAATTAAAAACTCTTGATATAGGTTTAAACATACTCCTTAAACACTAGTCAACACTCACCACTTCCAAACTTTGAGAAATAATGCATGGGTTTTAGCTAACAAGTTCAAAATGAGGGTTTTACACTAATTTTCATGCTTAACTTGAAATGGACTTGTAAAGATTCCTTCCAAACGTGAGCATTTTAGGACCTCCCACCTTGAAAATATTGAATAACAAGAAAATACATAATTTTTGGTGAGTTTTTAGCATTTTTGGACAGTGGAAACAAAATATATGGCATTTTATTGCTCAATAACTACCTTAGCCAAAGTTTTAATCTATTTTCAGAAGGAAAAAAACTTAGTAACTTTCAAAATATGCAATGAAATATGATGCCACAAAAACAAAATTTAGTAGATTCACATACATGATCCAATATATTTTAAACCCTCATTTAGTCCATATAGGCCATACTAAATAGCTGAAAATGACTATAACGTTTAGAAAACATAGGAAAAAACTTGCTTGTATTCATCAAAACACCAAAAATCAACTCCTCCTTATTGCATTAGACCTTGAACACCTTATACATTCCTTTTCCATCAGTTACAATTTTTTCCTAACTTGGTTTTAATTTTTCCTTGATTTTATGCCACTTACCCAAAAGTTGCATGGCCATTTTTAACAACTTTGGCATTTTTGAGCAATTTTGGAAAATTTTAAACAAATGCCTCATAACTCACCAAAAATGGATTAAATACATTTAAAATGGTCATAAATGACCTTATTAACCCATTAAACCCATTAATCACCTAGAAAACCCAAAAATACAAAATTAAAGCAAAAATGGAACTTCAGGTGCCCCTGCACCACTTATGTCCATTGGATGAAGTAGGGGATATCTTGCTTATAAGGTTGAGTCTGCATTGTGAGAAGGGCCAAGGTGTAGTGATTGGATGTAGCTCTTGTGTAGGTGCATGAACAATATCACCATGTTTATGAAATTGAAGGCACTTTTTTGAATAATGTATAGCTTCTTGTTTGATTGACGGCTAGTAGTATCCAATTCTTAGTGACTTCTTAACTAGATTCAACACACTAAAGTGAGACCCATAAAAACCTTCATGTACCTCTCATAAGTCTATTCTAACTTCTTCTGTGTTGAGATATCAGAGTAATGTTCCATCAAGGCTTCATCGATATAAATTATCTCTGAGGATAGTGAAGCATTCAATTCGACGGATAAAAGTTTTCTTTTGGTTACTTGTAAGGTGAGGTGGTATGGTTCTGTGTTGGATATAGGCATAGATGTCTTGGTAAAAAGGTGAATTGAGACCAAAAACATCACACACAAGTTTTAATTTTAGGATATCGAACACTAGTAAAAACAATTGTTCCACGAGGAATTCAAACCTAGGAATGTTCTGTGATATCAAGAAGTGAACCAATGGTTGCAATGGAATCAACAACTCTATTGTTGACTCTTGCAACTTTTTCAAAGAGGATGACCAGAAAGTACTACCTCAAAATATCCATCATTCTCTTATAAGGTATTAGCTTATCATCCTTATTTTAGTATTCATCATTCACTTTTCTAATGACCAATTATGAATCACCATAAACTTGTAGCTCTTTTATTTTCCATTCAATGACCATTTTTAGCCTAGTGATTAGTGCTCCGTATTCAACTATATTATTTGTGCAAGGAAAGGAAATTTTGTATGATTTAGGTATACTATCTCCTTGAGGTGTGAGAATGAGGATACCGGCACCTAATCCATGTTGAGTATGAGATCCATCAAAGTATAGTGTCCAATGGTTTAATTGAGCTATCACAAGGATTCCCTCATTGGGAAACTCTGATATCAATGGATGTTGATCTTCTATAGGGGCTTTAGTTAATTGGTCTGCTATTACTTATCCTTTTATTACTTTTTTATCCACATATTCTATGTTGAATTCACTAAGTATCATGACCCACTTTACCATTCTTCAAGTGAGAGTTGTTTTAGCTAATAGATATTTCAAGGGACCAAATTTGGATGTTAACTTGATCTATTAGTTTGGCATGTAATGTCTAAGCTTTTAGGATGTGAATACAATTGCTAAATAAGATTTTTCAATAGGTGTATAGTTTAGTTCATAACCAACTAGGGTATAGATAATGTAGTACACTACTCTTTCTCTATTATTCTCATCAATCTGTGCTAACAAAGCTCCTAAATTCGTTGATGTCACTGATATGTACAATATCATAGATTTATCCTATATAGGAGGCACCAAAACTAAATGAGTTCCCAAATAGTCTTTGACCTATTGAAAAGCATGTTCACATCTTCCATCCCATTTGAAGGTTACATACTTATGGATCAAGTGTGTAAAAGGATGACATTTATCTACTAACTAGGCTATGAATCTTTAGATTGATTATAGTTTTCCCTATAAGCTACACAACTATTTCAATGTCTTTGAGGGAGGAATTTCTGTGATAGCTTTGAATTTAACAAGATCTACTTTTATTCCTCTCTGGGATACTATGTAACCAAACATTTTTCCTGATGTCATGCCAAAAATACACTTCTTAGGATTTAGGCACACATTGTACTCTTCTAATCTGTCAAATATTCTTTCCAAATTACCCAAATGTCCTTGTCTTGTGATAGATTTTTCCAAAAGATCATCCACATAGTCTTCCATAGTTGTGTAACATATTATGAAATACAATAGTCATCACCCTTTGGTAGGTAGCTCCTACATTCTTTAGGAAAAATGGCATGACATTCTAGAAAAAATTTCCCCAGGGACAAGTGAATATTGTTTTATGTTGGTTTCTAGGTGCTATCTTGATTTGGTTATATCTAGAGAAGTCATCCATAAGAGAAAGCATTTCATGACTAGCTATTAAATCCACTAGCATTTCAATGTTTGGGATGGGGAAATCATCCTTCGAGTATGCTTGTTGACGTCTCTAAAATCAATGTAGACCCTTATGTCCCTAGTGGAATTCGAGACTAGTACTAGGTTTCACACCCACTCAAGATAATAATAAGTCTAGGGAATCCAACATCAAGCAATTTTTGAAGTTCCACTTCTACTAGGAGCACTGTCTGAGGGTGCATCTTGTGCAGCTTTTGTTTCACCAGTTTAGCTCCAAGAAATTTTTTAAGATGATTAACCAAGTTAAAGTCGGGTCCAACCTAGGCATATATACATAATTCTAGGAAAATTTGATCTTTCATTCTTGTATGAAAGATGTGAAGTTTTTTCTTTCTTTAGGATCTAGTGTGGCTGCAAGATAGGTTACCTTTGGTGCCTCTATTGTTCCCACATTTATGGTTTTATAATCTTCAACCAAAACTAATGATCTTTCTTGATACTATGTGATATGGAGATTGAATCCTCCATTCTCAAGTGCCTTAGGGAGGTTTTTTCCCTTAGATACATCCTTTATTTTGTCAATTTTGTGATCTGATAGCACCACATTGTGGTTTTCACTAGGGGATCTAATTTTGACGTTTAGATTTTCATTTTCATTTTTGTAACTAGAAGATTCAATCTCTCTACCAAAATATGCTTCTTGTCCTAGCTCAATATCAAAGCCAATCTTGTGGTCTCCAAGTGGTATACCATTCGAAGTCCCATGAACTTAGTGATAAATTCATCATTTTGGAATATGTCCAAAAAAGGTTATTGTTGTTGTTGATCCCAATTGATTAATTGTGGGTAAATGAGTTGGAATTCATGTGTTTGGGATGACGGATTAAAGGAAAGGGTGGTGAGGGTATTTATGCAAGTGTCTCCAAATAGGTTTGTGATGTATAGATCCTTTTCAATAGGATCATAGTCATCCAATCAACCATGATAAAATAAGAACCTTCCTCACAAGAGAAATTTTTAAGTGTTTGGAGTAACAATATCTAATGAACCATAGCCTATTCCTTCATTTTTCTTGTATTTTTCCATGATTATTAGCTCTCTCATACCTTGTTCATTCAAACCAAGGCCACCTTTTCCAATGAATCCCATAGCTTAGCAAGCTGATAACCTTTACTATTTGGATAAATACAAGGATTTGAGGTAGTTTTTTTTCTTCCTCTTCTTCTTCTTCTTTGTAGTTCGCCATGTAGAGAGATCTTCTTCAAACAACACTTCATCTTTCATGTCTCCCAATTTAGTGAATATTGTAGGTTTGAATTTAATAGTGACTGGTTTAGCTTTGTTGATTTCCCTTAGTCATCCATACGTTCTTGGTGATGGGGGAAGCTTTCCAATGCAGAAGGATTGATGAAAGTGATAGTCTCCACAACCATTGTCAAGTACCTGGATCTTGAGGTTGGATTGAGGTGGATTGGATGATGAATATGGAGTGAAGGATGATGAAGGTTGTGAATATGATGTGAGGGATTATGGATCAATATAGGAAAATAAATGGAAAGATATATCATTACTAGGAACTTAGAATATTTTCTTGTATTTTTCTTCCAAGATCTTATAGTAATGAAAGGGTTATAGATCAACATATATAGTAACTTCCTTGTCATTATAAGGAAATTTTAGGTATTGATGGAATTTAGAAGGGACATATTGCATAGCATGGATCGAGGGAATCCCAAGATAAGGTTGTAGGGTAGTTCAAGATCTAGTACTTGACTGGTTGTTTCTACTATTATTGGTCCCACCTGTACAAGAAGTCTAATGGTACCTTAAGAATTCATCTCCTTATCATCATAAGCTCTTATAGTGATACTTTTTTTTCTCAATAACATCATTAGAATTTCCAAGCTATTTTACCAATTTCAAGGTGCAAATGTTTAAGCCTACACCACCATCTATCAGGACTCTTTTGATTTTATGCTTGTGGATACAAACTTCAAGATATAAAGCTTAGTTATGGAATGAATTTTTAGGAAGGTCTCTTTAGAAGAAGACCGGGTGGTGTGTAGAGGAAATGTACCCAACCATAGCCTAAAACTGATCCGTGTTTATATCATTAGGTATGAAGATTCAAGGAGATATTTCTCCAAAACCTCTTTATGTGTGGGGGATAGCTTAAGAAGCTCAAGGATAGAGATTTGGGCTGGAGTTTTCTTTAGTTGATCAAAAATATTATAGTCATTTTAAGGTTTGATGGAAACTTTTGTTTGAAGTGGGGCTCCTTGGATGGTAATCTTCCCTCTTCATGTAGTAACATTACACTCTAGATTCTTACCAACTATTGTTACAACATGAATATTGCTATCAGTTTCACTAATGGTTCCTACAATAGTGTCATAGGTGTAAGAAAATTTTTAGTAATCTCCTTTACCTTTGTCATTCCCTTTAGAATGGTTGATGATTAGATCCTTGTAAATACCCATTTCATTATTTCTAGAGGTTCCAGAATATGATTCTTGATATCAACATTTCCTTTTTTTAATTAATTCTTGGATGAGATTCTTTAGTTTCATGAAGTTGTTTGTCTTATGACCCTTGATTTGATGGAATTCACATTGATCATTCTCATTATACCATAGGTGTTTAAATTTTAGATCTTCATAATTTGTTCAATCAAAAAGTTTGATGAGATTTGATTGAATTAGCTTTTGTATAAACACCTCAAGAAGTTCTTCAAATTGAGTGTACTTTCTTCCCGTTTGGTTATTTTGTCTTGGTGGTCCTCTTTGAGGGTTTTGAGTTTGATTCATTTGTTGATTATTCTAAGGGTTGGTAGGTTGATTGTTTCTAGGATAATTCATTTGATTGTCTTCGACATTATTTTGGGGATTATTAGGAGGTGTTTGTATGTTTCATACAAACCTAGCATCAACCACTCCATCATTTGTGACATTTTTGTTCTTTTCCCAAATATGAGGTTTATTGTCTGAACCAAATGCTTGATCTTTGTTGTTATAAAGTTTGATGACACCTTTCATGATGAGATATATTTCAATAACTAAACCTTTCTCAATGATCTCCTTAAAGGTATTAGTTCATAGCATAGTTAATTGATAGCTTGTGTCAGTTTGAATATTTTCAATAAAGATTTCAAAACTTAGTTGTTTCTCAAGGATGGGCCATTTGCATTTACTCACTTTATATCTCCATATTGTTGGAATTGATACCTCAATATCACAGGCTGGAACCTCTAGAAGAGCAAAGTCGGTGTGAAATTTCTTTGGTCTGGCCGACTGGTAATTTGGGAACTTTGTGAAATATTCTGGTCACTATGACCCTGCAGAAGTCTTGTTGAATGCTTTCACTTTGGACTCTATCGCTGTGACATAAAGTAGTCATTGTAACTTCTCACCGCGTGGAGATCTCTGGCTGACAGGCCATTCAATCTGGCGTTGGGAAGACTCATAGTGACCGAGGGCTTCAAAGTGACTTCAACACTCGGGAAGAAGTCCTAGCGACATTGGAAGGTCTTGCTGACAGGGATACTCATTGAAGTCATCGGAATAACCTATGGCAGCTCGGTGAGAAGTCTTACCGAGAGTAACATGTCTCGACGATAGTGTTGGAGCTTTCGGGGAAACCCTTGGGTGATTGGTAAGATGTCTTACCGATAGTGATATGTCTCACGTACGGTCACTCAGAGTAACTTAAGGATCTCAGTGTGAAGTCTCGGTGATGAAGGATTGTCTTGGAGACAATGTAACACTTGAAGACATCGGGGAGACCCTTGGCCGAAAGATTTGTTTCGATATGTTGTCTCACAGAATATCAGAAGTCTCATCGATAGCACGTGGGGTCATCGGTTCGGTGTGACTCTTGGTGAGCAGTGGTTTTGGGATAACTTGGAAGCCTTGGTAAGAAGTCTTGCCAAAGGTTGATTCTCTCGCCGATAGTGGAACACATCGATATGACTTAAAGGCTTCGGTATGAAGTCTTGGCGAAAGCGGTGAGTCTAGCCGACAAGATTGACTCGGGGTGACTTGGAACTTGCGGGGTGATGTCTTGGCAAAGGGTATTTGTCTTGCTAATAGGAATGCGATGGATGTCAGAAGTTTTGGTATGACTTTGGAATCATGGTATGATCTATCAACGAATGACCAAAGTCTTGGGGACTAAGGAACACTTCGGAATGACTTATGAGCTCGGTGTAATGTCTCATCGAATGGCGATTGTCTCGTCGATGAGAATGTTGAGGTCGATGTGTCTTAGAGACTTCGATGTAATGTCTGGGCGAAGAGCGATAGTCTTTCCAATTGATGAACTCTTCGAAATACCTTGTGATCTTTGGTGTAACCTCTTGGCGACAGTTTGATGTCTTAGCGATAGCTTTCTGGACTCGGTATGATCTCTTGCCAATAATGAAGACTCTTGGTGATGGTTGTGCGATCGATCTTGTGGCATTGGGGAGACACGGTTAGTGTCTCACCAACATGTGACATAGATTGAACACCTTTGACCGTTGGAAGATCGTCCCATGTGGTACGATTTGAACCAGTCAGAGAAAGCAAGATGTGAACCGTTTGCTAAACAATTTTTGTGTGGAAGTTGGAAAACTAAAACACGAGGAAATGGAAACATCTTCGACGATAACGATGATGAGCTGGAGAGTGTTGTTTGACAGTTATGATCTTGAACCGATTCATAGAGTAGAGGGAGAATGAATGTAAAAACGTATGCATTGGACATTCTAAAGGAAGTGTTGATAAGCCAAGGAACTGAAGATCCGAGAGCTAGAGAGAGAATGATAGAAAGAGGACCGAGTGGCTGGCCAAAAGGCCGAGGCCATGAGGTTGAAGCAGAGAAATTAAGCTGTTGGTATTTCTCGTGATCATGATTGCTTTGGTTGATCTCTCAGGGATAGTTTGCTACCAGTTGTTTCCAGAATGAACAAGATGAATCTCTGAAGAGGCTATGAGCCTGAATTTGTATTGTAACCATTCTATTGCTGAATAATACAATGGCTCGATCTTTGGAGTGTGGGGTTTTTTATCTGAAAGGATTTTCCCCATGTAAATCTTTGTGTTCTATTTTCTGTCTTGTGTTTCATCTGTGTTTCATCTGTTTCTAGAATCTGTCATTACTTGCTATTGAATTTACATGTGATTCTCTCAGAAAGATCAATGTGGGAAATAAAATGTGTTTGTTTCTGCATTAGGACATATTTGTTCATGTCTTTGAGGTAACCTAATTGAATTAAATTTACTGAAGGCACTACTATTTGGAGTTTCTATTAGATGCGGTCCACTAGATTTCCTTACAAGTGGTATCAAAGCCTTCTTTTGGTTGTTGGTTCTGGATATTTCTCCTGTGAAGATTTCTTAGCTTGATGGGCTAGAAGAAATCTGGAGGAATGGACTGATGGATTGATCCTTTGATGAGTGGAAGCATTGTGGTATTTTGAGACAACATGCAACTTGAAGGATGGTCAAGATGAAAAAGGGAGTTGATCATGTTGTGATCTGTGTCTCTTGGCTGGCACCAGTATATCTTTGGAGTATGAGGTGGATTTCTTTGCTTTGTGGCTATGTAGCAGTAAAGCTTTCATGTTGGGCATCTATGTGTCAAGCTCCTGGGTGATATGGAGAAGCCTAGGTTGTTTCTCAATCATGGAAGAGAGTGCTTATGCTAGGTGGTGTTTCCTGGTGTTGAAAGGCATGGTTTCCTATTAACCTCGAATGCTTGAAGGCTATGGAGTTAATCATTAGATGATTTGTAAGCTTTTGAAATAGACTTTCTCTCTTTCTCAGATGCATGTACATGGTGGTGGTTTAGATTTGGCCTATAAGGGGCCTGGATTTTTTGAACTATTGTTTCCTTCTAAGGATGTTTTGTACTTGCATGTCTCTGTGATTTTGCAGGTTTTACATGGTTAAGCAAAACTTGTGGTCATGTGGAGTTATTGTTAAGCTATTTTCTAGACCCTGGCTTTCGGGGTGTTGTTGGATGAGATAGTTGTAGTTCTGCATGCATGCCTGCTGCATGGTTTTGAGGAGGTGTGTTTTCTTCTATGCATGGGAGTGTTGGTAAGTGATTTGTCACTTAGCATTCTTGTGGTAGTACTTGTGGGTTTCTTGATTATGGTGCTCGTTGTGGACATGATTGGAAAATCAGATGTGGCATGATCTGGTGTTTGATTCATGTTGTCTACATGGTTATTCTCTTTGAAATCTTAGTGTTACAGTTTCCAATGCAATGATGGGTTTGCATGTTTGATGCTTGTGATCTACGAGTTATGTGGTTAATGGATTAGCTACCCATTGGCTACAGTGAGATAACTTGCATGTGGACTATCTTTATCCATGAGGATTGATTCATTGCTAGTGCAGACTTGTTAGCTGGCCTTGTCGTTGGTAACTTGTGCATTGGTGGGATTGCTTTGAGATGAGAGTATGGATATTTTTGAGTACCTGAATAGTCAGTTAAGGGAACCTATAGCAATTAGTCATGATGCTTGGAGAGCTCGGGTGTCACTTTTTAGTGGGAGCTCTAGCAGTGACTGTGAATTCATCACATGGTGGTGAATGGTCTTCTTTAGTGTTGCAGAAGGGTTCTTTCGCTTTTGCATGGACATTACTTGAAGATGTGCAATGTCTTGGAACCATGGAGGATGCTTGGAGTCTTTGGTTAAGGTGTTGGTGGTGCTTGATAGGTGATGTTGGTTTTAAGTCTATTTGTTGTATGTCATGGTAGTACTCGAGTTTTGGCATTATGCATTGTACTTGAGACCATGGTAAAGTCACTTGAAGCATGGGATCTCATAAGGGGATGTGTAGATCATGATGTCATGATAAGTTCCTGATTCAGATGATTGGAGCTTTGACAGTGGTCTGGTAATTCTTTGTGTATTGAGTGTTTTGATTATTTGCTTGATACTTTGTGATAGTGCAGTAATGCAATTGAAGTTTAGCATGAGATGATCGGTTGCTAGTACTCATGGATACATGAAGAATAAGGTGAGGCTGTTTTTCTCTTATGAGAGAAGTGTTGTTGCTTGTTACTCTTGTTGAAGTTCTTCAGCAGAAAATCCAAGAAGCCTACACCTTGGTTGAACATGAGTTCAATAAGAGACCTATGAGGAGATTGCTCTTGGATTAGTCATGATGACTTTTATATCTTGAAGGAGTATTCTCATTCCCACTCTTGGTCTACTCGATAGTTTATCTGAAAGGTATTTGGCTCATTATATTTTTTAGCTGTGTTTTTATGTTCACTTTCACGATATGGATCTTGAATTGTTGTTTAATGGTTCTGGAGGATTCATAGTGGAAGTTGTACAGTTTTGTTTTATCTCCTTGTTACTAATGAGAATTGGTAGGAGATGTTGTATGGGCTGATTTCCTGAAATGGGGAATGAACTAGCTTGATCTTCTTTGAGATGCTTACATCCATGTTGTTTTTCAAAGTCGGTTTGATCTTGGTGATTGAACGGATGGATGTTGTTAAGGATTTCTTTTGGGATGTGAAGAAGATCATTCTAGACATAGCTAGCTATTAGAAGTGTATGTAGGAGGGTGTTCTATAGGAAGATGATGTGCATAGTTTCTCTCTGTGGCCGTGAAGGTTTGTGGTGAGAGAAATATTTCTTGTAGTAGTTTGTTGCAAGTTGTGCATATCATTGTGGATATTTCCTTGGTACTACATGATTACATTTTCTATGTGTTGTTCTTGGTAGACTTGTGATGTCTTTGGATTACTCAGACAGTGGGAGTTCCTATTTTGTTTTGTCTTCTTAGACTGGTTGACATTTGGAGCTTGTATTTGCTGTTGATGAGCTGATTCTGATTTGGCATAAGTTTACTAATGTTGATACCTGTTGAGGTATGTGTGATTGGATGGAATAACATGAGCTGTGGGTTCTATTTTCAGTCGCGTGGGTTTATCAGTTGGATGGAAGCAGTCAGTCAGATTGTTGTTTTAACTAGTGTTGTTTATCTTGTTTCTAGAGAATGACTTCATGGTTGTGCTATGTTTGAAGCTTTGAAGTTGATATTGCTTCTGAATAGTGTTTGAGCACAGTGAAGTGGTAGCAGTATCTTGTTTGTGATATCATTGGGATCTTTTGCTTGTGTTCATTGGAATGGTGCTTATTCACCTTGACGATGTATCTATCTTCCACACATGGAAGATGACAAGATTTTTGCTTGAATGGTGGACATCTTGGATGTTGGAGCAGAATTCTTGATAGAGCATGAGAGCATGTTGAGATCTATGTGGTTGCTTGGAAGGCTGTGATCGGTTGTTTTGTTGGACAGTGAGTTGCAATTGGATGCCTTGTCTTGGTTGCAGATTGTCTAATGGACTATTATCTATGGAATCATATTGATTGAGTGTCTTGAGTATTGCAGGGTTTGAACTGGTGGAGCTAGTGTGGTCCTAGTTTCTGGTTGCTTTGAAGGTGCCTGTGTGATCTTCGTCAAATGGGAGATTGTTGGAATTGGTGCCTCAATCTCACAGGCTGAAACCTCTAGAAGAGCAAAGTCGGTGTGACATTTCTTTGGTCTGGCTGACTGGCAATTTGGGAACTTTGTGAAATATTTTGGTCACTGTGACCTTGCAGAAGTCTTACTGAACACTTTCACTTTGGATTCTATCACTGTGACATAAAGCAGTCATTGTAACTTCTCACTGCCTAGAGATCTCTGGCCAATAGGCCATTCAATCGGGCGTCGGGGAGACTCATAGCGACCGGGGGCTTCAGAGTGACTTCAACACTCGGGAAGAAGTCCCAGCAACATTGGAAGGTCTTGCTGGTAGGGATACTCATTGAAGTCATCGAGATAGCCTATGGTGGCTTGGTGAGAAGTCTTACTGAAAGTAACATGTCTCGGTGATAGTGTTGGAGCTTTCGGGAAAACCCTTGGGTGATCGGTAAGATGTCTTACCAATAGTGATATGTCTCATCGATGGTCACTCAGAGTAACTTAAGGATCTCGGTGTGAAGTCTCGGCGATGAAGGATTGTATTGGAGACAATGTGACACTCGAAGACATTAGGGAGACCCTTTTCCGAAAGACTTGTTTCGATATGTTGTCTCATCGAATATCGGAAGTCTCGTCGATAGCACGTGGGGTCATCGGTTCGGTGTGACTCTTGGCAAGCAGTGGTTTCAGGATAACTTGGAAGCCTTGGTAAGAAGTATTGTTGAAGGTTGTTTCTCTCACTGATAGTGTAACACATCGATATGACTTAAACACTTCAGTATGAAGTCTTGGCAAAAGTGGTAAGTCTGGCTGACAAGATAGACTCGGGGTGACTTGGAACTTGCGGGGTGATGTCTTGGCGAAGGGTATTTGTCTTGCTGATAGGAATGTGATGGACATCAGAAGTTTTGGTATGACTTTGGAATCATGGTATAATATATCAGCGAATGACCAAAGTCTTGGCGACGAAGGAACACTTCAGAATGACTTGAGTTCGGTGTAATGTCTCATTGAATGGCGATTGTCTCGTCGATGAGAATGTTGAGTTCGATGTGTCTTAGAGACTTCGATGTAATGTCTGGGCGAAGAGCCATAGTATTGCCAATTGATGAACTCTTCATAATACCTTGTGATCTTTGGTGTAACCTCTTGGCGACAGTTTGATGTCTTAGCGATAGCTTTCTGGACTCGGTATGATCTCTTGCTGATAATGAAGACTCTTGGCGATGGTTGTGCTATTGGTCATGTGGCATCGAGGAGACACAGTTAGTGTCTCACCAACATGCGACATAGATTGAACACCTTTGACCATTGGAAGATCGTCCCACGTGGTACGATTTGAACCAATTAGAGAAAGTAGGATGTGAACCATTTGCTAAACAATTTTTGTGTGGAAGTTGGAAAAATAAAACACGAGGAAATGGAAACATCTTCGACGATAATGATGATGAGTTGGAGAGTGTTGTTTGACAGTTATGATCTTGAACCGATTCACAGAGTAGAGGGAGAACGAATATAAAAATGTATGCATTGGACGTTCTGAAGGAAGTGTTGATAAGGCAAGGAGCTGAAGAGTCGAGAGCTAGAGAGAGAACGATAGAAAGAGGACTGAGTGGCTGGCCGAAAGGCCGAGGCCATGAGGTCAAAGCAGAGAAGTTAAGCTGTTGGTATTTCTCGTGATCATGATTGCTTTGGTTGATCTCTCAGGGATAGTTTGCTACCAGTTGTTTCTAGAATGAACAAGATGAATCTCTGAAGAGGCTATGAGCCTGAATTTGTATTGTAACCATTCTATTGCTGAATAATACAATGGCTCGATCTTTGGAGTGTGGGGTTTTTTATCTGAGAGGATTTTCCCCACATAAATCTTTGTATTCTATTTTTTGTCTTGTCTTTCATCTGTGTTGATTTTGTTTCTAGAATTTGTCATTACTTGCTATTGAATTTACATGTGATTCTCTCAGAAAGATCAATGTGGGAAATAAACTGTCTGTTTCCACATTAGGACATAGTTGTTCGTGTCTTTGAGGTAGCCTATTTAAATTAAAATTACCAAAGGCACTACTGTTTGGAGTTTCTATTAGATGCGCTCCACTAGATTTTCTTACACATATTTTCAAGTAAGAAGCAAATGAATCCCATTGGTTTTGTTTTATCTTATACAAATAAGGAATTGTAACATATTTTTTTATGTTATATGAAAATGATTGATAAATTTCTTGGATATATGATCAAAAGTTTTAATTTAAGGTGGTAGATGAGAGATCCATTCAATAGTTGTAGCTCCAAGGCTTCTTGGGAAAAAGTATCAATAGATAAAAATAATTTCTAGCAACCTCCATGAAAGCTACTAAAAGCTCTTGCACATGTTTGATTGGGTTGCCTCTTCCATTTATATTAATCAAATTTGGGAATTTCAATTTTTTTCGGAAAGGTAATCATTGATATGCTACAATCAAATGGATATGGACATGACTTCTAACACATAGCTCTTCTTGGGTTTCCCAAGTTGTATATCCTATATCCTTTGATTAAGTTTTTTAATTTGCAAGGTTATATTGTTACTAGGCGTGTTCATTTGAGCATTAATTGTTTTATAAACTTGATATGATGGGTTTTGTGTGTAAAGAGGAGGGGATCCTTGAGGGACTCCTTGTTGTTGAGGAATACCTTGTTGTTGAGGGAAACCTTGTTTTTTATTGACACCTTGTTGTTGAGGAATACCTTGATGTTAAGGGAAAGTTTATTGTTGAGGGGCACCTTGTTGTTGGTGAACCCCTTGTTGTTGACGAATACCTTGTTTTTTATATTTGAGGTATGAATGTTTTTTGTTGGGGGTTTTGAATGAAGGAATACCCATATTGATTTTGCATGAAATTAGGATCCCAATTCTATTGTTGTAACCCTTATTAATATTGTACATTGTATGAAGGGTCATAGTAGAGGGTTATTGTTGCATGTATTGTGTTTTTGTTTGATCTTGAGTATTCAATTGATAGATTTTTTAATCTTGAGGGTTGTGAGTATATATTGTTTGATGAAGAGGAGTTTTTTGTGTGTGAAGGGGTGGATAGTTTTTATTAGGTACAATATAAATGGGTGATTCCATGTGTTGTGATTATGGAGGCATGTTGGCATGAATTTGTGGTTGAGTGTTAGATTTTTTATTTGATGTTTGATATTGTGGTCTAGGTGGAAGGCTACCCATATTTTGCATGTTAACACTTGATCCAGGTCATGGAGGATTGATGTTTTGGGCTTCCATAGCATTTGGATCTACTTGACTATGTTGAGCAACCAATGCTTGTTCTAGTTGAGATGGATGTGTAAGGAAAGCTAAGGTGTGGAAACAACTCTCCTAACATCAAAACCTCAGGGAAGAATGCAGAGATACTTTTAAATTTTCAATTACAGACCAATTAAGATACACTTCAAAGAAATAATAGAAATAGAGAAATAATCATAAACAGATGAACACAAGATTTATGTGGGAAAAACCCTTACGGGAGAAAAACCCACCACACCAAGATAAACCTCTTTGTATTACAGTAAACAAATTACATACAAAGTACAGGCTTCACTCTCTGATGTAAATTTACAACAACATTCACAATGATCAACCTTGTACAGAATATTCAAGTTACAATTCTCTCATAATTGAATTCACACTGATCATACATTGAACTATTCATCCAACTGTTCATGCAACCATAGAACCGAACAACATCTGCAATTCCTGAGTAAATCCATGTTGTCACTGGTCTGTTGAACTTCCACATAGAACTACCTCAACAGACTAACTTCCAACGGTTCCCATTCGACTTCTCTGATTGGTCGTAGGCTCACCACATAGGATAGTCATCACTCGGTCAAAGGCGTTCAACCTGTATTCGCATGTTGGTGAGACACTAACCGTGTCTCCCTGATGCCACAAGACCCGATTGTAGTTATCACCAAGAGTCGACCCCATCAGCAAGACGTTATACCGAATGCAAATCCACCTTGTGAAGATCTATCAGTAAGAGTTTAGCTATTGGCGAGAGTCATACCGATGTTCACAAGTCACATCGACCTCAACATTTCCATCGGTGAGACTATCGCTACTCGCCAAGAGATCACACCGAGCCTTCCAGTCATACCAAAACAAACAACCATCGGCAAGACTTACTGCTATCGTTGAGAGGTAATATCGAACCCTCAAGTCATACCAAGCACCAAATAATCGCCAAGAGTCATATCGACAATAGGCTACCCCATCATTGAGATAAAAATCCATCACTAAGACGTCATACCGAAGCCTTCAAGTTACTCCAAGTGTAGTTGTTTGGCGAGACATACCATCTATCGACAAGACCTCTTACCGAGTCACCATGTCACCTTGATGTCTTCTAGTGAGTAACTGCCAGCAAGAGAACCAACAGTCGGCAAGAGTTCTTTCTGAGGCTTTCACATCACCTCGATAGCTCCGAGTGTATGCTTATCGGTGAGAAATACCACCTATCACAAAGAATTCATACTGAAGCCTTTGTGTTACTCCAATGACTCTAGTCGCCATGAGTCTCCCCGATAACCTTTAGGAATCAACCCATCGGCAAGACCAATCCACTCGGTAGAGGGTTACAGTGATCATCATTTCACAATGATAGGTCCATTCGGCAAGACTAAAACTAGGTCTCAGTGACCAGAACTTTTCACAAGGTTCCAAAACTACTAGTCGGCCAGACAATATGGATGTCACACCAACTTGGCTCTTTCAGAGGTTTTAGCTTGTGAGATTGAGACAAATATTTCCAACAATCTCCCACTTGATGAAGATCACACATGCACCTCTAGAGCACAACAAAACTACTGACATTCATGGGCACTAAGGTCCATCGAACTGGCACACCACCTAAACTTGTTTGTGCTCACTAGCTTCGTCAATGCATCTGCAACATTCTCCAGAGTATCCACTTTTTCTAATGAGACCTTTCCATCCTCCACCATATCTCGTACAAAATAATACTATACATCTATATGTTTCATCCTAGCATGGAAAGTAGGATTCTTTTCCAAACAGATAGCACTCTGACTGTCACAATAAATAGTTATTTTCCTTGCATCAAAACCAATCTGAGAACACAAATGTTTCAACCAAATTGCTTCTTTACAGGCATGTGTTGCTACCATGTATTCTACCTCTATAGTGGACAAAGCGACTACAGCCTGCCACTTACTCATCCAACTCACTGCACCACCATTCAACATGAAAATATATCCACTAGTGGATCTTCTGCTATCAGTGTCCCCTGACCAATCAGAATCCACATAGCTCGAATACTGAGAGTCCTTTGTGATTCAACCAAGTTCCCATGGTAACAAAAAGCATATTCAGAAGTGCCCTTCAAATATCTAAAAACTCTTTTCACAACATCTGAATGCGTCCTTCTAGGATTAGCCATAAACCGACTAAGTACTCCCATTGCTTGGGCAATGTCTAGCCTTGTACAGACCATTGCATATATTAGATTGCCAACCACACTAGCATAAGGTACACTGGTCATGTCCTCCATCTCAGTAGGAGATTTTGGATAGTCTTCAACAGATAGCTTCGTTCCCTGCAAAACTGGAACAACAAGCTACTTGCAATCATTCATACAAAATCTTTCTAGAACAATCTTAACATACTTACTCTGAATAAGCCAAATTTTTCTGTTCTTCCTATCTCTACTGATTTCCATTCCCAGAATATACCTCGTTGCACCAAGATCTTTCATTTTGAACTTTGCAGACAACTAAGACTTAAGATCATAAATCATTAACTTACTATTGCCTATGAATAACATATCATCAACATAGAGAGAAATAATAAGAACTTGATCACTTTCAGCTTTGTAATACACACAATGATCATATTTTGATCTTACAAATCCTAATGACAAAACAGAAGTGTCAAACTTCTAGTACCACATTCTAGGAGACTGCTTTAATCAATACAGAGATTTTTGCAACTTGCAAACCAATCTTTCTTTACCTTTTTCCACAAAGTGCTCAAGCTGGGACATGTAAATCTCTTCTTCAAGATCACCATGAAGAAATGTTGTCTTCACATCCATTTGTTCGACCTCTAAGTCATACACTACTGTAAGTGACAAAAGAAATCTAATGGACGTCAGCTTAGCTATAGGAGAAAAAATCTTCCCGTAATCAATTCCCTCTACCTGGGAATAAACCTTCGCAAGCAACCTTGCCTTGTATTTTTCCACGCTGCCATCTAGACCTATTTTCTTTTTAAATACCCATTTGCAACCAACAACTTTTCTACCTTTAGGCAAGGGCACCAAACTCCAAGTATCATTCTTTTCTAATGATTCCATTTCTTCATTCATGGCTTCCAACCAAGAGTTTGAATTAGACATTCTAAATGCCTCTTTCATAGTCCTAGGCTCATCAGTGCTAGAAATTAAAGCATAGGCACAAGTAGAATCTATCAAAGAGAACCTGTACCTATCAGGTTGCTTTCTTTCATGAGTTGACCTCCTCACTTGCTGAGGCTGAGGTTCTTCTTCTTCTTCAGAACTTTTAGAACTACTTGAGCTCTCCTCAGTTTCAGGTACATTTTGAATTTTCAATTCCTCTTTATCTGGTGTAGGAGGAATTTCAACTACATCCTTTTGTTTTCTGATTTTGTCTCTAAGCAGATCCAAGGTAGAAGGCTTCACTCACTAAAAATAACACTTCTATTGTATAGAACCTTCTCTGTATCAAGATTCCAAAGCTGTATCCTTTTATGCCAGCACTATAGCCAATAAAAATACATTTGACAAGCTTGTTCTCCAATTTAGATTTTTTCTCATACGAAACATGTGCATATGCCTCACAGCCAAAGACACGAATGTGTCTTAGAGAGGGTTTCTTTCTAGACCATGCTTCCAAAGGCGTTTTATCAACAAGAGAAGAATTAGGAGAACGGTTTATCAAGTAACATGTTGTAGCAACTGCCTCAGCCCAAAATTCTCCTCCAAGCTAGCACTGCTCAGCATACTTCATGCTCTTTCCATCACTATCCTATTGAACCTTTCTGCAACTCCATTTTGCTGTGGAGTATAAGGTGTAGTTTTATGTCTTTTAATCCCATGATCTTTATAGTACCTCTCGAAATCATCAGAACAAAATTCACCGCCATTATCAATCCTTAAACATTTTATTTTCCTTCCAATCGATTTTCTACAAGGTTTTTAAATTCCTTAAACCAACTGAACACTTCTGATTTACTTTTCAAAAAATAGACAAATTCCCTTCTTGAATAATCATCAATAAATGTACATAGTACCTTGACTTAGACAAAGAAGGAACATTCACTAGACCAAAAATATCAGAATGAATATAATCAAGCAAACCAGAAGATTTGAGAGGACTAGAATAAAATGAAACACAGTGTTGTTTTCCATATATACAATGTTCATAGAAGTCAAATTCAAGGTTACAATCATCAAGCCCTTCAACTAGGTTTTTATTCTTCAAGGTTTTTAAACCTTTCTCACCAGCATGGCCTAGCCTATGATGCTAGAGCATAGTCTTTTCTGCTAGAAGTTTAACTTCCATAGATTTTACACCATCAGGAACATTTCCCTCTTTTCCTCCATGAGTAGCTTTCTATGACTTTACAGAGACACTATTGCATTGAACAACATGTGCATTAAACTTATACAAGGTACCAATTCGAGCACCCCTTGCTAGCACTATAGAACCTCTAGTCATCTTGCAGCCATTTCTAGAGAATGTGACTTGCACTCCAATATCATTCAGCTTACTAACATAAAGTAAATTTCAAGCCAAACCTAGCATATGCATTACATCATTGATTCCCTTCACTCTTCCATCAGGGAATTGAATTATGACTCTTCCACGACCAACTATTTCTAAAGATGAATCACTTGCCAAATACACCTTTCCACCATCGTATTTTTCATACTTCATGAACCAGTCTCTATGAGATGTCATGTGGAAAGATGCTCCAGAATCAATCAGCTAGACATCATCTGATGCCTGCGTAGCCAAGACTGCAATGAAGGTGTCTGCATCACTCTGAGAAGAATCATTTTCGAAAGAATTCTTCTTCTTCTTCTTTTTCTCCTCTTTGCAATCCTTTCGGACATGACCAGGTTTCTGACAATTCTAGCACTACACCTTGGACTTCTTGTCGAGAGACTTTGATCTCCCCTCTGATTTTGATTTGGACTTCTTGTCCTTCTTCTTGCCTTTATTTTTGATCTGCCTCTAACAGTAAGAGTCTCCTTCGCCATCTCAAAATATTTCCTTCTCATCTCTTCTAATAACAAAGAAGCAACAACATCTTCCATCTTAAAAGTGGATGTCATACTCCCAATAGCCATCACCAAGTGATCCCAAGAATCTGGCAAAGAACATAATAATAGCATACAGTGATCCTCTTCATCAATCTTCATGCCCACAGATGTTAACTATGCAATCAGCATGTTGAATGCGTTCAAATTATCAGCAACAGATCCTCCTTCCTGCATTCTCAAAGAGTACAACTTCTTCCTCAAGAAGAATTTATTCACCAAGGGCTTGCCCTAATAAATAGCTGCTAGTCTTTTCCACAAGGAAGATGCAGTCTTTTCCTCATGAACATTCAAAAGAACAGAGTCTGCTAAACAGAACCTTATCATCCCCTTTGATTTTCTATCTACAAGGTCCCAATCCTCTTGCTTCATGCCTATAGGCTTCGTTCCAGACACAACAATCCAAAGATCACGATCAACCAATAGATCTTCCATTTTAAGTTTCCACAACTCAAAATTGCTGCCATTGAATTTCTCAATTTCAATCTTTCTTGACGTGCTTGCCATCTTAACTTGTAATTCAAATTACCAAAATTCAACAAGACTCCCACTGAACAGAAATTGACACAAAAAACCCAATGTACCCACAAGGATAACACAACTGGCCATGCTCTGATACCACTTGTAAGGAAAGCTAAGGTGCGGAAACAACTCTCCTAATGTCAAAACCTCAGGGAAGAATGTAAAGATATTTTTAAATTTTCAATTACAAACCAATTAAGATACACTTCAAAGAAATAACAGAAACAAAGAAATAATCATACATAGATGAACACCAAATTTATGTGGGAAAAACCCTTACGGGAGAAAAACCCACCACACCAAGATAAACCCCTTTGTATTACATTAAACAAATTACATATAGAGTGCGGGCTTCACTCTCCAATGTCAATTTATGACAAAATTCACAATGATCAACCTTGTATAGAATATTCAAGTTACAATCCTCTCATAATTGAATTCACATTGATCATACATCAAACTATTCATCCAACTGTTCATGCAACCATCGAACCAAACAACATCTGCAATTCCTGAGTATATCCATGTCATCACTGGTCTATTGAACTTCCACATAGAACTACCGCAACAAACTAACTTCCAATAGTTCACATTCGACTTCTCTGATTGGTCATAGACTCACCGCGTAGGATAGTCATCTCTCGGTCAAAGGCGTTCAACCTGTATTTGCATGTCGGTGAGACACTAACCATGTCTCCCTGATGCCACAAGACTCGATTGTAGTTATCGCCAAGAGTCAACCCCATCAGCAAGATGTTATACCGAATGCAAATCCACCTTGTGAAGATCTATTGGCAAGAGTTCAACTATTGGCGAGAGTCATACCAATGTTCACAAGTCACATTGACCTTAGCATTGCCATCGGCAAGACTATCACTACTCGCCAAGAGATCACACTGAGCCTTCCAGTCCTACCAAAACAAACAACTTTCGACAAGACTTACTGCTATTGCTGAGAGGTAATACCGAACCCTCAAGTCATACCAAGCACCAAACAATCTCCAGGATTCATACCGACAATAGACTACTCCATCGCTGAGAAAAACATCCATCGCTAAGACTTCATACTGAAGCCTTTAAGTTACTCCAATGACTTTGAGTGTAGCTATTTGGTGAGACATACCATCTATCAGCAAGAGCTCTTACCAAGTCACCATGTCACCCCGATTTCTTCTAGTGAATAACTGTCGGTGAGAGAACCAACAGTCGGCAAGAGTTCTTGCCGAGGCTTTCACATCACCTCAATAGCTCTGAGTGTATGTTTATCGGTGAGACATACCACCTATCGCCAAGAATTCATACCAAAGCCTTTATGTTACTTTGATGACTCCAGTCACCACGAGTCTCCCCAATAACCTTTAGTCATCAACCCATCAGCAAGACCAATCCACTCGACAGAGGGTTACAGCGATCGTCATGTCACAGTGATAGGTCCATTCGGAAAGACTAAAACTAGGTCTCAATGACCAGAACTTTTCACAAAGTTCCAAAGCTGCTAGTCAGCCAGACAATATGGATGTCACATCAACTTGGATCTTTGAGAGGTTTCAGCCTATGAGATTGAGACACATATTTCCAACAGGATGTCTATAGATAGGGTTATCAAAACGTTATCCAGAAAATTGTTCCTTTACTAGTTCTTTGGACTTGGAAAATATTGATGGTATCTTTGGATCTATAGTTGGTTTTAGAACTTATCTGACAATTGTATCATCACCCATACGAATGAGATTTGGGTCTTTGAGAGCTTCCACATTAAATTACATGGGTAACTTGGCACCATGTTGTGCAAATTTTAGGAAGTATGCATTAGGATTTGTTCCAATTACTTTATCCATTATCCTTTCCATCCTAGGATCTTGGATGTATTATAACATGTCCTCTTTGATTATTTCTATGTCACTATTATCATCTTCTATGACTACATCTTGAGGATTAGGGGGTTGTTTTTGTTGTTGATAAAATATTCGTTGAAGTTGAAGATGAAAATTGTTATCATGTTGTGATGGATTGAGATCAAGTGGTGGTGGAGCAATGAATGTTGGTGGTTGTGGGATAATGTTGGTGTTTGTTTGAGGGGTTGAGAAAACTGGAGGTTCATTAGGGTCATACCCACATGGTGTAAGAATTGGAGTTTCCACATTAGTGGTGGTAGGTCAACAAGAGCTACTTGTGTTAGTTGTCATATTCTTTATATGTTGAGACCTAGTCGTTATCATAAATGTGCACACTAGACCGTGGAGATTGGGATATTGCAAGTTATGAAAATGTGGTGATGTTTTAGTTTGAGATTTTGGTTTGTAAAATGATGTACAAAGGGAATGTTGGTAGACCTTTTGGAAAATTATGTTGTTTGATTGATGTTGATTGATGTTGATCTCAGGATAGTTTTATGAAAAAAAATGATTTTGGATGTTTGGATGTTTAAGAATGACAAGATTTTGGTACTCAACTCTATGATGAAGGTATGAGTGGATTTTGAAAGATTTAAAGATGATGCTATTTTTTTGATACTCAACCCTATGATGAAGGTGTGAGTGGATTTTTTTGATATTTAGAGTGACGCTAGTCTATGGACACACAGATAAAAAAGATTTGGATGATGTTTGCTAAGTCTCAAAATTTTTGATGAAGGATAGTTAATTTATCTACTTGAACCAGGCTCATGAGTTGCAAGTAAAGATGGTTGATAGTAATCTAGAAACTTAGGGAGAGAATAATGACCACTAAATTTGACAAGACCATAAGATGGCAAGATAATTGGATAAAGACTCTAGCAAGATGATGAGGTTTTGATATGTTGTGTTTTATGTATGTCCAAGTGATAGTTTTATTTTTGATCTATGATGATGATGCAATTATTAGTATAAAAGACTAATGATGTCTAAGGATGCTAAGAAAATTTTGATGCAAGTCTGATTGATTTTTTTTTGCAAGAGGTATATGTTGACAAACCCTAGGTAAGACAAATTCAAAGGATGGGATGATGATGTTCAAAAGTGTAAAAAAATAGTATAACCATGTTGCTATATTGTGACATTCTAACAACTAGACAAAAGACTATGGCAATGTTTGAGACACATTTTGACAATTCTGAGATAAGAAGGTATACAAAAGTGATGGTTGTTTTAGACAATTGTGGTAAAATATATAAAAATGAGCTTTTAGAGAGGTAGTAGTGATAGTATTGACAAAAGTGACTTTGTTTAGACACTATGACTAGAAAATAAGTGAAATTAACAATAGCAATCAGATGCGCAATAGCGGCCAAATGCAATACAATAGAAACTAGATGATTGGACAAGTGTGAGCAGATATTGAGCAATACAGACAAGATTTTGAGATAGACACAGAAAGATGTACAAAAGCGACTCAATTTCTGACAAGTGCAACTCTTTTTTTTTTTTAGTTTGATGAAATTTTTGACAAGTTTGCAAGTTGAAATTTTAGGTCTTATTTTTGAGGTGATTTATTTGAAAGAGAATGTGGTACACACAGTAGACAAAGTATGCAATAATTGACTCAATAGGTAAGGGGGTATTTCATAAGCTTTCTTCCATAAATCTTATTAAGAAATATTTGATAAACACATTCCTATTTAGTTAAGTGGGTACATATCTTGAGTCAGGTATGCATGATAAAATACCTAGCTTGAGTGGATGACTAGAGTATGAATGTGTACACGATACACTTCTTACCTTGTGTAGTATAGAAAAATGTATGCTCTTCTTAGAGATGGTACAATTTTACACTTAATTTGGACCTATTTTAGTACCTCTGCATTCATGACCCTTTAAATCATCATTAATAGGCCTCTAAGACCCTTTATTTCAGATACCAAGGCCTATTTCAGTTGAAATCCTGACAAAATCAATAAAGGTATTCAATTTTCTAACAAACCAACATTTTTTCACCCTCAAAAACTAGGGTGGGACTCATACACCACCTTGGGCATATGAGGCCCCCTAGGTGGGACCCATTCACCACAAGTAGTGTATGAGTCTCAGGTGGACCCTTTTTATGGTTTGAGTGGGGAATTAAGGTTTTTAATTCAAATTTTTGGTAGATGTCAGCATTTGGGATCTAATAAATAGTAAATTAGATAAAGTGCCTATATAAACAAGGTTTCATATCATTATTTCACCTATAAAAAGTGATTCAAGATCTAAGAATTCATAATATCAACTCGAGCACTCAAGCATACTTTCACAAGACCATTTACGATCAAGGAGAACATAAAATTGAAGTCTTGGAGAAAGATTATAGATTTTTTGCAGGTCTTCAAGCTCACTTTCAATTCAAGATCTAACATTGTCAAGGATTGATGATGGTTTCCTATGGAGAATCATAATGGATTCTAGGTTGGGTAAATGCAACTAGCCATTGAACCAAGCCTAATGACTTGTTTCCTAAGTGATTAAATCCTCCATTATCATTCTAATTTATACCTAAGGGAAGGTACATGCATTTTATAACTTACTAGGGTGATTAGAGATCTCCTAAAGTGACTCATCATCTCTATATTTTATTTATGCATCTTATTCTAGCACATTAGAATAGGGTTTAGATCTCCTAATATTAGATGCACTTAAGATTAGAACTTGCATTCCTATTTACTTCCAAGATATATAATTTATATCAAGGTTGAACTACCAAAATAGAGGTTTGATTGAGGAAAACCCCATAAACAAATCAATATAATTTTCTATTTTATAGGTTTTTTGACAGGTTCAGATCCAAAAATTAGGTTTGGAAGAAAGAGAAAAGATAGGAGAACAGACTCGGATCTTAGTTTTCTAAGAAAGCAGAATGAGACTGATACACTAGTTGTGGTATATGGGTCCTGGTATAACACTTTTTCCATATTTCATAGGATTCAGACTTATTGCTGTGAAGTTCTAGTTTCTATCTAGAAACCCTAAACTAAGACTAAATCACCTAGCCTGGTAAGTCCCAGTATGATTTGAAATTTATATTTTCAAGATTTTAGATCTCTTTCTGGATCTCTTTCTGAACCTCTTTAGTTTCCAAGTGCACCTTTGTTTCATCTCTAGTTTTTTGTTCTTATTTTAGTTCATTTTCTAGGTCATTTACCTAGGATTTTCATGTCATTTACATTTATTATCTTTCCAAGCTCATTCTTGGTGGTGAAACCCATTTTTAGTCTTCAATCACACTTGTGGACACCTTATTATAGATCTCTTTCCCTCATTTCATCCCTAGAATAAGATCTCTATGGTTTCCTTGAATGAAACTTGTAGTAGGAAGTTGGTAGTTCTATCTCCCTAAACATAGAATGACAATTTTCAATGTTTCACCTTGAAAGGAAAATAACTCCTCACAAGGTGGTTTTTTCCTCAACGAGAAATAAGTACATGATGAATATCTTCATGGAATGACTAGCTATCCCATTGAACCTTCTCAATAAATGTTCAAAACTAGTAAGGATTTTAAGTAGAATGATTTGTAATGACTCAGTGAACACCAACAGTATACTTGAGATGTGAGACACTAAAGTCTCGAATTGACCTATGTTTGTTCTAAACACCCACATAAAAATTGACACACAAGGTATAAAATCCTTAGATACATTCTAGTTACTTTCATTTTAGCACTTTTATATATCCCACCTAAACAAATTCTTTGAGGTTTCCTTGAGTTCTTCATTATGAGATGTGTCTCAAGAAAGGCCCCTCTATTAAAAAAAGGGAAGGCTTAGTGTCTTGATATTTCTTGTCACCTAGTATCATCGAATGATGCAAGGGGGGATGATATGTATACAAGAAGCCTTTGGTGGCTCCAAAATTCTAAGTCTAATATGTTTCTCATCACCCAAGATCATCAAATGATGCAAGCAGAGAGAATATGCATTTGAATTTCCAAGAACAAAAGAAAATTAAAAGAAATTCATCTTTTAAGCACCAAAATAAGTGTTTTCTATTCTATCAAGATAAAAACATAATGCTTGAGTAAATTTATTATTGGAAAAAGGGCTACAAGCAAAGTGCTAGTAGTTTAGAATTTATTTGTCTTCAACTATTTTTCCTACAAAACTAATGGATTAGAAGTTTATAAAAAAAATTCTTCACCCTACAAGAGCTGGAAAATTAGGTTAGATCAATATCAATCAATAAATAAATAGCAAGTCAGTTAAGGTAAGGGTTAGAAAACAAAAAAACCAAAAGTTTGAAAGAGAAATCAGTATGAAGGAAAAAATATAGATGTGACTTTGTTCTAATCAATAGCGGCCTTGTTTTGAGATGACCATGGCCCTTTTATACAATAGTTAACTCGAAATTAGACGATAACAAATTTGTAACCTACAACACTATAAGAACCTTGTCAAACAATAAAAATCTGAGGAAACAACCATTGCCAGATTCATAGTAGCAACTCTTTTCTAAGATGGTCATGCCTAGATTTACAAACAAGAGCAAACCCATTAATGATAGCGACTTTTGTAAAATACGACCACGCTCCAAAAACCTACAACTTATGAAAAAATTGATAAAAAAATTAGATCAGGGACTTGTGTCCCATTGGGCATGCCATTTAATGTAAGGGGTAAAAGTGGATATTGATAAGCAACAATGAATTCAAACAAAAAAATCAAAAGCATGAGATAGAACCCACATACTAATGAGATATGATTGCAATCAAGCCATGAATTCAAACAAGGGTTAGATAATCAAATCAAAACAAAAAATGAATCCAAAACATGAACAATCTTACCATCCCATTATAGAGTAACTTGTGTTGGTTGAAATGTTGGATTGCTCAAAACAAAGCCTCCATGATAGCTTGAAAGACCTTGATGTGTGATGACCTATATGCAATGATGTGTGCTCAAAAACTCAAATGTACATGACTTAGCTATGAAAATTCTAGGTAATGAATGTGATGGATGAAGGGTTATTTTATAGATTTTAGGAAATTAGATCAATGATTTGGATTAAGAGGTGTTGATTTGGGATCAAAGGCTGAGAATGAATGAGAGGAATTGATTTCAAAGTTAACTAATTGCAACTAGTTGTAAGGTTCTAGTTAACTAGTTGCATGAGACATTGATTGAAGTGTTAAGTCAATTGATTGATTAGAAGACTCTGAGTGAGTGGGAGTTAAGAGAATTGATTGATCAGAAGAGTTCAATCAATATCAATTGATTGAGAGAGAATGTTAATTAAGATTTGAGGGAATAATGCATGATATAATTAATTAATTAATTATTGGAGGAACGTGCAAGATAAGATTGATTAATAAATAAAATGTTTATTTATTAATGGATGATGTCTGAGATAAAAGAGGAGAATTAAATAAATAATGTAATTACTAAATTTAGAAGAATTTTCAATGTGAGGGATTAAATAATTAAATTAATTATTTAATCTAGAGGTGGGAGAATAGATTAATTAACAATTAAATATAGTTATTTAATTTATGCATGATGGTGAATGTTTATTTAAATAATTATTGGTAATTATTTAATTATAATATAAGAATAAGTGAAGTTGGTGACATAATTAAAAATAATTAATATTTATTTAATTAACTAGGAGGAATGAGGTTAAATTAGTGATGCAATAGTGAATTAATTAAACAGTTCAAGATTACTTAATTAATAGAGGGAAATAGGGTTAAATGATGGAAATGATGTTAAAGGGGATTAATGATGCAAATGAAGTGAAATAATGCTAAATGCAATAACATTAATGAAAATGATGTTAGTAATGGAAAAATGTTGTTTCAAGATGTGTGATCTGTGTCAGTCATTTTTGCATGTCTATACTTTCTATTTGTGGCTTTGATAATGTCGGTAGGAAATCATTGGGTACAATTACACTACTCATTAAGGTAGGACCTGTGACTTTTCCTACCCTTATCCATGTCATGCCTAAACTTCTATCATATAATCTTATTCTTGGTAGAACATGGATTAATTCCATGTAGGGAGCCTTGTCTAATCTTCACCATGACATGAAGTATGAATATAATGACAAGGTACATATGGTTAGATCAAATGCAAAATGTTATAATTTACAAGATGAGAATAACATTTCTAACTCTCTTAATACTTTGATACAATCTTCAAAATTCAAACCATTAGGTCTTCCAATGATAATGACAATATGAATCCACTCTTTGGTGATGATTGGGGTTTGTTATATTTTACACCTACTTTTATTTGGGAGTATAAAATCTCACCATCAAATCCTAAAGAGTTAGAGGTTGTTTCAATAAAATCTTGTCATTTCTCTTCTTAAAATGTAAATAATGATAAAAATAAAGCCTCATCTTCAAATACATTTTTTGGTGATGATTGGGGTTCATTATAGTTTATACCCTCCTTTGTAGGAGAGTGTAAAATATCACAATCTAAACCTAAGAGTCTTGTGTTTCATTTTCTTAATCTTCTTTTACATCAACAAATCTGAAAACATCATCCAATAATGGTGATGGGGGCTCTTTATCTTTTATCCCTAATGTGTTGGAAATATCTAATCATAATGTTTCAACACGTAAAATGGATGTTTATTATTTCAACATAATCAATTATTCTCACAATAATTTAGACAATACTTCTCTTCCTCCATTTGAGTTGGAAAAGTGTTATGGGCTAGGGTTTAAAATTCTTTCTAAAATTGGATAGAAAGAAAACATGGAACAAGAAGTTAAGGTACATGTGAAGTATACACCATATATTTCCAGAATAGGTTTATGTTTTTAACCTTCTCCTTCATCTATATCTAATCCTCCTATATTTCCAACTTCTTGTGGTAAGCAAGAAAACTTTTGATCACAAGAGAAAGGATTGTCTCCTACTACTTATCCTCTATATGAGAAATATCATATCTTGTCGAGGCTTCTAAAAGCCCATTTGATTACTCTTCCTCCTCCAACACATAAGAATTTTTATAAAAAAATATTCCTTTTTTGCATATCATTGAGTGCATGGTCATTCTACCAATGAGTGCTAGGCCTTGTATAATAAAGTACAACTTCTTGATTGTGGTGCTATCACTCTTTCAAGTATTGATACACCTATTCATTGTGGTTGATAATACTTCTATGGTGTTGCTCCTCAGTATGTGGCATTTTTAGCTGCATGTGTCTACTCATTGTCATTCATGGTGGTACAAACTTGTGTACAACCATACTTCATCTATGGTAGCAACACGCTAGTTTTTTGCATGGTTTTCCTTACCTTTACACTTTGTGGGAAAGGATAACTAGTTTTTTATGTTTTTATAAATCTTGAGGATCCCCTCTTCCCCTTTATTTTCCTTAAATTATCAACATAGTAAGTATTCCAACATTTTAAGGGGGGCATATCATCATATCTATTGTTACATAAATTTCATTGGTGTCTTGTGAGTTTGGAATTATTGACATATCTTGTTAGTGGTGGGTATGTGTAGGATCATGATGGAACAAAAAGTGGTGATATGATGGTTATGTGTAGGGTATGTGGCTGATGAATTTTTTTTTTAACCCAAAATTGATGAAACAAAAAGGGTTTTTAAAGGAGATTCTCAGTTGTCCACCAATATAAATTATTCTTTACTTTGAATTTAATAAATAATTATTATTCATTTTCTATTTGAAAAACCTCTATAGCTTTCAAGTGGTATCACATTTTTTTGAATGAAACATGCATCACATTCTATGCTTTTCATACTATAGGATTAAAAGAAAATGAATTTCATGAAGTTTTGACCAAGTTAAGGTGGTCATACATACGAGTTTTATATTTTTTAAAGTTGTAATAAAAATTCATAATTAATTATTTACTTGGAAAAAATTACAAAAAAATATGCATCACATCAGGACATGAGTCCTCTACTTATATCTAAAATATTATAAAAAAATATTAACATTTTATTGTGGTTAGGTCAGACAACTACTTCTTATTTTTTTCCTAAAATTTAAGTACTACTACATTGAAATTTCAAATTTTCACCAAATAGATTTTTTTAAAAATAAACCTAGTAGTTTAGAAACTACATTCAATTTTCTATAGTTTCCATTCTTACATATTTTTGAAATAATATAGATAACTTATTCAAATTTCTATGTCAAGTTTCCTAACTCTGATTTTTTTGAATTTTTTGCCACTTAAGGGTTTGCTTTTTCCATGATGATCCTGCACATACCTTGGTGTTGTTATTTATAACACCCCTTGATTTTTGGTTATTAATTATTTCCCTATAAAAAATTAAGAATTTATTCATCTCCCATGATGCTAAACATTTATGCACTCCCTAAACTGTGATTTGCATAGAACTAGCATAATGGAGCTTGATGGCCTATGAATTTGAGAATTTTATGTGACCACCTACCATAACATAGCTTTCTTACTAATGGAACCATTTGTTTCATGAGTCACTTAGCATAACATGTATTGCTAGCCTTGTGAAACCCATCATGTTGCATGTACACATAACATAACATAACTTGCTAGCCAATGCATCTATGTAGCTCATAAGTGATTTAGCATAACTCAAATTTTTGGTCCTATGAGAGTACTATCATGTCTAATACTTTTTATGGATGATGTTTTGTATAGAGACAAATATTTAGAGTAAGGTCTCTTTACCTTACTAATTTGAATCCTTTTTAGTGTACAATTGGGTTTTATGATTTTGTTTTCCTTATGTTTTATGTTTGTTTGCCTCATTTTTGTGTGTGTTTGCTTCATTGATTTCATATGTTTACTTTGTGTATGCCTTGTTTATTTCATGTGTTTCTTCTTGTATGCTTCTTATTTTTATCGTATTGGCTTTGTTTTTTTCTTGTGTATGCTTCGTGCCTAGTTCTTATGTCTCTCTTGCCACATTGTTGTTAGATGCATAAGGCAACTAAGAGGTGGGGGTGAATAAGTTGTATACTTAAATCATTCAAAACCTCAATATTGTTTTAAACCCTTATCAACCATTAGATCCTTATCATAAATTAGTTGAATGTAAATATATGAAATAGTAATGAAAACACATCCAAACACATAAGAACACCATATCTATGTGGAAAACCTAATAAGGGAAAAACCACAGTGAGGATTAGCTCACATATATATGAATTGAAATACTAAATACAATTAGGATCACTACCTAGAAAAATAAGAAAGGCTCACTATTGGGTGGATCACTACCAAGAAGAAAGAATAATAGAAGAAGATTGTTAAAAATGGATTCACTATCTCAAGGCAATAAGATAAATCCACCATTGAACCTCTATTCCATCCAAAAACCTTGATAGTACATAAAATATCCATCCTTGGGCACCTCAGGGAGGTTTTCACTCTTGGGTACATCCTTTCTTTTTAATTTTTCATGGTCTAAAGGCACATTTAAATTTTCACTTAGAGACCTATTCTTTTTTATATTTTCAAGATCTATGATGAATCCAATTTTGTGATCCCCACTAGGTATTCATTCTCAAAGTCCCATACACTCAACTATTTATTCATTATTTTTGAATATTTCTAAGATCGGAGGTCCTTGTTGGTCCCAATCTATCAATTATGAGTAGACTAGGGGTAAATCATCATCAATATCAATATAGCTCAAGGATAGGGTAGAGAGGGTGAATATGAAGGTATCGCCAGGGTCCCAAAAGGTCTCAATCCAAGCTCAACCATCAATATGTTCAAGTTCAGGGGAATTGGTCTTGATATTTTCCTTATATGTCTTGATGTCAATAGAAGCATTAACATATTAACTTGAAAGTAACTTAGTATGAGGAGGAATCACTATTGCTAGTGTATACCCTAACCTTTTTTTCTTTGGTAAATTATTAGGCAATAGGGATTTTCTCATTCCTTTCTTGTGCAGACCAAGTTCATTATGTCCATCATAACCTTTTTGTTTCATGATCTCAAAACCTTTTCCATATTGCTCAACCAATAATTTTATGGGCTCAATATCTTCTCCATCTTTATAGATCCATGTAGAAATATCCTCACCTATGGTCTCTTTGCTTAACTCACCCAACTTGGTGAAGGTAGTGCAAGGTTTATGTATGATGACTTTAGGGTCCTTTTGGATAGGACATGGTTTTCCATAATACTTCAATGATGTAGGTGACTTGCTAATGCAATAGGAACTCTCAATGTTATATTCTCCATAACTTATGTCATGGATCTATACATTAGGTTCAAAGGGGGATATGGATGGAGTAGATGATATAAATAAAGTGGAAGGATTCATGTAATGAGGTGAGGCAGAAAGGGATACTTCCCAATTGATAGGTACTTGATGTTCAGGTGTTGCTCTTAGATTACTAAAATATAGGAAGGGATCAAGATCACTTTCAATTTTTATTCTAGTGTCGTTATAAGGGAATTTGATACATTAATGGTATGTGGAAGGGAAAAACTTCATGACATGAATCCATGGGTGACCAAGGAGAAGGTTATATGGTAGGTCCAAACCTAGGACTTGAAATATTGTATCTTAAACAGTTAGTCCATCTCTTACAAGAAGTGTAAAAACACCTTTGGAAGAATATTTTGCATCATCATAAGCCCATATGATAATTTTCTTAGATGTATCTATACAAGATTCAGAGAATCCTAATGTTGTAACCAGTTTTAATGTACAGATGTTCAAACCTACTCCACCATCTACCAAGACTCATCTGATCTTGTGTTGATGAATTTCTCAAGGTGTAATGAGTCATTATGGTTAAGTATTTATGTAGGAATATATTCTTTGATAAATATTATGTGATGGGTGGTAGCTATCTACCCTACTATGGCCTAAAATTGACTGACATTAAGGTTTGTGGGGATAGTAGACTCTTGCAAAGATTTATCCAAAATGACTTTATGTTCAGGAGATATGCAAAGAAACTCAAGAATGGATATTTGTGGAGGAGTTTTCCATAGATTATCTAAGAGATTGTATTGATTTTTTGTCTGCAGAGTATAAGTGGCCCCTTGTAAGGTCACTTTGGATCTCTTGGTTGTGACTGCGCATTATGGACTTTTCTTGATGGTGATTGTGGAGACATCACTATCAAATGGAAATATATTATTAACAATATACTCATATGAAACACATGTATAATTAGATTGGTCTTTAGTATTATTACCTGAATTGGAAGCATTTCTTGACTCATGAATTTATAAGGGATCTTTGAAGATAGTATAGTCTGTGTTACATGATTTTTGTGAATTGCCTATAGATATAACACCTTGGTCAATGAGATCTTGAATGATGTTTTTAAGTTTATAACAAGAGAATTTTTTATTTCCTTTTGTTTGATGGTACTCACAAAAATTACTTTCATTCCATCAATTTGGTTTAAGAGGTCTTAGTTTGTAGTTTCTAATTTCTAAGAGTTAGATGACATTCGATTGCAACGGGGTGATCCCATAAAGTTGGTTTATAATTTCTGGGAGATTCTAATTTTTGTTGAAATCACATATTTTTAAAAAATATAATGATTTAAGCCTTAAAAATTTCCATTTAAAGCATTTCAATTGAAGATGGTTTGATCAAACTACCTTAGATCAAACCCCCTTGGATAGAACCCCGCTAGTTTTAAACCATACCTATAAGAGAGTCTCATTTACACCTATCAAAATGCTGATAAAAAACCACTTATGATTTACCTTTTGGTGGGTCAAATACATTCATTTAATTTATTTTTGTAAATGTAGTCCTTATTATAAGCTTCCCAAAAAGTATAATTTTAAATAAATTTAATTTTATTATTATATTTATTTTTTTATTTCTTGTGAATGTAGGTTTTCACTGAAAATCAAGCTCTATGTTTTGCACATGTGGAAAAATAGAAGATTATCAATTTTTTTTTGAAAAATATGAGTTCACCAGATATTGAAGTCCTTGATCCAACAAAAAAAAAAAATTGGATTTCAATAGAAACAAAAAAAAGTTATGTGTTATACAGTCCGCCTATGTCTGAATTATAATTAGTTTGACTTTGAAACTTGATTAAGGAAAAAATATTTAATAAAACACTATGAAACCAATTGGAAGCACTAGATATTGTAGTTAAAAATCTAAATTCAAAAAAATTAGAATTTAATCCTTCATGAAATTTTTTTTATGTGTTATACAGTGAGTGTCACTCCTTAAAAATGGTGTTTACTAGAAAAAACTAGTTTTCGAAGGAATGGAAAAAGAAGTGCAATTTGATTCCAAAAATTTTGAAAAAAATATATTTGGAATCTACAGAAAAAATTTCACAAATCACTAGTTTTCATTATCTTCAAATTCCTCATGATTAAGCTGCTATAGGTGCCCGAAAGTGAAGATTTAGTTAGAAAAAATCAGTTCAGTGTCTAGTTTGGCTAAAAATTGTAAATCAGTATTGTGGGATCACCCAACAATTTCTTTGAAAATGACTCAATAGATTCCCCTAGGGGTGTATATGTTTTTCCTTGTGTATTAGTTCTTGGAGGACCTCATCGTTGTGGATTATTTTGAACTACATTTGTGGAATTTTTATGGTGGGTCAGTATAGGATCATGGGGGTCTAAACTAGGCCCTTAAGTGGTAATGAAAATTTAGAAAAACAGTGTTATGAAACTTGACATAAATTTTTTGAATAGGTTATTAACATAATTTTATAAATATGTAAGAATAAAATTTGTGGCAAATTGAATTTAGTTTTTAAGATACTAGTCCTTTTTTGGAGAAAAGAAAATCTATATGGTGAAAAATAGAAATTTCAATGCAGTAGTACTAAATTTTTAGGAAAAAATAAAAAGTAGGTGTACATCTAACCAATCTAAGTATAAGATTTTTTTATTTTTTTTGGAAACTTTCAATATAAGTAGAGGACACATACCCAAATGTGTTGCATTTTTTTTGTAATTTTTTTTCAAGTAATTAATTAGTTATGATTTTTTTATTAGAAAGTTTTCAAAATATTAAAACTTGTTTGTCTGACCACCACAACTTGGCCAAAATTTATGAAATTCATTTTTTTTCCATCCTATATTATGAGAAGCATAGAATGTATCACATCTTTTGGATTTGAAAAATGTGAAATAGTTTGAGAATTATAGATGTTTTTCAATCAGCCTATCAATTAAAACTTTAGTCATAATACATGTAGAAAGTCAATAATAATTATGTATTAAATTCAAAATAAGACATATCCTATATTGGTGGAAAGCTCACCATTTTCTCAATAAACCCTTTTCATTTCATAAAATTTTGATAAGAAAAAATTCATTAGCCACTTTTGTGTCATATCACCACATTTTGGACCCCCATGATCCTACACTCACCTTGACTAGGTGGCTGATAGTTTGATATAGAGGGACCTTTGAGACTAATGGTGGGGTGATCTTTGTTTATGACTCTAGCATCCACTACACCATCGTTTGGGATATTCTTATTTCTAGACCAAAATTTTCTTTTGTCATCGGACATGTTTTGATTCTATTTGAAGATTTTGACCAAGCCTTTTGCAACAAGTGCTTTCTCAATGGAAACACTCTTTTCAATGACATCCTCAAATGTATTGCAACAATGGATTTGAAGTTGGTGCATTAATTTGGTATTGAGATTTCTGACAAAGATATTTACCAACCATTTCTCAAGTTTGTGACATGGGTATTTACAAGCCATACTTCTCCATTTCTAAAAGAATGATGTAAATGATTCTGCATATTTTTATTTTTTTGCACACAATTTCACTAGGGTCATGTAACTTTTAATGTTGTAAGAGAAATGTGTGACAAACTTATCAGCTAGTTCACTCCATGTCCTTATGTTGGGAAGTAGATGTGCAAACCACTCAAGAGCTTGTCCCACAAGAATTTGAGGAAATAATCTCATTAAGTCTATTCAAATGTGGCATCCATGCAGACAATATGAAACTCTCATATATGCTCTATACGATCTCTCTTTCCCTTGTATTTGTTGAAGTTTGGTACATTGAAATATTGTGGGAAAGTAGGAATATATATACTTTGATCAAGAGGATATGGACATAAGTCTTCAATGGATTAAGTTTTCCTTGTCCAGTTACTTGCATGTTGGAAATTTTTTGTTGTAATGTTTGAATTTGCTACACTAAAGTGTCCATAGGTGCTGGTGACATGTTTGGTTGAGTTTGCGCATGATATGTAAATGGATTGGTATTTTCATGTCCTGTATTGAAGATGGATGGATTGGTGTTTGTGTTAAATGTCTTGGGGTGAGTGTATGTTAAGGATGGGTTCTGGTTTTTGAAGTTTACGTGAATGTGGAATTTGGAGTAGTGTCTTATTTAGGTGGAGTGGTTTTTTGTAAATGGGATGTTAACATGGTATTTGGATTGGTATGATATTGAGACAAATTCGGATTCATTTGTTGGTATTGTGGTATGAATTTAGAATTTGGATTGATGTTCTATTGAGATGGAGATGGATTGATGTTTTGTTGAGATGGAGATGGATTGATGTTTAGGTTTGAACCAAAAGAAATTTTTATTTTTGGTGTAGTATTGGTCATTTTGGGTTATGTTTTTGGTGTGGCTAGATGAATCCTTGGTGTCTTATTTTGTAGATTTGGATTTGTGATGTTTTGACTCGTGAAAATGGTATTGGTTGATGGTGTGGTAGTTTGAGATGACGAGGAGGTAAATGGATTAGGGAATGATGTACCCATGGTATGAGATGTGATGGAAAATAGATTTATGGTTGAGGGACTTGGTACATGCGGTGTTGAATTTGTACTCTTCATCCCAAATGTTGGAGTAGGGGGTTTTTAGTGTTTATGCTGAAAATTGAAGAAGCTAAATGATTTAATCTATAAATTCAAATCAAAATTTTAGTATATCATCAATAAAGAATTTCCAAATGAATACAAATGCAAAATGCAAACTAAACTATGCAAAACTAAAATAAATGCATTCAAAGGAAAATCAGCTCCATTGTTTTCCTATTTCACCATGATTCTTGATTTATGCATTTGATGTTCTCAAGTTTTTATGAGCACAAGTGCAACAAGAAGTTGTGATGAGTGGAAGAGAGATTGAAATTGAATTTTTAAATAAAAATGTGTATCCCCAAAAAGTGAGAAGGAGGAGGTTTTTATAGATGAATGCATAATGTGAAAATGAGAAATGAGAAATGAGTGGAGTGATTTATGCCATGATTCATATTTGGAAGCTCAAATTGTGCAATTTTGAGCTAATTCCATGGAAATTGATTTATGAATTTAATGTGCAATTTTAAGCTAATTTCATGGAATTTGATTTATGAATTTTAAATTATTTAATGAAATATGGATGCATTTTAATGATTACTGCAAATGAGTAATCATGCAAATAGTCAAAGTGAAATGATTTATGTAAATGGATGATGAACAAGCATGCGATGGTTTAATGATTTGATGAAATGCATGAATAGAAGAAAGTATTTAATGAATTTATTAAGTAAATAATAATATCTATTTAATCAATAGATGAATATCGTTACGATTGTGAGGACAAATTTGAGTGTCTAAATTTTCCCCCCCTTTGAGACAATGCATCTTGTCGCGTTGTTTCAAAGAAAAATATTGATCAACTGATACATGCCCTAGAGATATCCTGGTAAGGATTATGATAAGAATGATATGCCCCCTTGAGAGATTGATTAAACAGATTGTAAGAAGATTAATCTCTCGATAGATGTCTAGAAAATGATTAAATACCTGATATTGTGCAATTGATAAAGCCATGATGTACATTTTTATGAAAATGCACAATTGATGGGCATAACTGAACAATTGATGGAAATGATCAGTATAGCCAGGTTGATGAGCTAATGAAGCTGATTGAGCTGATTAAGCTGATTTAGAATGATGCTTACGCAAGACAAGGTGTTGCGATGATGGATTGATTGATTGATTAAGGGGACATGAAATTTTGAGAAGTAGGTTGATTGATTTGAGATTTGATTCAAGAGACATATATCAGTGAGTTAAGAAATTGATGGATTTCTCTGCGAAAAGAAAGATGAAGAAAATGAAATAGAAGATGGAAGAGAATGAAGGTGATCAAGCCTCTTGTTCCTTTTAAGTTCTTTTATCATCATTGAGCTTATTATGTTGCAAATTAGTATAAGCGTCTAGATAACATGAACATCTAGACGATCTGAATACTATTTGCATTTTTATTTAGTAATGAAGTATAAGCATCTAGGTATAAGAACCTTATATGACCTAAATACTTATTGCATGGAAGACACTATCAGACAAGGAATGCTCTCATCCACAGTAGACTCATAGGTCCTCGATGATTTTAGACAACCATGTCTTAAGATGAGTCATCCTATGAATAAGAAACAATCCACAAACAACAAACAAGTGAACATGCCCCATCCTCGCCTCTCTAGTCAAAGACATCCTGGAGAAGCTAAAAGACATGTCACCAAAGATAAAATCATAAAATAAGCAAAGATCAACAAACAAACAGGGGTCCTACTTTGATGTAGAACTGATTCTTGTTACAGTTTATGCATTTTCTTGGATTTGTAAGATGGGTTGATATATATGTTATAATGTTTGCTTAATTGTCAACACTTGCATGTTTTGATTTTGTTGAAGTTCAAAGCTATGTGGTGATCTGAAAGTGTCACTATTTTTTTGAATTTTTTATTTTTTTTGGGATTTTTGGAATATTTGATTTTTTTTGGATTTCTTCAATACATTTTATGGTTTTTTGGATTTTTTTAAAGACATTTTATGGTTTTTTTGGATTATTTCAAGACATTTTATGATTTTTTTGGATTTTTTAGGACATTTTATGATTTGTTTTGGATTTTTTGAAGTTTTAAAGATGGAGTGAGATAAAATGTGATATGAATGATTGAAGAAAATAGATTCCCCACACTAGAGGTAGTGTAACCATGGATAAATGATAGATCAAAATGAAAGATTCACTGCAAAACATGTCACACGAGCAAAATATCTTTTGTAAAAAGATGATAATGGTTGATTGATTAAGATGTTGGGAATGATTGATTCCATAAGGAATGATGATGGTAAGTACTAAGGATCATTGATTCCTCTAAGTATGATAAGATTGATGATTGATGATGTTCGATTGACAAAAGATATGTGGATTGGATAATGTTTTACAACTAGGCTTAAATATGATTTGCATGATAAGATTCAAGGTTGCAAAGAGACATGATGTCCAACGTTGGAGGTAATTTAATCATGGATAAATGATAAAGAGGTGAACTATGATGGAATGGTAACACATAAGGATATGAAAGGAAATCCAAAGCATATGTTTGTAATTTTTCCCCTAATCTCATCAAGACCAAAGGAAGGAAATGGGACATGGATTTTGATAACCTAGGAGATATGGAATGGAATAATGCAAGGCTAAGGATAATGAATAGGATGATCAATATCAACTAGATAAGATATGGACACAATGCCTAAGTATTTTTCCCCTATTTCTCATGAAGACCAAGGGAAGAAAGGATGTATTTAGATAGAATGATGGAATATGGATAAGGTGAATGATATGATATGAAAGATATGGATAAAGTGTATAGGATAAGATTTATGACGTTTAAGAGGATCCTTAACCTTGTCGAGATCAAAGGTGGAAAGGTAAAGGATGAATATAAAGAGGATAATGGATATGGATGATAGGATGGATGAAACTTGCCCCCAAGTGTAGAGTGCAAGAGGAATATGGAAGATAGGATATGGATAGGGATAAATGAAAATGGAAGGTAATATATGCATGATAGGAAGATGGAGGGAGGAATCAAGCATCAAGTTTCATGGCTAATATCCCTCGAATATGTGCTCTAATAAACCATGGCAATTAGTATTAGGCTCATAAACATTGGTATATTAATGGTATGATGGAAGAAGTTAAGGACTTATGCAAAGGTTTGGATTAAAGGAGGATAATGGGGGATGAATGTTGGATAATGGATAGGAGGTTGGAAGGCTTGTTGATAGATAGATGGAAAGGATGGCAAGATCAACATCAACACACACCTTGAAGGGTGGTGGAGTGATGGAGGAAAAATGAATTTGGATGGTGATAGGTTTTTAGATGGACGATTGGAGGAAGCTTTTGGATTAGAAAATTTGGATGCCAATTTAGATTTTATTGCTTCTACGAGACTTTTAGGAATCCACATAGCTTTTGACTTTTATTTTTGATTCATGGGCCTTTGTGGCATTTGAGATTCTTCTTTTTGCTTTATGGGCCTTTGTGGATTTTGAAATTTTCCTTTTTGATTTATGGTCCTTTGTGGCCTTTGAATTTTTTCTTTTTGATTTATGGAACTTTGTGGCCTTTGAAATTTTTTATTTTGACTTTGGATCAGATTTTATTTTTATTTTTTCATGTCTCTTTGAGGAGACATGTTGATCCTTTGATATATGTGGATTTTTATATGGAAGCTTTTGATATTTGGCACCCAAATTACCTCCAAAAGCAATGGGATGGGTGGATGGAGATGAATGATATGGAGGTATTATGGATGGGTTAATGTAGGTAGAATTTTGAGAGGGCATCAAGGATGTGTGCCTTTGTTGTTCTTGATGAATAGGAGATGGAGGGATGTAGGGCCCCAATATGGATGGAAGGATTGATGAACTACGGTTTGGATGATATGGACCAAGGATAGATGGAAGGTTTGATGGAATATGATAAGGACCTAGGATAGATGGAAGGTTTGATGGACTAGGATACTTAGGTTTATTTTGATGGATTGTGGACTTGCGATGGGTATCAATGTATTGAGCGTGAGGTGTTTAAACAAGGCCATGATAATATGGATTTTACTGGATATAAAGGGGTTCTAGGATACCTTGTTCATGAATGCCTAATCCTTTGTCTTTTTAGTTCGTACTTTGACATATTTTTTTTCCAATGGGGTATGTATTATTTATAAAACAAGATGCAAGTCTATCATGAGGTGGATGTGATATGGAAGGAATTAAAAGATCTTGGAGTAAACCACCTTGGATAAAAGTGAGGGAACCCATTTTATAGGTAAGGGGCTCATGTATAGCTTGAATAGGGGTGATAGACTCTTGTGGAGGATTGTAATCATAAGGGGAATTAGGATGGGTGATAGGATCTTGACATGGGGATGATGGGGTACTTTGATCTTGACTTGGAAAAGGATCAAGAGGTGTAGGAGATGGAGTAGCTTGCTCTTTATTAGGTATGGAATCATCATGAAGTGGTATGAAAGGTATATCTTGATCATGAGAAGGATGAACATCATCATGGAATGAAAGGGTATCCTTGAATGGAGGTATATCTTGATCTTGACGAGGAAGGGAATCCTAATATTTTGGGGAAAGCATATCTTGATCATTGGATATGATGGAATCATGAGATGGTATGGATTCATTAGATGAGGTGGAAGGAGGATTTGGAAAGATAATTTTCTCTTGAGATGGAAAGGTATCATCTTGGATGAAACAAAAAGAGATAAGGGGATCATCATGAGGTTCTTGAGAGATGGGAACTTGGTCAAAGATTGGAGAGCATTGGAGATTTTTGGTATCATTGGATGGAATGGAAAGAATACTTTGATCTTGATTTGTAGGGGAGTCTATGCTAGCATGCTTTGGACTAATAGATTGACATGACTCATTGGATGGAGATGGTATGATGAGAGAAGATGGTTGGATAGATTCGTTAACTTGGGTGAAAGACTCATGAGGTTTATTTTGACTTATGGGAGATGAAGATAGGTGCATGACATGGTATGATTGCTCAATATTATTTTTGTTTGAAGAAATAGATTTAGGTTTCTCATTTATCCTTTGCAGAAATTCATGACATTGAACTTGGATGATGTAGTTTTGGGTGAGGATAAAGGCTTATGAGATGATTGCATCACTTCATTCAAATTTTGGGATTCACATTTTTTTTTGAGCTCTTTCAAATGATGGTCAAGATATTCAATCCTTTGGTTTCGTTCATAGGTTGTGGATGAATATGGAGGATAGCGGTTAGACATATTTGGTTGATGGTTTTGGAAATGTTTTGAGATGTTGCAAGTTTCTAGGTGTGATGTTTGTTTGAGGTCTATTTTTTAACACACATGCAAGACATAGCAGACAAATTTTTTTTGAGTTTGTTTCCAAATGTGAATTTTTGCAATACAAGAACAAATCCTAAGGTTGGAAAGGACAATGTCATGCCTAAAATTTTAGCAAGAAAACCCAACAATTTTTTTTTTTAATTTTTTTTTTTTAAAACCATGCATTACGCTAATTAACCACTCCTAGTATTTTAGGGGTACACTAACCATGATATAAATTGGGTTAAAGGGGAGTTACTAAAATTAGTCCTACAAACAATTTTAACTTTTATTAAGCGGCCATCAATTAGTTGGTATGCAATTGATACAATATTGTTATCATCAAGTTAAAACAACAAGCAAGGATTACACTATCCTTTGACTTACCCATTAATATTACTATTTATCCTCCTTATTGACTTTATGTCCATTATTCATTAGTTACTTGCTAATGGATTTATGATTAAACCTAGATATCAATTTTGTTATTAAAGCAATAATACAACCATAATTAAACTAATAATAATAAACATTAAAATTAAACACTATCTTTGTTAGATTTCATTAAATAGTAATATTGACAATAGATAATAGACTCAATCATGATCTGAAATCAAAACGATAGTAATAATGTTTAAACTCCACTACTATTAGTCATAGTATTATCATTAAATAAAGCAATAATAATACTATTAACCCCAATATTAATACAATTATTATTTGAATTCCCAACCAATCCTTACTAAAATTATTTACCACCCTTTCATCATTTAATGGAACATTAATCTAACCAATAGTCCCAAATACTTTTCTTCTTCTTTTTTTATAATATATCACCTCAAAATTTAAGTTATATAGGATACTTATCATTCACAAGTTAATTACTAAATCTCCAATTCTATTTTCTCATTAATTTTATTATTATTATTATTATTATTATTATTAATTTAATTATTTAAAATTATACACCTATTCTTATCAAATAAATTTAGAAGCTATAAAATTAAGAAATAAAGATTATAAATAAATATATTTTAATTCTTTTACATAATCTCTATTCTATTTCCTCACAATTTAATCACTAAATATTCATTATGTTTACTCGTAAAGTTAATTACTAAATCTTTATTTTATTTACTCATAAAAAATTACTAAATCTTTATTAGATTTACTAATAAGGTCAATTACAAAATCTTTATTTTATTTACCCATGAAGTTAATTACTAAACCTCCATTTTATTTACTCAGATAAAATTAAGAAATAAATATAATTTAATTCTTTTACATATACATATTATCTTTGAAACTGGAATATTAATAGCACTATTTTATTCACCATTTAATCTAATAACAATTATTGAAGTTGAATGAGAAACTATTGACGCTAGCCAATTATAATAGATTTACCATTTTACTCTCCTTATTAAATTCAAGAATATACGCATTATTATTTTTTACCCAATAGTATTGATATTTATACCATACTGTTGTGCTTCAAGATAATGAAAATTATTGCAGAATACTTCCATTTTAATCAATAATATTGATATTTATACATACTATGCTTCAAGAAAATGATATTGATTTTGGCACACGGTTTATTGAGTGAACTTAAATTATTGTTCCCAGTACAACATTGCTACTCACAGAGTGTAGTTGTTGATATTAATGCCAGTATGTAAATTCAAATTGACCAGACATTTACTAATGAATTCAAGTCCAAGTTCATTAATATCATATTTATATTTTATTTTATTTTATTGTTTTCTTGACACCAAGATAGAAAGCTTGGTGGACACGGTTGCTACAAGCTATTTCATTCCTTCCCCAAGTCAACATGCCAGCCATGCCTGCCTAGCAGAAATTAATTTTGCAACTGTCCCTTCTTGAAGCATTGAGCACTAAGTACACGAGAGGGTTAGGGAGGCGAAAGTAGGTTCTGAATACCAACAAAGCTGCTCTTACACGTTAACTTGAATCGCTTCCCAAGGTTAGCAACAATGACCTGGTGTGACAGGAATTTAATTCTACCACTCTTATTTAATTATTCTACCAAGAGTACATCTCACCACACCAATACTTATTCATTATTGCACCGATATTAATATCTAAAAATAATAATTTTAGATATTGAGATACTCTCTCTCTCTGACGTTAATACAAAAGCCTAAATTACTTGGAGTTTAGATTCACCGTAAAAGTTGAACTAGACTTCATCCACAACTAACTATTAACAAAATATATCAATCTTTAATTATAGTCTACTGCTACTATTGATGATATGCCAGTAAATCTTATATTATTCTCTTTCAAAAACATAAATGACCTAATTTAGTAGCACCTGTTTGTTTAATCATTATTTGTAGGCAAGATACAATCGAAAGCTAGGCTTAAACTCTTTACCATAGAGCCCAAGACAAAGCACTGCAGAGGGGGAGACTTCGGATATCCTCTTATCGTGATGATTTCCACCTAAAGGAAAGATCACCAAGTTATACAAAAATCATCCACTCGAGTGGAAGCTGATCATTGTCTTTGTATTTTTCAGGAATAGGCTTGATTATGTGGGGACCCCAACCATTCTCTCTAACATATGCTAGAAGCCAAGGAAATATGGCAGCGAAATGATGAGCAGGAACATACCTATGATAGAATAGAAATCTTATTATAAATCAGTTTTCTTTGAGTAAGATTTGGGCTTCCCCCTCTTTTTATTTTCTTCATATGGCACTTGGATTACACTGACATTAAGCTGAGGCATGTAGGGTGAAATGGAGCACATTTTGGGTTGCTTCTCCTATTCTTTTTTTTTTTTATCCAGGAAATTCTACTGCCCTGTGCTCATGGTCATAAATGAAACTTCCTCAAGGGGATGGTTTAGAGAATCAAATTGAAGCCCCCTCCCTTGTCATTGTCAGGAAAAATAAATAACTATTTATAAATTTATTCATCTATTTACTTCCTAGCTTGCTTGTTAGAGCTAGAACTTTAGAGAAGGACTATGCGCTCTCTCTCTCTCTTTTGTTTTTTTTTTTTCCTTTTTGGTTATATTTTGTTTTAAAAAAATATATGTTTTCTTTCATAAATACCTTCTCATTTTCCACAAAAGTTAAATCAATCTCACTCGAATAGAGATAAGGATCAATCCATATATATATTACTTTTATTGCTATAACTACTCATTGTTTTTACATTTGATTTAGTTATTTGCTACAGGTATGTTTATTCGGCTTTTTTGCAAAATAAAGTCTTCTTTTCCATTACAGAATGGTCTGCATTTCTCGATTGTCAGGTGGAGATTTAAGAGAAAATATATATATTTTAATTCCTATATTAACATTATATAGTTTCATAGTGATAAGGATAGGAGCGAATGAAATTTCATACAAGTGTGTTCAGTTTGCATTTAATATAAGAGTTTGAACAATATCTTGTTTATATATCATTTCATTGTTTCCATATGATTTGGAACGTAATCTTCTAATACATCTTTAATTTTCAACATAATTGAATATCCCTCTTGTGAGGTGTATTAACCTTTTGATTCCCCTTTTACAAAGAAAAGAACCACGCTTATATTTATAATGTACAAATTAACTTTTCCAAAAGAGCTTGGAATGCTCATTCAAGTTTCAAGGAAACTACATATAAGTCTATATGGTGTTTCATTCAAATGTCCAAATGAAAACAACATTTTGTTTCAAACACTTCAAATTCATGGAGTATTTTTATTTTTAATTTTTCCTCATTACATCTACACAAAACAATAAATGAACAACAAACCAATGGACAAGGCTTGCTCTCCACCCTACCATAATGGCATCATGGAGCCTCATGGGCTCTAGCCATACCCCCGAGCAAGGAAGTCTCTTAACTCCAAGATGATGAGTGGAGCCTTTTAAAAAATTTACAAAGAAAAAGGAATAACATAGCATCTAATTTCATGCATCTTGTTCCTCTACTCTTTGTTTCAACCATAATCCATGTAGCATATCACTTTCTTTCAGCAAATAAACAAAGGAAAAAAATAAAATAAAATGGAAATAAGGAAAAAAACTTATCTCTTTTCTTTATGGGAGGGGATTAAACTCTTCCTTTTTCTCTCCTCTCCAACCAAGCCAAATGAAGCACTATCTTCTCCAAATGGGAGAGCTCCTCTCATCTCACATCTTCTCTCCAATCTCAAGTAGAATTCTCCAAAGGAGAAGTGGGCAATGCCCAAATCTTCCATCTTCATGAGATATATAGGGATCCTCCAAACCTACACTCTTTCCCACAAGTTCTCACACATGTGTGAGTCTTGTGCCAATTCCAAGAACTTTTTGGGGAGTAGAAGGTTGAGAGTGACAAGTCACTCTTCCCAAGCCCCAACACTTCTTGAATTTGTCACATTCATGAATGTGGACTTTTGGGGGGTCTTTTCACATTCCAAGGACAAGTTCACATGTTTCAAAAGGTTCCAAACCCATAGGTATAGGTCCTAGGGGTCTATTCTTATTCAAAAACCAAGGAAATTGATTCAGTAACCCCTTTTAAAACCCACACAAAAATCCATACGAATTTTGATCTTAACCAAGGGTTCCAACCCAACCAAACTCACATCACATGTCCTACAATTGAATTATACTCAATCACCTAGCCAATAATAAACCTCAAACCCTTCTAAGTCAAATAGGGATATGCTTAGAACTTCTCAAAGATGTATTTGATTTGATTCCAACATTTATCTATCCTCCTATTTGCATATTCGATTCCTGCACATTACCAAGGTTAGCATGATTAGATCATATATCTCTTCATATTATTAGCTAATCCAATTCACATAATTTTCACTCATGAACTATTTACTCATTAATACATCAAATGAACCTAATGATTCAATTTTCATTATAATCAAAGGAAATACACACTTACTCCAATACAAGAATATAGTCAATAAAATAGTCACTCCATCATTTTGTTTACCACCTTAGTAATTCATTTTAAACTCCAATAACATTAACGATGAACCATTTACCAAAATTTAATATGCCAAATAACCCAGCACTTTCAAGTTATATCCAACAATTCACATGTGCATCTATCATAATTAAATCAAGGTTATGCCCATGAATCCTAAAAATATTTTTATCATTCATTTC
>VDFB02379711.1:204327763-204406318 GCA_007258455.2 Sequoia sempervirens | reverse complement strand
TGTTGTAACCAGTTTTAATGTACAGATGTTCAAACCTACTCCACCATCTACCAAGACTCATCTGATCTTGTGTTGATGAATTTCTCAAGGTGTAATGAGTCATTATGGTTAAGTATTTATGTAGGAATATATTCTTTGATAAATATTATGTGATGGGTGGTAGCTATCTACCCTACTATGGCCTAAAATTGACTGACATTAAGGTTTGTGGGGATAGTAGACTCTTGCAAAGATTTATCCAAAATGACTTTATGTTCAGGAGATATGCAAAGAAACTCAAGAATGGATATTTGTGGAGGAGTTTTCCATAGATTATCTAAGAGATTGTATTGATTTTTTGTCTGCAGAGTATAAGTGGCCCCTTGTAAGGTCACTTTGGATCTCTTGGTTGTGACTGCGCATTATGGACTTTTCTTGATGGTGATTGTGGAGACATCACTATCAAATGGAAATATATTATTAACAATATACTCATATGAAACACATGTATAATTAGATTGGTCTTTAGTATTATTACCTGAATTGGAAGCATTTCTTGACTCATGAATTTATAAGGGATCTTTGAAGATAGTATAGTCTGTGTTACATGATTTTTGTGAATTGCCTATAGATATAACACCTTGGTCAATGAGATCTTGAATGATGTTTTTAAGTTTATAACAAGAGAATTTTTTATTTCCTTTTGTTTGATGGTACTCACAAAAATTACTTTCATTCCATCAATTTGGTTTAAGAGGTCTTAGTTTGTAGTTTCTAATTTCTAAGAGTTAGATGACATTCGATTGCAACGGGGTGATCCCATAAAGTTGGTTTATAATTTCTGGGAGATTCTAATTTTTGTTGAAATCACATATTTTTAAAAAATATAATGATTTAAGCCTTAAAAATTTCCATTTAAAGCATTTCAATTGAAGATGGTTTGATCAAACTACCTTAGATCAAACCCCCTTGGATAGAACCCCGCTAGTTTTAAACCATACCTATAAGAGAGTCTCATTTACACCTATCAAAATGCTGATAAAAAACCACTTATGATTTACCTTTTGGTGGGTCAAATACATTCATTTAATTTATTTTTGTAAATGTAGTCCTTATTATAAGCTTCCCAAAAAGTATAATTTTAAATAAATTTAATTTTATTATTATATTTATTTTTTTATTTCTTGTGAATGTAGGTTTTCACTGAAAATCAAGCTCTATGTTTTGCACATGTGGAAAAATAGAAGATTATCAATTTTTTTTTGAAAAATATGAGTTCACCAGATATTGAAGTCCTTGATCCAACAAAAAAAAAAAATTGGATTTCAATAGAAACAAAAAAAAGTTATGTGTTATACAGTCCGCCTATGTCTGAATTATAATTAGTTTGACTTTGAAACTTGATTAAGGAAAAAATATTTAATAAAACACTATGAAACCAATTGGAAGCACTAGATATTGTAGTTAAAAATCTAAATTCAAAAAAATTAGAATTTAATCCTTCATGAAATTTTTTTTATGTGTTATACAGTGAGTGTCACTCCTTAAAAATGGTGTTTACTAGAAAAAACTAGTTTTCGAAGGAATGGAAAAAGAAGTGCAATTTGATTCCAAAAATTTTGAAAAAAATATATTTGGAATCTACAGAAAAAATTTCACAAATCACTAGTTTTCATTATCTTCAAATTCCTCATGATTAAGCTGCTATAGGTGCCCGAAAGTGAAGATTTAGTTAGAAAAAATCAGTTCAGTGTCTAGTTTGGCTAAAAATTGTAAATCAGTATTGTGGGATCACCCAACAATTTCTTTGAAAATGACTCAATAGATTCCCCTAGGGGTGTATATGTTTTTCCTTGTGTATTAGTTCTTGGAGGACCTCATCGTTGTGGATTATTTTGAACTACATTTGTGGAATTTTTATGGTGGGTCAGTATAGGATCATGGGGGTCTAAACTAGGCCCTTAAGTGGTAATGAAAATTTAGAAAAACAGTGTTATGAAACTTGACATAAATTTTTTGAATAGGTTATTAACATAATTTTATAAATATGTAAGAATAAAATTTGTGGCAAATTGAATTTAGTTTTTAAGATACTAGTCCTTTTTTGGAGAAAAGAAAATCTATATGGTGAAAAATAGAAATTTCAATGCAGTAGTACTAAATTTTTAGGAAAAAATAAAAAGTAGGTGTACATCTAACCAATCTAAGTATAAGATTTTTTTATTTTTTTTGGAAACTTTCAATATAAGTAGAGGACACATACCCAAATGTGTTGCATTTTTTTTGTAATTTTTTTTCAAGTAATTAATTAGTTATGATTTTTTTATTAGAAAGTTTTCAAAATATTAAAACTTGTTTGTCTGACCACCACAACTTGGCCAAAATTTATGAAATTCATTTTTTTTCCATCCTATATTATGAGAAGCATAGAATGTATCACATCTTTTGGATTTGAAAAATGTGAAATAGTTTGAGAATTATAGATGTTTTTCAATCAGCCTATCAATTAAAACTTTAGTCATAATACATGTAGAAAGTCAATAATAATTATGTATTAAATTCAAAATAAGACATATCCTATATTGGTGGAAAGCTCACCATTTTCTCAATAAACCCTTTTCATTTCATAAAATTTTGATAAGAAAAAATTCATTAGCCACTTTTGTGTCATATCACCACATTTTGGACCCCCATGATCCTACACTCACCTTGACTAGGTGGCTGATAGTTTGATATAGAGGGACCTTTGAGACTAATGGTGGGGTGATCTTTGTTTATGACTCTAGCATCCACTACACCATCGTTTGGGATATTCTTATTTCTAGACCAAAATTTTCTTTTGTCATCGGACATGTTTTGATTCTATTTGAAGATTTTGACCAAGCCTTTTGCAACAAGTGCTTTCTCAATGGAAACACTCTTTTCAATGACATCCTCAAATGTATTGCAACAATGGATTTGAAGTTGGTGCATTAATTTGGTATTGAGATTTCTGACAAAGATATTTACCAACCATTTCTCAAGTTTGTGACATGGGTATTTACAAGCCATACTTCTCCATTTCTAAAAGAATGATGTAAATGATTCTGCATATTTTTATTTTTTTGCACACAATTTCACTAGGGTCATGTAACTTTTAATGTTGTAAGAGAAATGTGTGACAAACTTATCAGCTAGTTCACTCCATGTCCTTATGTTGGGAAGTAGATGTGCAAACCACTCAAGAGCTTGTCCCACAAGAATTTGAGGAAATAATCTCATTAAGTCTATTCAAATGTGGCATCCATGCAGACAATATGAAACTCTCATATATGCTCTATACGATCTCTCTTTCCCTTGTATTTGTTGAAGTTTGGTACATTGAAATATTGTGGGAAAGTAGGAATATATATACTTTGATCAAGAGGATATGGACATAAGTCTTCAATGGATTAAGTTTTCCTTGTCCAGTTACTTGCATGTTGGAAATTTTTTGTTGTAATGTTTGAATTTGCTACACTAAAGTGTCCATAGGTGCTGGTGACATGTTTGGTTGAGTTTGCGCATGATATGTAAATGGATTGGTATTTTCATGTCCTGTATTGAAGATGGATGGATTGGTGTTTGTGTTAAATGTCTTGGGGTGAGTGTATGTTAAGGATGGGTTCTGGTTTTTGAAGTTTACGTGAATGTGGAATTTGGAGTAGTGTCTTATTTAGGTGGAGTGGTTTTTTGTAAATGGGATGTTAACATGGTATTTGGATTGGTATGATATTGAGACAAATTCGGATTCATTTGTTGGTATTGTGGTATGAATTTAGAATTTGGATTGATGTTCTATTGAGATGGAGATGGATTGATGTTTTGTTGAGATGGAGATGGATTGATGTTTAGGTTTGAACCAAAAGAAATTTTTATTTTTGGTGTAGTATTGGTCATTTTGGGTTATGTTTTTGGTGTGGCTAGATGAATCCTTGGTGTCTTATTTTGTAGATTTGGATTTGTGATGTTTTGACTCGTGAAAATGGTATTGGTTGATGGTGTGGTAGTTTGAGATGACGAGGAGGTAAATGGATTAGGGAATGATGTACCCATGGTATGAGATGTGATGGAAAATAGATTTATGGTTGAGGGACTTGGTACATGCGGTGTTGAATTTGTACTCTTCATCCCAAATGTTGGAGTAGGGGGTTTTTAGTGTTTATGCTGAAAATTGAAGAAGCTAAATGATTTAATCTATAAATTCAAATCAAAATTTTAGTATATCATCAATAAAGAATTTCCAAATGAATACAAATGCAAAATGCAAACTAAACTATGCAAAACTAAAATAAATGCATTCAAAGGAAAATCAGCTCCATTGTTTTCCTATTTCACCATGATTCTTGATTTATGCATTTGATGTTCTCAAGTTTTTATGAGCACAAGTGCAACAAGAAGTTGTGATGAGTGGAAGAGAGATTGAAATTGAATTTTTAAATAAAAATGTGTATCCCCAAAAAGTGAGAAGGAGGAGGTTTTTATAGATGAATGCATAATGTGAAAATGAGAAATGAGAAATGAGTGGAGTGATTTATGCCATGATTCATATTTGGAAGCTCAAATTGTGCAATTTTGAGCTAATTCCATGGAAATTGATTTATGAATTTAATGTGCAATTTTAAGCTAATTTCATGGAATTTGATTTATGAATTTTAAATTATTTAATGAAATATGGATGCATTTTAATGATTACTGCAAATGAGTAATCATGCAAATAGTCAAAGTGAAATGATTTATGTAAATGGATGATGAACAAGCATGCGATGGTTTAATGATTTGATGAAATGCATGAATAGAAGAAAGTATTTAATGAATTTATTAAGTAAATAATAATATCTATTTAATCAATAGATGAATATCGTTACGATTGTGAGGACAAATTTGAGTGTCTAAATTTTCCCCCCCTTTGAGACAATGCATCTTGTCGCGTTGTTTCAAAGAAAAATATTGATCAACTGATACATGCCCTAGAGATATCCTGGTAAGGATTATGATAAGAATGATATGCCCCCTTGAGAGATTGATTAAACAGATTGTAAGAAGATTAATCTCTCGATAGATGTCTAGAAAATGATTAAATACCTGATATTGTGCAATTGATAAAGCCATGATGTACATTTTTATGAAAATGCACAATTGATGGGCATAACTGAACAATTGATGGAAATGATCAGTATAGCCAGGTTGATGAGCTAATGAAGCTGATTGAGCTGATTAAGCTGATTTAGAATGATGCTTACGCAAGACAAGGTGTTGCGATGATGGATTGATTGATTGATTAAGGGGACATGAAATTTTGAGAAGTAGGTTGATTGATTTGAGATTTGATTCAAGAGACATATATCAGTGAGTTAAGAAATTGATGGATTTCTCTGCGAAAAGAAAGATGAAGAAAATGAAATAGAAGATGGAAGAGAATGAAGGTGATCAAGCCTCTTGTTCCTTTTAAGTTCTTTTATCATCATTGAGCTTATTATGTTGCAAATTAGTATAAGCGTCTAGATAACATGAACATCTAGACGATCTGAATACTATTTGCATTTTTATTTAGTAATGAAGTATAAGCATCTAGGTATAAGAACCTTATATGACCTAAATACTTATTGCATGGAAGACACTATCAGACAAGGAATGCTCTCATCCACAGTAGACTCATAGGTCCTCGATGATTTTAGACAACCATGTCTTAAGATGAGTCATCCTATGAATAAGAAACAATCCACAAACAACAAACAAGTGAACATGCCCCATCCTCGCCTCTCTAGTCAAAGACATCCTGGAGAAGCTAAAAGACATGTCACCAAAGATAAAATCATAAAATAAGCAAAGATCAACAAACAAACAGGGGTCCTACTTTGATGTAGAACTGATTCTTGTTACAGTTTATGCATTTTCTTGGATTTGTAAGATGGGTTGATATATATGTTATAATGTTTGCTTAATTGTCAACACTTGCATGTTTTGATTTTGTTGAAGTTCAAAGCTATGTGGTGATCTGAAAGTGTCACTATTTTTTTGAATTTTTTATTTTTTTTGGGATTTTTGGAATATTTGATTTTTTTTGGATTTCTTCAATACATTTTATGGTTTTTTGGATTTTTTTAAAGACATTTTATGGTTTTTTTGGATTATTTCAAGACATTTTATGATTTTTTTGGATTTTTTAGGACATTTTATGATTTGTTTTGGATTTTTTGAAGTTTTAAAGATGGAGTGAGATAAAATGTGATATGAATGATTGAAGAAAATAGATTCCCCACACTAGAGGTAGTGTAACCATGGATAAATGATAGATCAAAATGAAAGATTCACTGCAAAACATGTCACACGAGCAAAATATCTTTTGTAAAAAGATGATAATGGTTGATTGATTAAGATGTTGGGAATGATTGATTCCATAAGGAATGATGATGGTAAGTACTAAGGATCATTGATTCCTCTAAGTATGATAAGATTGATGATTGATGATGTTCGATTGACAAAAGATATGTGGATTGGATAATGTTTTACAACTAGGCTTAAATATGATTTGCATGATAAGATTCAAGGTTGCAAAGAGACATGATGTCCAACGTTGGAGGTAATTTAATCATGGATAAATGATAAAGAGGTGAACTATGATGGAATGGTAACACATAAGGATATGAAAGGAAATCCAAAGCATATGTTTGTAATTTTTCCCCTAATCTCATCAAGACCAAAGGAAGGAAATGGGACATGGATTTTGATAACCTAGGAGATATGGAATGGAATAATGCAAGGCTAAGGATAATGAATAGGATGATCAATATCAACTAGATAAGATATGGACACAATGCCTAAGTATTTTTCCCCTATTTCTCATGAAGACCAAGGGAAGAAAGGATGTATTTAGATAGAATGATGGAATATGGATAAGGTGAATGATATGATATGAAAGATATGGATAAAGTGTATAGGATAAGATTTATGACGTTTAAGAGGATCCTTAACCTTGTCGAGATCAAAGGTGGAAAGGTAAAGGATGAATATAAAGAGGATAATGGATATGGATGATAGGATGGATGAAACTTGCCCCCAAGTGTAGAGTGCAAGAGGAATATGGAAGATAGGATATGGATAGGGATAAATGAAAATGGAAGGTAATATATGCATGATAGGAAGATGGAGGGAGGAATCAAGCATCAAGTTTCATGGCTAATATCCCTCGAATATGTGCTCTAATAAACCATGGCAATGAGGATTAGGCTCATAAACATTGGTATATTAATGGTGTGATGGAAGAAGTAAGGACTTATGCAAAGGTTTGGATTAAAGGAGGATAATGGGGGATGAATGTTGGATAATGGATAGGAGGTTGGAAGGCTTGTTGATAGATAGATGGAAAGGATGGAAAGATCAACATCAACACACACCTTGAAGGGTGGTGGAGTGATGGAGGAAAAATGAATTTGGAAGGTGATAGGTTTTTAGATGGACGATTGGAGGAAGCTTTTGGATTAGCAAATTTGGATGCCAATTTAGATTTTATTGCTTCTACGAGACTTTTAGGAATCCACATAGCTTTTGACTTTGATTTTTGATTCATGGGCCTTTGTGGCATTTGAGATTCTTCTTTTTGCTTTATGGGCCTTTGTGGATTTTGAAATTTTCCTTTTTGATTTATGGTCCTTTGTGGCCTTTGAATTTTTTCTTTTTGATTTATGGAACTTTGTGGCCTTTGAAATTTTTTATTTTGACTTTGGATCAGATTTTATTTTTATTTTTTCATGTCTCTTTGAGGAGACATGTTGATCCTTTGATATATGTGGATTTTTATATGGAAGCTTTTGATATTTGGCACCCAAATTACCTCCAAAAGCAATGGGATGGGTGGATGGAGATGAATGATATGGAGGTATTATGGATGGGTTAATGTAGGTAGAATTTTGAGAGGGCATCAAGGATGTGTGCCTTTGTTGTTCTTGATGAATAGGAGATGGAGGGATGTAGGGCCCCAATATGGATGGAAGGATTGATGAACTACGGTTTGGATGATATGGACCAAGGATAGATGGAAGGTTTGATGGAATATGATAAGGACCTAGGATAGATGGAAGGTTTGATGGACTAGGATACTTAGGTTTATTTTGATGGATTGTGGACTTGCGATGGGTATCAATGTATTGAGCGTGAGGTGTTTAAACAAGGCCATGATAATATGGATTTTACTGGATATAAAGGGGTTCTAGGATACCTTGTTCATGAATGCCTAATCCTTTGTCTTTTTAGTTCGTACTTTGACATATTTTTTTTCCAATGGGGTATGTATTATTTATAAAACAAGATGCAAGTCTATCATGAGGTGGATGTGATATGGAAGGAATTAAAAGATCTTGGAGTAAACCACCTTGGATAAAAGTGAGGGAACCCATTTTATAGGTAAGGGGCTCATGTATAGCTTGAATAGGGGTGATAGACTCTTGTGGAGGATTGTAATCATAAGGGGAATTAGGATGGGTGATAGGATCTTGACATGGGGATGATGGGGTACTTTGATCTTGACTTGGAAAAGGATCAAGAGGTGTAGGAGATGGAGTAGCTTGCTCTTTATTAGGTATGGAATCATCATGAAGTGGTATGAAAGGTATATCTTGATCATGAGAAGGATGAACATCATCATGGAATGAAAGGGTATCCTTGAATGGAGGTATATCTTGATCTTGACGAGGAAGGGAATCCTAATATTTTGGGGAAAGCATATCTTGATCATTGGATATGATGGAATCATGAGATGGTATGGATTCATTAGATGAGGTGGAAGGAGGATTTGGAAAGATAATTTTCTCTTGAGATGGAAAGGTATCATCTTGGATGAAACAAAAAGAGATAAGGGGATCATCATGAGGTTCTTGAGAGATGGGAACTTGGTCAAAGATTGGAGAGCATTGGAGATTTTTGGTATCATTGGATGGAATGGAAAGAATACTTTGATCTTGATTTGTAGGGGAGTCTATGCTAGCATGCTTTGGACTAATAGATTGACATGACTCATTGGATGGAGATGGTATGATGAGAGAAGATGGTTGGATAGATTCGTTAACTTGGGTGAAAGACTCATGAGGTTTATTTTGACTTATGGGAGATGAAGATAGGTGCATGACATGGTATGATTGCTCAATATTATTTTTGTTTGAAGAAATAGATTTAGGTTTCTCATTTATCCTTTGCAGAAATTCATGACATTGAACTTGGATGATGTAGTTTTGGGTGAGGATAAAGGCTTATGAGATGATTGCATCACTTCATTCAAATTTTGGGATTCACATTTTTTTTTGAGCTCTTTCAAATGATGGTCAAGATATTCAATCCTTTGGTTTCGTTCATAGGTTGTGGATGAATATGGAGGATAGCGGTTAGACATATTTGGTTGATGGTTTTGGAAATGTTTTGAGATGTTGCAAGTTTCTAGGTGTGATGTTTGTTTGAGGTCTATTTTTTAACACACATGCAAGACATAGCAGACAAATTTTTTTTGAGTTTGTTTCCAAATGTGAATTTTTGCAATACAAGAACAAATCCTAAGGTTGGAAAGGACAATGTCATGCCTAAAATTTTAGCAAGAAAACCCAACAATTTTTTTTTTTAATTTTTTTTTTTTAAAACCATGCATTACGCTAATTAACCACTCCTAGTATTTTAGGGGTACACTAACCATGATATAAATTGGGTTAAAGGGGAGTTACTAAAATTAGTCCTACAAACAATTTTAACTTTTATTAAGCGGCCATCAATTAGTTGGTATGCAATTGATACAATATTGTTATCATCAAGTTAAAACAACAAGCAAGGATTACACTATCCTTTGACTTACCCATTAATATTACTATTTATCCTCCTTATTGACTTTATGTCCATTATTCATTAGTTACTTGCTAATGGATTTATGATTAAACCTAGATATCAATTTTGTTATTAAAGCAATAATACAACCATAATTAAACTAATAATAATAAACATTAAAATTAAACACTATCTTTGTTAGATTTCATTAAATAGTAATATTGACAATAGATAATAGACTCAATCATGATCTGAAATCAAAACGATAGTAATAATGTTTAAACTCCACTACTATTAGTCATAGTATTATCATTAAATAAAGCAATAATAATACTATTAACCCCAATATTAATACAATTATTATTTGAATTCCCAACCAATCCTTACTAAAATTATTTACCACCCTTTCATCATTTAATGGAACATTAATCTAACCAATAGTCCCAAATACTTTTCTTCTTCTTTTTTTATAATATATCACCTCAAAATTTAAGTTATATAGGATACTTATCATTCACAAGTTAATTACTAAATCTCCAATTCTATTTTCTCATTAATTTTATTATTATTATTATTATTATTATTATTAATTTAATTATTTAAAATTATACACCTATTCTTATCAAATAAATTTAGAAGCTATAAAATTAAGAAATAAAGATTATAAATAAATATATTTTAATTCTTTTACATAATCTCTATTCTATTTCCTCACAATTTAATCACTAAATATTCATTATGTTTACTCGTAAAGTTAATTACTAAATCTTTATTTTATTTACTCATAAAAAATTACTAAATCTTTATTAGATTTACTAATAAGGTCAATTACAAAATCTTTATTTTATTTACCCATGAAGTTAATTACTAAACCTCCATTTTATTTACTCAGATAAAATTAAGAAATAAATATAATTTAATTCTTTTACATATACATATTATCTTTGAAACTGGAATATTAATAGCACTATTTTATTCACCATTTAATCTAATAACAATTATTGAAGTTGAATGAGAAACTATTGACGCTAGCCAATTATAATAGATTTACCATTTTACTCTCCTTATTAAATTCAAGAATATACGCATTATTATTTTTTACCCAATAGTATTGATATTTATACCATACTGTTGTGCTTCAAGATAATGAAAATTATTGCAGAATACTTCCATTTTAATCAATAATATTGATATTTATACATACTATGCTTCAAGAAAATGATATTGATTTTGGCACACGGTTTATTGAGTGAACTTAAATTATTGTTCCCAGTACAACATTGCTACTCACAGAGTGTAGTTGTTGATATTAATGCCAGTATGTAAATTCAAATTGACCAGACATTTACTAATGAATTCAAGTCCAAGTTCATTAATATCATATTTATATTTTATTTTATTTTATTGTTTTCTTGACACCAAGATAGAAAGCTTGGTGGACACGGTTGCTACAAGCTATTTCATTCCTTCCCCAAGTCAACATGCCAGCCATGCCTGCCTAGCAGAAATTAATTTTGCAACTGTCCCTTCTTGAAGCATTGAGCACTAAGTACACGAGAGGGTTAGGGAGGCGAAAGTAGGTTCTGAATACCAACAAAGCTGCTCTTACACGTTAACTTGAATCGCTTCCCAAGGTTAGCAACAATGACCTGGTGTGACAGGAATTTAATTCTACCACTCTTATTTAATTATTCTACCAAGAGTACATCTCACCACACCAATACTTATTCATTATTGCACCGATATTAATATCTAAAAATAATAATTTTAGATATTGAGATACTCTCTCTCTCTGACGTTAATACAAAAGCCTAAATTACTTGGAGTTTAGATTCACCGTAAAAGTTGAACTAGACTTCATCCACAACTAACTATTAACAAAATATATCAATCTTTAATTATAGTCTACTGCTACTATTGATGATATGCCAGTAAATCTTATATTATTCTCTTTCAAAAACATAAATGACCTAATTTAGTAGCACCTGTTTGTTTAATCATTATTTGTAGGCAAGATACAATCGAAAGCTAGGCTTAAACTCTTTACCATAGAGCCCAAGACAAAGCACTGCAGAGGGGGAGACTTCGGATATCCTCTTATCGTGATGATTTCCACCTAAAGGAAAGATCACCAAGTTATACAAAAATCATCCACTCGAGTGGAAGCTGATCATTGTCTTTGTATTTTTCAGGAATAGGCTTGATTATGTGGGGACCCCAACCATTCTCTCTAACATATGCTAGAAGCCAAGGAAATATGGCAGCGAAATGATGAGCAGGAACATACCTATGATAGAATAGAAATCTTATTATAAATCAGTTTTCTTTGAGTAAGATTTGGGCTTCCCCCTCTTTTTATTTTCTTCATATGGCACTTGGATTACACTGACATTAAGCTGAGGCATGTAGGGTGAAATGGAGCACATTTTGGGTTGCTTCTCCTATTCTTTTTTTTTTTTATCCAGGAAATTCTACTGCCCTGTGCTCATGGTCATAAATGAAACTTCCTCAAGGGGATGGTTTAGAGAATCAAATTGAAGCCCCCTCCCTTGTCATTGTCAGGAAAAATAAATAACTATTTATAAATTTATTCATCTATTTACTTCCTAGCTTGCTTGTTAGAGCTAGAACTTTAGAGAAGGACTATGCGCTCTCTCTCTCTCTTTTGTTTTTTTTTTTTCCTTTTTGGTTATATTTTGTTTTAAAAAAATATATGTTTTCTTTCATAAATACCTTCTCATTTTCCACAAAAGTTAAATCAATCTCACTCGAATAGAGATAAGGATCAATCCATATATATATTACTTTTATTGCTATAACTACTCATTGTTTTTACATTTGATTTAGTTATTTGCTACAGGTATGTTTATTCGGCTTTTTTGCAAAATAAAGTCTTCTTTTCCATTACAGAATGGTCTGCATTTCTCGATTGTCAGGTGGAGATTTAAGAGAAAATATATATATTTTAATTCCTATATTAACATTATATAGTTTCATAGTGATAAGGATAGGAGCGAATGAAATTTCATACAAGTGTGTTCAGTTTGCATTTAATATAAGAGTTTGAACAATATCTTGTTTATATATCATTTCATTGTTTCCATATGATTTGGAACGTAATCTTCTAATACATCTTTAATTTTCAACATAATTGAATATCCCTCTTGTGAGGTGTATTAACCTTTTGATTCCCCTTTTACAAAGAAAAGAACCACGCTTATATTTATAATGTACAAATTAACTTTTCCAAAAGAGCTTGGAATGCTCATTCAAGTTTCAAGGAAACTACATATAAGTCTATATGGTGTTTCATTCAAATGTCCAAATGAAAACAACATTTTGTTTCAAACACTTCAAATTCATGGAGTATTTTTATTTTTAATTTTTCCTCATTACATCTACACAAAACAATAAATGAACAACAAACCAATGGACAAGGCTTGCTCTCCACCCTACCATAATGGCATCATGGAGCCTCATGGGCTCTAGCCATACCCCCGAGCAAGGAAGTCTCTTAACTCCAAGATGATGAGTGGAGCCTTTTAAAAAATTTACAAAGAAAAAGGAATAACATAGCATCTAATTTCATGCATCTTGTTCCTCTACTCTTTGTTTCAACCATAATCCATGTAGCATATCACTTTCTTTCAGCAAATAAACAAAGGAAAAAAATAAAATAAAATGGAAATAAGGAAAAAAACTTATCTCTTTTCTTTATGGGAGGGGATTAAACTCTTCCTTTTTCTCTCCTCTCCAACCAAGCCAAATGAAGCACTATCTTCTCCAAATGGGAGAGCTCCTCTCATCTCACATCTTCTCTCCAATCTCAAGTAGAATTCTCCAAAGGAGAAGTGGGCAATGCCCAAATCTTCCATCTTCATGAGATATATAGGGATCCTCCAAACCTACACTCTTTCCCACAAGTTCTCACACATGTGTGAGTCTTGTGCCAATTCCAAGAACTTTTTGGGGAGTAGAAGGTTGAGAGTGACAAGTCACTCTTCCCAAGCCCCAACACTTCTTGAATTTGTCACATTCATGAATGTGGACTTTTGGGGGGTCTTTTCACATTCCAAGGACAAGTTCACATGTTTCAAAAGGTTCCAAACCCATAGGTATAGGTCCTAGGGGTCTATTCTTATTCAAAAACCAAGGAAATTGATTCAGTAACCCCTTTTAAAACCCACACAAAAATCCATACGAATTTTGATCTTAACCAAGGGTTCCAACCCAACCAAACTCACATCACATGTCCTACAATTGAATTATACTCAATCACCTAGCCAATAATAAACCTCAAACCCTTCTAAGTCAAATAGGGATATGCTTAGAACTTCTCAAAGATGTATTTGATTTGATTCCAACATTTATCTATCCTCCTATTTGCATATTCGATTCCTGCACATTACCAAGGTTAGCATGATTAGATCATATATCTCTTCATATTATTAGCTAATCCAATTCACATAATTTTCACTCATGAACTATTTACTCATTAATACATCAAATGAACCTAATGATTCAATTTTCATTATAATCAAAGGAAATACACACTTACTCCAATACAAGAATATAGTCAATAAAATAGTCACTCCATCATTTTGTTTACCACCTTAGTAATTCATTTTAAACTCCAATAACATTAACGATGAACCATTTACCAAAATTTAATATGCCAAATAACCCAGCACTTTCAAGTTATATCCAACAATTCACATGTGCATCTATCATAATTAAATCAAGGTTAATGCCCATGAATCCTAAAAATATTTTTATCATTCATTTCATCATAATTATTATCTAACTACTTGTTCGATTGAAATAAAATGGGGGATACGAAATGGGGTCTTACATTCACAATAGCATAAGCAAGAATATTATCCAATAATCACACTATTTGTCATCCATAATACATCTTACCATCTATTTAGGATCACATAAAACATATTAGGGATTTACTATTCACATGCAAGGTGGGGCCTTATAGACAATATCTCCTAGATTCCACATGGGTTTCCCCAATTGCATATTCTTAGCATGTGAATCCAGAAGCTTGGCCGCGTAGGCTCCCCCTTACAATACACTCAATTCTCAAGCCAACCAAGCTTCCAACCCCCATGAAAATCCCATGGTATATTGATCACCTCTACTAAAAAATGTGAAGATGTGGATGCCTTCACATCGACTGGTGCTGCGCTAGAAAATAGAAGGCTTTTGGCTACTACACAAAGGTGTTTAATTCAGGACCCCCGTTCGAGTGGCCATACATAGGGCGCAAGATTAATCTCTATTTAGGAGGCACTCCAACCTGAAGAGGTTACACTCAACAGGGTTTTGAGGAGTACTACTTGGTCCATATGACACATCCGCACTCGTAATCCTAAGTTTTCCATTAGGATTCACATTTATATATCGGTCGGGGGTAGCTCGGCCAAAGAGCTCCATTGTCGGTTTGAGTTGCCTTGGGGTGAGTACTTTTTCCCACCAAGGCCCAAGTCCTAGAGTCAATAACCGTTTCTCTTGCACCTAGGATCACATAAGTACACAAGGGAATATGATACTTCAATTATTGAGTCAGGGTGACACAAAAAAATAGATGGGTCTAGTTTCTGATCACCAATTTTTGCACAAGGTGAGAGCATACTCCCTACCATCTCAAGCACAACAAACAATGTTCATTCACCCCCTAGTTAGATCTACGTGAGAGAAGACAATTGTTCATTTTTAATGCACCAATTGAAGTGTTTTCTAATCTAAAAGACAATTGGTTTCAAAATCATGTCTTCGACAAACGTCCTGCATCAAAATCTCATTAGTAGTTTCATGCCTCCTTTCTTTGACAAGCATATGTTTTGATTTTCAATTCTTTGCCAAACGAACCTAGCAAAAGAAACCAGATTAACAAAATTAGTCACAAAACCAAAACTTAACCAAAATGAAAACTAACATAAATCCTAATGAAATTAATTTAATCTAAATCTAAATCTAAATTACTTCTAAATTAAATTAAAATCTAAATTTAATTTAATTCTAACTTTAAAATCCACACTAAAAGAAAATAAATCTAAACTATATTAGTAAAAATTAAACTAAATTAAATGAGTAACTAAAAATCTAGACTAAATTAAAAATAATCTAACCAAATGAGAAATTAGAGACAAAATTAAATCTAAATTAAAAGGCTAAGAATCTAAATTAAATAGTAAATCTAAAAATTAAAAATCTAAATTAAATTAGAAACTAAAACTCTAAACTGAATTAAAAATTAGTTTAAGTTAATTAAAACTAATCTAAATTAATCTAAATTAAAAGATCAAAATTAAAAAAAGAAAAATCTAATTTAGAAAAAGCTATTAAAAGTTTTAAATTTTTATCCTATAATAGTGGTTTACAATTTTTGGCCAAACTGGACACTGAAATTATTATTTTTAACTAAATCTTCACATTCAGGCACTTATAGTGGCTAAACTGTGAGGAATTTGAAGATGGTGCAAACTAGAGTCTCATCAAATTTTGTCTGTAGATTCTAAAAATATATTTTTTTAAATTTTTGGAATCAAATTGCACTTCTTTTTCCATCTCCCACGAAAATTGATTTTTTTCAGAAAACAACATTTTTAAAAAGTGACGCACACCGTATAACACATAACTTTTTTTCCATGAAGGATAAAATTCTAATTCTTTCAAATTTAGATTTGTAACTCTAATATCTAGTGCTTCCACTTGGTTAGATAGTTTTTATTGAATATTTTTTCTTTAATCAAGTTTCAAAGTGAAACGAATTACAATTCAGACACAACACGACCATATAACGCGTAACTTTTTTGTATATGTCAAAATTTTATTTTATTTTTTTTGTTGGATCAAGGACTTCAATATCTGGTGCACTCATATTTTTCAAATTTTTTTTTTGATAATCTTATATTTTTCCACATGTGAAGAACAAAGAAATTCATTTTGATGAAAAACCTATGCTTAATAAAACTTAAAAAACAAATACATAACAAAACCAAAACATATTAAAATTATATTCATTTGATAGCTTGTTCTGAGGAATACCATAATCATTTGAAATAAATTTTAAATGAATTCATTTGATCCCCCAAAAGTTAAATCAAAAGTGATTTTTTATCAGCATTTTGATAGGTGTAAAGGAGACGCATTTATAGGTATGGTTTAAAACTAGCGAGGTTCTATCCAAGGGGGTTTGATCTAAGGTGATTTGATCAAACCCTCTTCAATTGGAATCTTTAAAATGGAACTTTTTAAGGCTTAAATCATTATATTTTCTAAAAATATGTGATTTCAGCTAAAATCCGTTCCTCTCAGGAATTGTAAACCACTATTATGACAACACTAATTAAAAAATTAAAAGCTAACTCTACATTAAAAGTTAAAAGCTAAAAACTAAAATCTAATTCAAAAGTTGAAAACTAAAAATCTAATTTAAATGTTAAAAACTAAAAATCTAATTTAAATGTTAAAACTAAAAACTAACACTCAAAATTAAATTGCAGGATAAAATGCTTGGGTTGTTATTCATTATTCAAATATTCAAATGAAAGATTTGTGCTACAAGCTCATAAATCATTGAAAACTGAATCATACAAGTGATACATTTTTAAATTATGCCAACGATTTTTTTTTTGCTTTTGTTTGAATTAAAGTTTTTATTGTATTGTGAAATGCTTTCACAATGTAACTTGCTACAAAGAAATTGATATCATATTTTTCCTTTCAACTACAAAATGAGACAATGTATATCATATCAGATCTGGAGTTGTTGATCTTGCAAAATATATATCATATTCAAATGTGAAGAAATCGATATGTTGTAGATGTGAAGAAATCGATGCTCTACAAAATGTAGATCATATCAAATGCAAAGAAATTGATGCAAAATGTAAATCATATCAGATTTGTCTTTCAATTTTTCTGCAGATCAGTGTGCATGCAAAATGTAAAAATATTCATCTAGGCGTTCACATTGGGTTCACCATTTTGTTTATGCTGAAAACTAAAGAAGCTAAATGATTTAATCTATTAATTCAAATCAAAATTTCAGCATATCATCAATAAAGCATTTCCAAATGAATACAAATGCAAAATACAAACTAAACTATGCAAAACTAAAATAAATGCATTTAAAGGAAAATCAGCTCCATTGTTTTCCTATGTCACCATGATTCTTGATTTATGCATTTGATGCTCTCATATTTTTATGAGCACAAGTGCAACAAGAAGCCATGATGAGTGGAAGAGAGATTGAAATTGAATTTTTAAATAAAAATGTGTATCCCCAAAAAGTGAGAAGGAGGAGGTTTTTAAAGATGAATGCATAATGTGAAAATGAGAAATGAGAAATGAGTGGAGTGATTTATGCCATGATTCATGTTTGGAAGCTCAAATTGTGCAATTTTGAGCTAATTTCATGGAAATTGATTTATGAATTTAATGTGCAATTTTAAGCTAATTTCATGGAATTTGATTTATGAATTTTAAATTATTTAATGAAATATGGATGCATTTTAATGATTAATGCAAATGAATAATCATGCAAATAGTCAAAGTGAAATAATTTATGTAAATGGATGATGAACAAGCATGAGACGATTTAATGATTTGATGAAATGCATGAATAGAAGAAAGTATTTAACGAATTGATTAAGTAATAATAATATCTATTTAATCAATTGACGAATATCGTTATGATTGTGAGGAAAAATTTGAGTGTCTACAGTTAGTCATCATCGTGTTATGTGTAGTTCCCACAAGTGGTATAATAGTATGTATTTATTGTGAAGTGGGATGGTTTAGTGGAAGTGTACTATGAACATGACCTTGAGTTTGTGTTGTGTCATATTATGGTGATCCTAAAAAAGTGGAAATGTCAAAACTAGTTGAAAAATTGGGCCCATTTTGAGCAAGTAGCAAAACGTGCCTATCAGGATGCACTGCAACAAGTTCTTCGATAATACACAATATCCTAGGATCTTGGGAAGCATTCTAAATTTCTTCTTGGGTGAGACCCTATTCCACATCATGTAAAGTGATATTGTCAAAGGGTGATACCATTTGAGGTTGCAAATTTGGTGGTTCATTTGAGGATGACCCAAAATTCATAGTGCTAGTAGGATTATAGTTGGGGTAATTTGAGGGATCCATATCTTTTTATTTCCTTTGTGACCTAGTGAGCACCATATAAAACTTGTGAATTTTTAGTTTTTGGTGGTTTTCTATTTTTTATTGGATTTTGAAGTTTTTGGGATGACTCCAAACTAAGGATGGAGATGCAAGATGACAATGAGACTATGCTATTATTTTTGGGATATTTGGATATAAAGATGCAAGATGGAAATGTAACTATGACTATTCTTTGGGATTTTGGATATGAATTTTGACCTTGAAAAGGGATGCTAAGAAAACTATGATAGACCAAGGTAAAAAATCACTAAGTCAAAACCTCTAAAAGGAAAAGAACCAAGATGATGGTGATGTTTGGATAAAAGTGAATTGATGCAGTCATAGATGGAGGGTCCAAAAATAACTTTCCAACTATGAAATTTAGATTCAACATAGTGGAAATAACACAAGATACTAATAAAAAAAAATGAAATTTCATTGATTCAATAACTAGAAATATTGCATGCATCATATGTGAAATAATTAGGGCTGAAAAGGCCTACTGCAAGGGCCTTACAACATTACAACTAGCACTAAGGCCTTATTCGGTTGTTGGATCTAAATATCTAAAGTATTTGTGTTGGGAAAATGTGTCTCAATCTTGCAATTATATTTGATTTATTGTTGATAGGATGTACATATATATATATATATATTTCCTAGTTACACTGATAGATGTATACAATGGCAGAAAAGAGCAAAATGTGTGTGTGTTAACTTTTTCAGGAAACTTCCAGAATGATCGATATACATTAAATAATGATATATTGTAAATCTGGACTGTTCATTATTAGGTTTTAGATCTAATGGTGGATATTTTGTTGTCCTATTGTGCCCTAGGATGTAACTCTATTTTATGAGGGATTTTGTATTACAATTGTGGTAGAGAGAAGACAGTGATGTATTATGAGAGTCTGATAGTGATCATGTTGTCTCTTGATCTCTAAGTGATGATACTTCTGTGAAAAGATTTATCTACAAGTATATTGCAATCTTTGTGATTTACTAAATAATATATTGGGTGGATTTTGGAGTGTGGGGTTTTTTTCTCTTGAAAGGGTTTTCCCCATGTAAATCATTGTGTTGTGGTATGCATGATATTTGAGTTTATTTATATTTAAGTTTTTGTAACTGTTAAAGATCTATAAATTTTTGCATTATTATCCTCTCAAGATTAGTGTGGTAAGTTTTTCTGCTACCTCAACTTCCTTACAAGTGGTATCAAAGATTGATCACCTTTGGTTTTAGTTGTGGGATGTTGGGTTTTTTTGAACTAATCCATATTTGAGTGGGAGCTTGTGCAAAAGACACTTTGTGATCTTGTTGCAAATTTTTTTTTAGATGACAAGTTCATAAGGGAGAATAGAGGTGGAGAAATTTTCTAGAAATAATTTTGAGATGTGGAAGCTAAAGATGGAGGATCTGTAGATAGATCGAGATCTATGATATTTTTTTAATGAGAATGTTTCAAGGCCTGTAGATCCTACTCAAGCTGCTCAATATGATGTTAAGGACCATAAATCCAAGATTCTAATTAGATTGTGCTTGGAAAACTATGATTTAATTAATGTCCATGAAGAGATCTCTACATAGAAACTATGGAAGAAGCTTGGTGAGATGTATCAAGCCAAATGTTTAGTGAACAAGATTTTCTTGAGGAAAAATTTGTATTCCTTGATAATGGAAAAGGTTGGATGAATCACAAACCACTTGGAAGCATTCAATATATTGGTGGCTCAATTGGCATCAGTTGGTGTCAAAATGGATGAAGATAAATGTCAAATCCCACTTTGTTCTTTGCTTGATTCATGGGATTCTCTTGTTATGGTTATTGGGAGTACTTTTGTTATTTTGAAGACTAAAGATGTGGTGGGTTCTTTGCTTTTTGAAGAGATGAGGAGAAAGATATCCACCAAGGGGTCCCTAAATGTTCATGGAAGACCTAAGGAAAAAGGCAAGAAGAATGAAAGCATGAAAAATACAAGTCTAAGGGGAGATTTCAATCTCGAGGAAAGTCCAAAGTTATTTGGTGGAACTGCGGTAAGCCTAGACATGTTTGCAAGGAATGCAAAGAAGAAGAAAAAGAAGAAATTTGATTCTAATTATGAGTCCGATAAGGAAGATGGTGACACATTCATTGCAGCTTTGGCAACTCATGCAGGTAATGATCTTTCCATATGACCTTTAATAGAGATTGGTTTTTTGAATATGAATAATTTGATGCAAGTAAGGTGTATGTTACCAAACATTCACCTACAACTCGATTTTCTAGAGCTAAAACAATTGATTAAATTTAAAGGTGAAAGGTATTCCAACATATTTATGCTATGCTTAACCATTGCATATCTAAGCTTCAAATAAAGAATTCAGTTTTCATTGTGCATTGTTTTGTAACAAAAGGAAACTCCATAAAATTACAAGATATTGCTTTCATTCATTTTTGTAATGTTTCATTCATTTTGTAATGAAATATACACAAGACTGAAAAGTGTTGTTGTTCTATACATTGAAAAAAAGAGAATGCTCAAACGTCCCACACAAGTCATGGGAGTAGCTAAACTAAAGCAACATAGAGATATACTATACATCTAAAGATGAAAGTAATGAAAAGAGCACATGAAAAGAAACATATCCATCATTTCCTGGTAGAATCTTGTGTGGGTATTCATTGTCTTTAGCTCCTCCTTGCTCCTGGCCTTCAAATGAACCTGCATCATGATGAAAAGGGTTGGTTAGAGCTCCAACTATGAATCTCAATATATGTCCTATTGAAAGAAATATAGCATATGCCTATGATAGATTGAGTCACTAGATCAATTATCAGATGTATGCAAGAGAGCCTAAAAATCAAACATCACAGGAGGAGCATTGAGCTTCATTGTTTTTTATCTAACATGTTTGTTCACTATGCAGGTATAGGTGAAATCTTGTTGTTGGATTCATTTCTCTTGGACATCATAGCATGTACTGCAAAAATAGGTTCCCACAAGGGTTGAGCCAAGCATGTTTCCCCTAAGTCTCAAGAGTGGAATGAGATAGGAAAAACACATTTAGATTGCTCAAATAGAAGCATTTTTAGCTTAAGATAATTCACAAAGTAGTTGTAAGAAGAATTAACTCATTTCCCATTCAAGACTGCCAAATCAAAAGGAGCAATGGGACAACCCTTTCACTTTGAAGTGGGAGTCACAAATTAACAATGAGCTCATTTAGGATGTTGAACTAATCTACAAAAAAAATAAAAAATGCACCATTTTCTCATTAAGGATTTTTGGTTTGCACACAATTTTTCATGTTGTCATGGTTTGGCTTAATTGAAAGGTGTTTTCATCATGTTTTATATATTTTATTGCTGCCATAAATCAAGGTTTGATGTTCTTTGTGTTATTTTAAATGCATACATTGGTGGTATAGTTATACATTAATTGACAATGGGAGCAATAGACCCAACTGCAAAATACAACAATCAGGCATTTACTACAAAGGAATACAATATCCATGATGGGATAGCAACTAAAACATCATAAGGAGCATCACATTTGAATCAAGACATAGTCATCATAGCCAAGAAAGGAGTTATAAGTATTTACAATTGTTGCATAATCATGTGAGAAGTAAAAGAATTCAAGTACTGCAAATGTTCCTCTATCCATGTTTGAGCTATTCAAAGAAACTATACATTGTTTGGAATAATATCATTTCATAAAGACAAGCATATTCATATCAAGCTGTAGTTGCCTACAACAAAAGTTAAAAATGCATGAAGAGTACAAAGGGGATTTTAATCACTATCAATCATTGAAAGACAAGATGACAACTTACAGGTTGAATGGGAAAAGAGGTTACAAGGAGTTGTGCAAACATGGTAATGATATTCCATAAGTTCTCTTAATATTTCATGAGACACAATACTTTACTAGCTCCTACCAAGCTTTTACACTTTAAAAGTTTGTAAACAAATTTATTCTGGAGGGTTTGTCTGTATAGTGGCTAATCATTTATGTGAGATGAAAGAGTGAGCATTTCTCCATGTAAAAGTGTTTGTTAAAAGAATACTAGTTTGAAGTGTTGAGGATATGTAAACTTCAAAAATGGACTGGATACAACAAGTGAAAGGAATGATGTCTCAATAGCTAGCTATTTCTACATAGTGCTTGTAGATCAAAATGGAGCCCTATCAAAAGGGTCAAAACCCCATCATCTATAGAGATGAGAGAACCTAGAAAATGTAGAAGAATATACATGGGTTAGTTGTGAGGTTGAGCATAATGGAGCCATGGGTTTTTGAAAACCCCATATCATATTTACAATAGCAATGAATGAAGTCCAGTGTGTGTTCTCATAGCCACGACCTAGGAGCTCATTTTCTTTTGTTTCACAAATAGCCAAACCCATGAGGGTTTAGATGGAGAAGTGTTTGCACAACTATAGGAAAATTAAAGAGCTTGGGGTTTTGATGCATTCTATCTAAAAATAAAATGAAGATTTCTTCCATAAAGGGACTCTGAAGGGAAAATGCAAGGGCTAGAAGGAAGCCACAAGTTACACTGGATAAGCCTATAAAAACTTGTATCAAATATTGAAGGGTTTTGGACCCATTTTTTGAAAATTTAAATGAAGGAGCCACAAAATATAGAAATTAAATTTGTAGCCATGGAGTATAGAAAAGCTTCATAAATTAAGAAGCATGAAAGAAACAAAAAACATTCATTCATTTTGTAACTATGGAGTTCAAATCGAGCAACTTGTTGAAAGAAAATAAAGGAGAATGCAAAGTTTGATTGAGGAAAAGATTACCCAAGCTTTTTGTTGTTTCTCATAGAGAGAGTGCATTCTAATTCCCAAATAAGAAATTCCATCAAATACCATTCATGGCGGCCTCAAACAAAGGATGGCATCGACTGGGTGAAACAAGAAGAAAAATGCATCAAAAATATGATAGTGGCTGCAGCTAAAAGCCAAGATATGCTTCCAAAATGGATAAAAAAGAAGTCATTGTTTAATTTTTCTAATAAAGAAGACTTACTCATGTATTTTACTACAAAAATCTCCATGAAAATCTCCCCAAAATAGCAAGAAGATGAAGGGTTCAAGCTCAAACCCTAATTCCATGGTGGCAGCACCCAAGGCTGAAGACTCATAAAATCAAAGTACAAAATGATGAGAGAAAAGTGGAGGTCAAATGGTTTTGTTCTAGGGTTTCCAATTGCCCTAAGTTGGCTGGCCTTTGGATTTTTCCACATTGATTTAAATTTTTATGCCTTCACTAATACCAAGTTGTGTTATTGTACTTTTCCTTGAATATGTTTTACAAGCCTAGGCCTTGCATGAAAGGGTTTTTTTTTTATTTTTGAGAAAACCATATGGCTAATGTGACTTAGTTATTTTCTTATTTTTTAAGAAAATTGAAGGGTCAAGTTAGAAAATTTTATACTATGCAAACATCAAATCAAAACCCAAGGTAGAGCCCTTTCTATTTTGTAATTGTGAAACTACAACATTGTAAAACAATATTGAGGCTATGTTTCTATAAATTTCCTTAGTAATTGTTATGTAAAATGCAGTAAAATCAGAGCAAGTGTATTAAGTTATCTTAGAAAATTTCTCATTTATGTTTGAGTCTCATTTGAGAAAAATGGAAAAAACAAGTGAACTAAGGTTTCTATTTCTATTTTTAGTTAGTTCACTTGTTTTTTGAGTCCTCTTAGGTCGGCCTATCTGGTAAGGAAAGTTTTCATCTTTTCTCACTTAGTTTTGAGGTAGTTTGAGCCCTATTTTGGAGGTTTTTTCACTTTGATTGAAAATGGCACTAGAGTTACTATTTTGGAGAGCAGTTTACTTAGATTTTTCCCTTCTCACTCTTGGAGACATATTGGAGATATATATTTGAGAAAAACTTAGTTTTTTCTTAGTTCAGATTGGCTTCTTTCTCTCTTGATCACTTGTAGAGAGCTTTGTAAGCTTCATTTTGTACTCATATTTTCATGTTTTCGTACTCCTTTTAGATCAATAAAATCAGCAGAGCATTCCAATCTCATAATTTTTGTCTCATTTTGTAGTAATAATTTGATGTTGTCATTATGATTCTAAGTATTGAATCCTTTTTATGTCTCGTTATTGCAAGTGTGGGTGAAAAAATTTCATGTAGCATAGGTTGTATGCTATGTTTGATTTTGAACCTTCATACAAATTACTTTTTTGTTGTATGTTTCATATGAGATTATGAGAGTTTGTGTTTTTAGAGATGATTGTGAGATGATTTAATGAATAATTTTGAAGTTCTAGTGCATCACCCTTTAGATTTTAGGATTTTCACTTCAGTCATCCTTCTATCCTTTTTCTCGAAAAAAATATTTAGTTTAGGTGGTCTACCAAGGGAATCAACCCTTTCTTGAGATTTGTTCTCATCATAAGTTACCCACATCTTGAGAATGTTTCCATGTTTCAACAAGATAGTTGAGTCAAACTTAGCTAGGGTGCAATCCTAATTGACAATAGTTTTTGGCATGCCCGGTGGGACTGATTGGACTCTTTCGGTCCAATATTTGATCATTTATTGCTGATATTAGGTGTGTATATCAGTAATATCTTCCTTTGGAGTAAAAAATCTACACACATCTGGCGACTCTGAGCTCATTATACTGGTTTCAGCATGATCAAGTGCTGGTTTATTTTAAAATTCTAATGTTTTTCTTATTTTCTAGATTTTCAATGAATGAATATGCCTATGTTTTATGGAGATATGTCTTACCATCCATCATATCACGAAATCTCTACTTATCCACATCATTATCAGTCATCTCAGACCAATCATGCAACAATTTTTAATTCCATGGTTGTTCAAGAAAACCAGGATGCTCAATATAGTTAGCACCCACCCACCCCTGTGCAACCCCCGTATCATCCTTCATATGCTCAAAACTAGCTCCAAAAGGAGGAGATTGCAAGCATAAAGGGTATGTTTCTTTACTTCACTCTAGACTTCACAAAGTAGATAGAGGGGATCAAGAGGTTGCATGAGTATAATCAACAATAGGAAGATATGGCTTATCAGGCTTATCTCTATGAGCAAGAGTTGGAGGCAAAAAGGATACAATTTGAGCAGAATCTTGAAAGAGAGATAGCTACAAAAGAGGAGCAGATGAAGCTTGTGTTTGCTCAAACCAAAAGGAATGAAGTCCAAGAATCTCCTATAGTTCTTGATCAGCCTATTCAAGAAGAGGTTCATAAGTTTAAGTTTCTAAGTTTTAGAAAAAATGAGCCTCTTAATATTCTTAAATTTGAGATTCCAAGTTTTAGGTAGGATAGAGTCCTTAATCCCTCAATCCAACCTCTTAATATTGAAATTCCAAGTTTCAGAAGCATTCATCCTTTGCAAAATGAGGAAAATAATTAGATTTAGCCTAGTATAGTTATAGAGCAGCCCCTTGAGAAACATTTTTTCTTTCAAGAAATCCAAGAAGCACCCAAAGTTTCCCCACCTAATGAATCTAAGGATGAACCCATTGATTCGGATACCCTACTCCTCATGGAGAAGCTTATAAATCTAAATCCATTGTGTTTAGCTTTGGAGGTTTACCATTTAGAGCAATAGAAGATTGAGCAAGAAAATAATTCTCCTGATCTTTCAATGTTTTGACTAATGAGCTTCCTTGTTTTATTGAAGAGGATTAAAGTGTTTTAGAGTTTATCCAAGAAGATCAATCAGTGCAGTAAGATATAAGTCAAGGGGTTGCTGCTGATTATACATCCTTCTCAGCAAAATATAAGAATGATGCATGTGTAGAGAAGCAAGCAAAAATTTTGCAACATGATGTGTTGTGGGTTTATAAAGAGGAGGACAAAGATTAGTGTGAACAACAAAATATTGACAAATATTTCAAGGTATCCAGCTAGTATAGTAATGAAGAAGATCTAGAAAGTCTTTCAAAAGAATAGAGCCCTACTTGTAAAGAAGATCATGTTCTCCATGAATGTGAAACATCTGATTTGTTTTCAGAACTTCCTTTGTGCTACATTGAAGAGGCTAACAAGGAAGAGATTGAGGCCTCAATTTAGCTAGAAGATAAAAAGGACAATTATGTTTTGGAGGCTAATTAACTTGTTTTGCATAAAGATAAGGCTAACGACTGGGTTGAGCAAGTAACCAAAATAGAACCTATGCTTCAAACTAAAGGTCTTGGTTTTCCTACGAGCATTTAGGGGAGCCATCATAAAGATGAGGTAGGTACTCGTATACAAAAAAGTAAAGAAAATTTTGAAGATGATTCTTTTTGGGATGATTTGGAAGACTACTGTGCAATTTTTGGTGAAAAATCAACTCTTATAAATGAAGAAAAGCATGAGTTGGTTTAGTGTAAGGAGGAATTCATTTTTCCAAAGGATATAGAGCAAGCGTTAGATCAGCCTAAGTAGCTAGTTGTTGAAGAGGAAAATCATGAAGACCAGGTTAAGGGAGCTTGTTTTGATTCCTTTTCAAGAGGTTGTCCTATTAGATTGTCTACTCAGATGGAGCCTCGGGTTCAAGATATCCAACCAAGGAATTCTCTTCCACTTATGCACCATATATTAGATGTTTAGGATGAAGGGTATGTTTTGGTTTTTGAAGAAGAGGGGGAGCTTTCAAACATGCAAATAGTTCTTTTTTCAGGCCTATACTTTCTTGTTACTGCCATGTAGGGAAAATGCCAAAAAATCATGAGAAAAGGTAGCTAGTTTTCCCAGCCAATTAACAACTTTGTTTAGATAGCCTGGTACTATTGGTTAGTAGGTTAGGTTAGTGTTTTCTAATAATAATTTCTCAAGGAACATTTATTTAGTTCTGCTTCCTTTCCCCTAAGTGCTCATGCACAGTTTGCTGGCCACCAGGGCCTTTGTAGTTGTCTATTTGTTTGGTTTTGTTGTTGTTTGGAGTATTTGCAACTGAGTTACATTGGTTTTTTGAGTTTGGAGGGGAAAAATTTGACTCCATGCCCAAATGATGGTTCATTCAACTAGTCTATATGCTTAGTAGGAAAGCATTTAGCAGAAATCACCATAAATGTTACCAAATTTTCACCTACTGCTTGATTTGCTAGAACTGAAGCAATTGATTAAATTTAAAGGTGAAAGTTATTCCAACATATTTCTTCTATGCTTAACCATTACATATCTAAGCTTCAAATAGAGAATTAATTTTTCATTATGAATTTTTTTATAATAGAAGGAAATTACATAAAATTACAAGATATTACTTTCATTCATTTATGTAATGTTTCATTCATTTTGTAATGAAATATACACAAGACTAAAAAGTGTTGTTATTTTATACATAGAAAAGAAGAGAATTCTCAAATGTCCCACACAAGCCATGGGAGTAGTTTAACATAGAGATATACTATACATCTAAAGATGAAAGTAATGAAAAGATCACATGAAAAGAAACATATCCATCATTGTCTGGCAGAATCTTGTGTGGGTCTTCATTTTCTTTAGCTCCTCCTTGCTACTAATATTTAGATCAACCTGCATCATGATGAAAATGGTTGGTTAGATCTCTGGATATGAATCTCAACATACGTACTATTGATAGAAATATAGCATATGCCTATGATACATTGAGTCAGTGGATCAATTATCAGATGTATGTAAGAGAGACTAAACATAAAACATCACAGGAGCATTGAGCTTCATTGTTTTTATCTAACATGTTTTTTCACTATGTAGGTATAGGTGAAATATTGTTGCTAGATTCATTTCTTTTGGACATCATAGCATGTGGTGAAAAAATGGGCTCCCATAAGGGTTGAGCCTAGCGTGCTGCCCCTAAGTCTCAATAGGGGAATGAGATAGGAAAAACACATTCAAATTGCTCAAATAGAAGCATTTTCAGCTTAAGGTAATTCACAAAGTGGTTGTAAGAAGAATTAACTCATTTCCCATTTAGGACTACCAAATCAAAAGGAGCAATGGGACAACCCTTTCACTTTGAAATAGGAGTCACAAATGAGAAATGAGCTCATTTAGGATGCTGAACTAATCTACAAAACACAATAAATGCACCATTTTCTCATTAAGGAGTTTTGGTTTGCACACAAATTTTCATGTTGTCATGGTTTGGCTTATTTGAAAGGTGTTTTCATCATGTTTTATATCTTTTATTGCTGCCATACATCAAGTTTTTTTGCTATTTGTGTTATTTGAAATACATACATTGGTGGTACAACTCTACATTAAGTGACAATGGGAGCAATAGAATAAATTACAAAATACTGCCATCAAGAATTTACTACAGAGGAATACAATATCCATGATGGGACAATAGCTAAAACATTATAAGGAGCATTGGATTTGAATCAAGGCATAGTCATCATAGCCAATCAAGGAGTTATAAGTATTTTGAACTATTGCATAATCATGTGAAGGGTAAAAGCATTCAAGTACTTCAAATGTTCCTCTATCCATGTTTGAGCTATTCAAAGGCACTGTACATTTTTTAGAAGAATATCATTTCATAAATACAAGCATATACATATCAAGCTATAGTTTCCTACAACAAAAGTTAAAAATGCATGAAGAGTACAAAGGGGATTTTAATCTCTATGAATCATTGAAAGACAACATGATAGCTTACAGGTTGAATGAGCAAAGAGGTTGCAAGGAGTTGTGCAAACATGGTAATGATATTCCATAAGTTATCTTATTATTTCATGAGACACAATACTTTGTTGGCTCCTACCAAGCTTTTACACTTTAAAAGTTTGTAAGCAAATTTATTTTGGAGGGTTTGTCTGTACAGTTGCTAATCATTTTTGTGAGATGAAAGAGTGAGCATTTCTCCATGTAAAAGTGTTTGTTAAAAGAATATCGATCTGCAATGTTGAGGATATGTAAGCTTCAAAAAGGGATTGGATACAACAAGTTAAAGGAATGGTGTCTCAACAGCTAGCTGTTTCAACATAATACCTGTAGATCAAAATGGAGCCCTATCAAAAGGGTCAAAACCCCATCATCTACAGAGATGATAGAACCCAAAAAATTTAGAATAATATACATGGGTCAATTGTAAGGTCAAGCATAATGGAGCCACAGGTTTATGAAAACCCCATATCATTTTTACAATAGCAAAGAATGAAGTCTAGTGTGTGTTCTCATAGCCTCAGCCTGGAAGTTCATTTTCATTTGTTTCACAAATAGCCAAACCCATGAGGGTTTAGATGGAGAAATATTTACACAACTACAACAAAATGAAAGAGCTTGGTGTTTTGATGCATTCTATCCGGAAATAAAATAAATCCCGCGGCCATAAAGGGACTTTAAATAGAAAATGCAAGGGTTAGAAGGTAGCCACAAGTTACACTAAATAAACCCATAAAAAACTCTGTCAAATATTTAAGGGTTTTGGACCCTTTTTTTGAAAATTTAAATGAAGGAGCCACAAAATATAGAAACACAAGATGCATCCATGGAGTATAGAAAAGCTTCAGAAATTAAGAAGCATGGAAGAAACAAAAAACATTCATTCATTTTATAACTATGGAGTTCAAATCGAGCAGCTTGTTGAAAGAAAATAAAGGAGAATGCAAAGTTCAATTGAGGAAAACCTTACCCAAGCTTTCTATTGATTTCTTAGAGAGAGAGTGCATTCTAATGCCCACAGTAGAAATTCCATCAAATACCATTCATTACAGCCTCAAACAGAGGAGGGCATTGATAGGGTGAAACAAGAAGAAAAATGCATCAGAAATATGATAGTGGTCGTAGCTAAAAGCCAAGATATGCTTCCAAAATGGAGAATAAAGAAGTCATTGTTTAATTTTTGTAACAAAGAAGACTTACTCATGTATTTTCCTATAAAAATATCCATGAAAATCCCCCAAAATTAGCAAGAAGATGAAGGGTTCGAGCTAAAACCCTAATTCCTTGGTGGTGGCACCCAGGGATGAAGACTCAAAAAATGAAAGTGCAAAATGATGAGAGAAAAGTCGAGGTCGAATGGTTTTGTTCTAGGGTTTCCAATTTCTCTAAGTTGTTCGGCCTTTAGACTTTTCCACATTGATTTAAATTTTTATGCCTTTACTAATACCTTCATGGTATTTTACTTTTCCTTGCATATGTTTTACAAGCCTAGGCCTTGCATGACTTGGGGTTTTTTAATGAATTTTGAGAAAACCATATGGCTAATGTGCCTTAGTTATTTTCTTATTTTTTAAGAAAATTGAAAAGTCAAGTTAGAATATTTTATACTTTGCAAAAATCAAATCAAAACCCAAGGTCGAGCCCTTTCTATTTTCTAAATTTGAAACTGTAACATTGTAAAACAATATTAAGGAAATGTTTATATAAATTTCCTTAGTAATTGTTATTTAAAATGTAGTAAAATCAAAGCAAGTGCATTGAGTTCTCTTAGAAACTTTCTCATTTCTATTTGAGTCTCATTTGAGCAAAATGGAAAAAACAAGTGAATTGAAGTTTCTATTTCCATTTTTAGTCAGTTCTGACTTGTTTTTTGAGTCCTCTTAGGTCGACCTATTTGAGAGGGAAATTTTCCATCTTTTCACACTCAGTTATGAGGCAATTTGAGCCCTATTTTGGAGGATTTTTCCCTTTGCTTGAAAATGGCAATGGAGTTATTATTTTGGAGAGCAATTTACTCAGATTTTTCCCTTCTCACTCTTGGAGACATATTGGAGATATATATTTGAGAAAAAATTAGTTTTTTATCAGTTCAGATTGGCTTCTTTCTCTCTTGATCACTTGCAAAGAGCTTTGTAAGCTTCATTTTGTACTCAGATTTTCATGTTTTCATACTCCTTTCAGATCAATAAAAGTAGTAAAGCATTCCTATATCATAATTTTTGTCTCATTTTGCAGTAATAATTTTATGTTGTTATTGTGATTCTAAGTATTGATTCCTTTTTATGTCTCGTTATTGCAAGTGTGGGTGCAAAAAATTTCATGTAGCATAGATTGTATGTTGTGTTTGATTTTGAACCTTCATAAAAATTACTTTTGTGTTGGATGTTTCATATGAGATTGTGAGAGCTAGTGTTTTGAGATTTGATTGTGAGTTGATTTAGTAAATACGTTTAAAGTTCTGGTGCATCACACTTTGGATTTTAGGATTTTCATTTCAGTCATCCTTCTATCCATTTTATTGGAAAAAAATCTTTATTTTAGGTGATCTACCAAGGGAACCAACCCTCTCTGGAGATTTGTTCTCATCATAAGTTACCCACAACTTGAGAATGTTTCTATTTTTCAATAGGATAGTTGAGTCAAACTTAGCTAGGGTGCAATCCTAATTGACAATAGTGTACTTGGGTGATGATTCTCATTTAGACATTGTTGGCCATGGTCAAATAAAAATTAGGTTTCCTGATGGTAGAATAAAAATGATTAATGGTGTGTTGCATATCCCTAGATTAGAACAATTTTTTTTATCTATGAGAAAACTAACAGATGTGGGTGTGTAGGTGGTATTTTCTAATATAGGATGCAAGATTTTTAGAGGTCCTATGGTGATTGCTAGAGGTGTCAGATATGGCACATTGTATAAGCTAGATCCATGCACTGTTGAGTACAATAGTAATTTTGTGAAAAGAAGTTTTTGGAAGAAGTGATGGTTTCACCTTCAGTGGATGGTAATGGCTTTTAGGTACCCAAGGGTGCTTTTTCTTTTGAGTCAAAGTTACCTATAGAGAAAACTATGTTATGGCACCAGAGACTTGGCCACCTTGGAGAAAAGGGTTTAAGGACCTTGAAAAATAAAAACCTTTTTGAAGGTCTATTTGATTGTAATATTGAATTTTATTTTTGTGAGCATAGCATTTATGGAAAAAAAACCGCATTCATTTTTACTTGAGTTCTCATAAATCTTATGGTGTAGTGGATCTTATTCATTCTAACGTGTTTGGTTCCGTAGATGTTCCTTTGATTGGTAAATCCACATATTATGTTTCATTTATTGATGATTATAATGTGACATGGGTATATTTTCTAAAGATTAAATATGAGGTTTTCAGTCAATTTAAAGATTTTAAAGTAATGGTTGAGTTGTAGATTGGAAAGAAAATAAAATTTTTAAGGACTGATAATGGTGGTGAATTTTTCACTAATGATTTTGATAGATTTTGTAAATATTGTGGTATTCATAGATAAAAGAAAACTCTATATTCTCCACAATAGAATGGAGTTGTAGAAAGAATGAACAAGACATTGATGGAGAAGGCTAGGAGTATGTTGAGTAGTTTTGGCCTAGAACAAAGGTTTTGGGTTGAAGTTGTTGTCATTGCATGTTACCTGATTAACAGGTCTCCTACATCAACTCTTGTTGATAATAGAGGCATGGTCAAGTTGTAAGCCTTCATTAAGACATCTTATAGTTTTCAATTGTGAGGCATATGTACATGTGCCAAAGGACAAGCAAACAAACTTGGAGAACAAGGCTGTGAAATGTATCTTCATCATATACAATTATGGTGTGAAAGGATACAAGCTTTGGGGTCCTATTGCACAAAAGGTAATACATAGTAGAAGTGCTATTTTTAGAGAAACCAAACCTTCTTTTGTTACATTACAGCCAAAAAAAAGTAAACAAGAATATGTGATTCAACTTACTTCTACACCTAAGAAAGTTGAATCGAGGCCCAGGGATAGACAATAAGTTAAGGAGAGCTCATATATCTTTGGATCTTCAGAAGAGGAGGAAGAACCTCCAACTCAAACTATTTGTAGGTCTACAAGACATAGACAACCACCTGAGCGGTATTCACCTGATGATTGCAGATGTATTTTTTCTTTGAATACTAACATGGATGAACCTAGATCTATAGAAGAGGCACTAGGTATGAATGATGCAAAATATTGGAAGTTTTCCATGGATGAAGAAATGGAATATTTGAAAAAGAATGACACATGGTATCTTGTACCATTTCCTAAAGGACGAAAACTTGTTGGTTGTAAATGGGTGTTCAAGAAAAAGATTGGTTCATATGGAAGTATTGAGAAGCACAAAGCAAGGTTGGTTGTGAAGGGTTACTTGCAAATTGAGGGTGTTGATTATGGTGAGATATTTTCTCCTGATGCAAAAATGACAAACATTAGATTTTTATTTTCTATTACTGTTGGTTTTGATTTAGAGGTTGAGCAAATGGATGTGAAAACTGCTTTCCTTCATGGTGATTTGGAGGAGGGTATTTATATGACACAACCAGAGCACTACGTGGTGAAAGGTAAAAGTAAATTGGTTTACAAATTGAAAAAAATATTTGTATGGCTTAAAATAGAGTCCTAGGATGTGGTACCAAAAAATTGATACATATGTGTTGAGTTTGGGATTTGAGCATTCTAAATTAGATCTTTATGTTTACTATAAAACCGATGGTGATCATTTCTTATTTATTGCATTATATGTTGATGATATGTTATTTATTGGTAGAGGAAAATGTATGATTTCAAAACTAAAATCTCAACTTTTTACTAAATTTGAAATGAAAGATCTTGGTGGAGTGAAACACATTCTTGGGATGGAAATTAAAAGAGATAGAGTGAACAGAAAGCTTTGGCTTGGCCAAAGTAAGTATGTTAACTCAATTTTACAAAGGTTTGATATGTAGGATTGTAGACCATTTTGTGTTCCTATTTTAGTTGGAACAAAGTTATCTATTTCATATTTGTTGGCCTCATACAATGATCTTAATAAATAATCCTTGACTACCATTATTAAGAGATTGGACATCTAACCTAAATAGCCATTTCAATAATCATGAAGGTGCATTTAACTTGTCAACCTAGGGACATGAACTTGAAATGGATCAGCACAGTATGTGCACTAGGAACTCAAAGTATCCATTCTATTCTATAGCTAAGGAACACACAATATTGAAAGTAAATTACTTGAAAAGGAATGAAACAACTGTTGAACATTAATCAATGACTATGCTAAGCTGAAATGCATAACAAGAATGAGAATTTGAGCAACAATCAGAACACTCCTCTACCTGCTTTGGCTGTAGGAACAATCACATAATGAAATTCTAGTGGTTGCAGGAATAGTTGGTGCCAAATTTCTAACTAAGTACTAAACAAGTAATACTAAACTAATGCTAAACTAAGAAGACAAATTACTCACCAAGTGGGCCCCCCTTGGATAAGTATCCTCTAAAACTAATGAAAAATCAGATGCTCAAACTCAAAACTTTATTTTATTCACTGTGAATCATGAATACAAAAGAGTAATGCAACTGAAAACTGGAGAGTGCAAGTACATTATCAAATTGTGCAACCTCCTGAAGAAGGAGCATCGGATCATTATTTATACTAACAGCTAAACAAGGTAGTCAACTCCACAACTAGGAGGATGCCAGTTAGGGAAAATATAGGAAATGGAGCGATGGTGGTTACACGTGCATGGAATCTGGTCAGACATGTAGATCCAAACACAGATTCATCTAAGCAATAATGCCAATGCATGCTCAATCATTAAAGTCCACTACAAGGTGGTTACGTTTAGTTGCATGAAGAATCTTCTACCATCATCCTCCTTTGACTTGGAGTGATTCCTTTGCTAGAAATTATGGTGCATGCCTAGTTGGCAGTGTCTTCCTTAAATTAGTATATTAAATCTGCATGGTAAAGTCAATACACATAATAACTGCACATTTATAACCACCTTAAGGAACATTCATTAACCACATGCAAAATCAATATAGATAATCCACATATTATGCCAAATGTCATTAAAGCTTGCAGAGATAGTATTAAGTCCAATGTCAATAGTTTGAGGGAAACATTATGAAAATACCAAAATTTAACATTAAAGTCCATGACATATACCAACAAATAAACTATATATTCCACCCAAAATTGGACCAAAAAATAAGCTCATCACTCCCCCCAACCTAACATTTTTTTGGTCCTCCAGCAGGGGAAGGATTGTTCTTCTACTTGGTCAAAGCTCTAAAATTTGCAACTGATAGTTGTCCAACATCAGTGGCTGCAGTGCATGAATTAGGATCCCAATAAAATCCTCTCAATCTGTCAAATATGTTCCATCTTTGCTTTTCTAAAGCAATGTCACACTGGTAGAATCTGAAGTTTGGCATAGGCCACATGAGCATGGGTTGCTAGAAAGTTAGGGGAAGCTAAGACTGCCCCTGAGTTCTCCCAATTTGAATATACCTATCAATCCTCTTTAGTGTTGTAGCATAATTGTGGATGGAATGAGGCTCAACCTACTTTAGCTCATCAAATAGACTATTCCATCTTTGTGATAGACATCTTCTCATAGTTTCCTCCTTTGTTGTTGTCTTTACCTCATACTATAAACTACCTTAATCCAAGGAATAATCTTGTTTCCATAACTAGGTCTAGGAAGCATTTTGTGCCATTCTCTATAAATATCCCTTGGGTTGCTTGATTCAGCTATAATAGGCAGAGGGATATCAGAATCTAATTGCTTATAAGCTCCATGTTTTTGTCCCCAACTAATCTCATTTTTTACCCAAGACATGAATTCACTTAATTGGACATCCCAAACATACAACAGTGGGTTCCAATCATGGTCTTGAGTTACAACAAAATTATGCAAATAAAACTCACACAACAAATTCTTCATTTCAGGGGAGGCAATACTATAAGCATTGAAAAATTCCATAGGGGTGTCAATAGAAGGATTCAAATTTGAGGAAATCCTTGACAACTTAAAAGAGAGATACTTCTCTTTCAAGAGTAGAGAATAGACCCTTGGAGGGGTCCTACATTCCAAAATTTGTGGTGCCAAAGCTGCCATATCATCCACCCTCTGCTTCAGGGTGGCAATTTCTACATATTTATCTTTGATATCCTCATCCTTCTTTTGAATTTCCTTCTTCAATTTATGTTTTTCCTTTCTCCATTCTTCCTCCCTTCTTTGTATTTCTTTCCATAAATTCAAAATTGATGCATGTATTGTAAAATTGGGAGGATTATGAATTCCTACCAATCTTTTTGTCAATGGGGGCTCCTCATATGGAACTATCTACATGGACTTAGGCTATCCAGTTATCTCTGGCTATAGGTGTATTGTTTCTTCTTTCACCTTTTACTGTAGGGACTCTCGTTCATGTTCTTGTTGTGGCTGCAAGAAATCCTACTCTAGTTCTAACTGTTACTGAGGGACATCCTATTGCAGGACTTTTTGCTCATGCTATAGGAGATTTTTATTTTCCTCAAACTCTTTTGCAATGTTAGCAAGATCAGCCAGTGTTATATTTGTTGCTCTCCCAAATATATCTTCTTCTTCAACATTCTCCTGCCCCATTGGAGCTTTAGGGTCCTCGTGTGATGTATTAATAGGCTTAGGGCTTTCCTGTGGTGGTGTACCAATCACAAGCCTAGTTGATCTTGATTTCTTGGGAGGTTTCTCATGCTTTCCTTTGGCTGCAGGATGAATAGTGTCAGCCTTCCTCTTTTTAAAACTTGGCAGCTTTCTTTCTACAGGTTGTGTTTTTTCCTTTCCTTTTCTCATTTCTACTTCTCTCTTATGTGCCCTAGTTTTCATCAGGGTCTCAAGTGGAATGTCATCATCAGAATCAAAGGAAGTACTTTCTTTTTCTGATTTATTTTTTCCAGAAGAACTAATTTTTATGGTTTCTTCTATTGCAGGAGGATTCACACAAGAACCAACACCAAATGTTGAATCATTAAGAGGGGCTCTAGCTGTGCTAAATCTTCTGCTAGACCTATGGGGTTGAGGTAAAGCCCTAGGTTTCAAGTGCTCAGGTCTAATTTGATCAACATTTATAAATTCTTCCTAGGTTATTATAGATACATCATGCAAAGACTTTTCAACCAACAATTTAATCAGACAATGGCGGGAAACAAAATTATCCCTACCTTTTTGGGTCTCAACCGCCATGACTGAGAGAAGATTGTATAGCACATTGGGCACATTCATCCTCTTTCTGTGTCTCATGTGATCCAAAATATTGATGTGTATGGAATGTAAATTTGACTGGTGACCCTCACAGGTGATGTATTTAATAACATAAATAATTATCTACTTCCATGGCTTGGGTACAGACATTCTCTTTGCACCCTATTTATCAATACTCAATGGGAGGTCATTTGGATCTATAAATTTGGCCCTGGCCAATCTGGTGTCTCTAAAGGCAGAATAATTTTCACCACCAGTTGATAACCCTATGACCTCTGCAATTATTTCCTCATTTTCCACAACTTCCAACCCTTTTACTATGGCTTTCCCTTCATAAAATGTCCAGGCGAATTCAAGGGAAATTCTTTCATCAAATCCATCTAGCTTCAGGAAGTAATTTGACCATCCATAGTTTCTAAATTCATCCAAGTATTGTGCATCTTGTAATAAAATGTCATGCACCATGGGTTCATTCAAACAAATTCTCTGCAACTTCTTTCCTGCAATTCCTGTCTTAAAATCAAGCTCACTTTTTTGTAGTACCTACTAAATTTCTAGTGCCAATATCGACTGAATTTTCTTTTCTTTGTTTTTCCTTTTTGCTTGCAACTCAAGATTACGACAAGAGAAATAATGGAAATAAAAGGAATGATAAAGGGGAATTATGATGGGAAAAAATGGTGGTTGCAATTAATGTCACTTCACACATGCAAGCCGTTCTCTCACTCATATTTCAAATCAATTCATTTTAAATTTTCTAATGTAGCCTAGCATAAATTGACACATGGGAAATATATTTACATCATTTTCTTTCCCCTCCCCCCAACCTAAATTTGGACATGTGTCCACACATGTGGGATGGGAGTGGTGATTGACAGGGAATGATGGCATTTTATGTAAACTTCTATACTGACGTACAATGATTAAATGAACACAATTAAAAGATGATTAAAGATAGCAATTAATGTCCACATACCTGAATGTGTGGGAGATTTTCTACAAAGATCATGGAGAAAGTACTTCTCACCTTGTGGGAATAAATTGAGAAATTAATGAAAACGAAGTGGAGTGAGGTGAGGTGGAATGAAGTGATGGAAGAGAGAGAAAGGTGGGGATGGATGGGTGGATGGGCGGATTGGTGAAGAAATGGACTTCCACGTAAGTGAAAGTCTTTATTATGAGAGTGTACATACCTTAATTAGCCAGAAGGAGGGACACTAGGTCCATTCCCTTTGGCTGCAGGAAGCTTAGGTGTTGAATGCTGGGTGAATTGTTGCAGGAAATCTTCTTTGGAAGTTGGATTTTTATATAATCTAAGGTGATGACCATTGACAAGTAATTTGAACTTGACAAGGTCAATGGTAGCAAGCTGAATAGCTCCATTAGGAAAGACCTCGACAACTTCATATGGTCCTAGCCATCTTGTCTACAATTTTCCTGCATTGTCCTAGTATCTTGAGTCATAGAGCAGGGCCCAATCTCTTGGTTGGAATTTTTTGTCCTTGATAAATATTTTGTGCCACTTAATTCTCTAATTCTACACCACTTCTTTACACTACAAGGCTTCTCTTCTTATCTCATCCAAAGCATTTAGTTGCATGATTCTTTCTCTTTGTGCCTCAGAAATATCCATCCCCAAATCTACTATAGTTCACAAAGTCTTATATTTAAATTCAACTAGCATCATAGTTGTCTTTCCATATAGCAACTCAAATGGGTTGAAGCCTGTAGTCATTTTCCAGGTTGTCCTATAGGCCCAAACAACTTCTAGTAATCTTTTTTCCCAATCCTTTCTATGAATAGCTATTGTTTTAGTTAGAATGGCTTCGATCTCTTTGTTGGTCACCTCAACTTGGCCATTAGCTTGTGGGTGATAAGGAGTAGACTTCTTGTGCCTTATTTTGTACTCATGCTACAACAAGGGTTGATGTGAATTATGCCCCTTGATCAGTCACTATTTCTCTTGGGACTCCATATCTTCTGAAAATATCCTCATAAAGAAATTATGCAAACTTGTTATCTCTTGCATGTTTCATGGCCCCAACTTCTACCCATTTTGTCACATAATTAGTGAATACCAATATATAAGACTTACCATTTGATGGAGGGTCAATGGGTCCCACAAAATATAATCCCCACTTGTCAAAGGGAGTGATTACTACTTAAGGGAATAGTGGCATCTCATCAGACCTAGTTGGTCTACCCATTCTTTGACATCTATCACATTTTCTGGTATACCTTCTTGCATCCTAATGGAGTTTTGGCTGGTAATATCCTATGTTCAAAACCTTCATTGCTTTCCTCTTGGTTGCAAAGTGTCCTCCACATGGTTCATTGTGACATGCATGAAAAATGTCATATGTCTTATCTTTTCTCACACACCTCCTCATGACATGGTCAAGTCGAGTATAAAACAAACATCCATCAATCCAAGAGAAAGGAAAATATTTTTCAATGAGTTCCTTTTTATTTCTTGGAGAGAAGTGAGAAGGAATTCTACCTATGACCAAGTAATTGGCTATGTCAACATACTAGGGTGTTTGTACACTAAGGGAGAATAAATTCTCATCAGGCAAAGAGTCATCTATGGGCTGATTATCTTCTGATGTAGTTAGCCTTGAAAGAAAATCTGCAACAACATTTCCTTCCTTGGCTTATCCACAATGGTTATATCAAACTCTTACATCAACAATAACCATCTTGTCAATCTACATGTGATCAAAGGTTTATTCATGAGATATCTAATTGATCCATGATTAGTGTGGACAAAGTTTTGGTATCCTGTTATGTATTGTTTGAATTTGTTTAGTGCATAGATTACTACTAGCATTTCTTTTTGTGTCACTGTATAATTGAGTTCATCTCCTTGCAAATTTTTGTTGACAAAGTAAATGGAGTTTTCAACAACTCCTTTCTATCATAAGACTTCTCCTATGGCATAATTTGATGCATCCATATGGATGTGGAAAGGAAGCTCCCAATTAGGCCCTTTGAGTATAGGAGCATGAGTCAAAGCTTCCTTCAAGTCAGAAAATGCCTTGTCATAGGCTTCAGTCCACTAAAATTCAACATCTTTAGTGAGAAGAGTGTACAATGGTGTTGCTACCTTGCTAAAATCCTTGATGAAATGCCTATAATGTCTTGCATGACCCAAGAAACTTCTAACATCTTTTTGTTTTGTAGGTGTGGGCAGATTTGTGATTACCTCAATCTTTGCAGGATCTACTTGAATTCCCATATGGGAGATGTAGTGGCCAAGAACTACACCTTCCTGCATCATCATGAAGCACTTTTCATTGTTTAAGGACAAGTTTTGGTCTTCACATCTCTACAGGACCCTTCTGAGATTTTCCAATGCTCGATTAAAATCAACACCATAAGTGGTAAAGTCATCCATATAAATTTCCATGCAATTATGAGAAATGTTTGAGGAGATGCTAATGACTGCCCTTTGAAAATTTGCACTTGCATTGCATAATCCAAATGGGACCAAACAGGCATAGGTCCCCCATGGACAGGTAAATGTAGACTTCTCTTGGTCCTCTAGTGCAATTTGGATCTAGTTGTAGCCATTGAATCCATCTAGAAAAGAAAAGTATTTCTTTCCTGCAAGTGTGTCCAAAACATGATCAATGAATGGTAAAGGAAATTGGTCCTTCTTGGTGGTAGTATTAAGTTCCGTATAATAAAAAAAAAACTTTCCATTTCCCTCCCTTCTTGGGAAGAATCACTAATGGAGACACCCATTGACTATCTGAAATGGGGTAGACAAATCCTGCATCTAGTAATTTCTACAATTCTCCTTTCACAATCTCTCTTAGTGTAGGGTTAATTCTTCTTTGTGGTTGTCTTATTGGGGTGCAATCATCTTTGATGTAAATTCTGTGTGTACAAAGTTTAGGATCCAATCCCTTCATATCAAGATAATCCCATACAAATTCATGTTGATGGGTCCTTAATAGGTTTTCCAATAACAATTGTTGTTCTTCATTTAATTTACTATTAACATTCAAATATTTTCCTTCTGACACCTACAATTTTGCAGTTAACTCTATCATGGCTGATTCATTAACACTTAGTACCTTTAGCTCATATGGTAGAAATGTATGGGACATACCTATTGCTGCAGGAAGTCTATCTGTAGGAACAATGTCTATGGGAAGAGTGGTTGTAGGAAGTCTGTATGGAGGAATGGTGGCTATAGGAAGAATGGCTGCAGGAAGAACATCTGCAGGAGCAATGGTTGCAAGAAGAGAAGACATAAGTGTCTTGACTGGAGTAGTGTAATGAGAAGATGATGCTTCCTCCACTTCATAATGGTTTTGAATGATATTATCCAATGCTTCATCCTCATATTAGAGCTGCATGAAAGTGCTTCTACCTAGCATCATAAGTTGTGCCACAAATTTTACTTCCTCAGCCTCTTCACCAACATGTGGTCATACAGGATTATCTTCATCATGAGATGGTTGAGCAGGCAGATAGAGAAAAAAAAATTTAGTGCTCCTCCCATTTGAAATGGTCATGTCACCTGACCAACATCCAATGTATGCATTTATAGTTGCTAACCATGGCCTTCCAAGAATAATGGGATACCCATCTAGTGTAGCTTTAGGAGAAAGAATCATAAAGTCTACTGGGTACTCCCAGGAATCTAAAACAACCACACGATCCTCCACTACACCATCAAGCTTAACAATAGAGCTATCAGCAAGCTGCAGGATAGTAGGAGTGGACCTCATGCTTGCGATATTTAGTTGTTGCAAGATGTCTTTGGTCATTACATTTGTTTCTACTCCTAAATCAATCAAAGCATTCTTTACTTGGATTCTGTTTATAAGAACTACTAGCATGAGACTACCTGGGTCATTATACTTGGGAATAGTCACTTTTCTCAGCATGATGTCAGCTAGTTGTCCCACCACATGAACTATAGTTGGGTCCTTCTTTTTCCTACCTAGCTTATTAAGACATTCCTCCTTGATTTCCTTGCTATAGATTGAAACATCTTTTATGGCCTGAAATAGAGGTATCTAGATACATATATGCTTTAGCTAATCTAAGATATCAAAAAATTTATACTCCTTTTCTTCCTTCTTCTTGGCAACTTCCAATCTCTGAGGAAATGGTGGCTCTTGTTTAATCTACTTGACTTGGACTAGTTCAAGATTTTTAGGTACACTAGGCTAAATGGGACCATTTAGAGGTTCCTCTTCCATAGGGAGCTCAGTGATAATGGGCTTGGAAGGGGCCGCTAGAGTAGTACCTAAATGCAAGTGGATATCACTTACACTCACAACATATGCAGGGAATTGATTTGAATCAATAGAGTAGGCAGGATACTGTTGTGGTTTGTTATTTGGGTTGGGTGTGGACTGAGCTGGTAGTTGAGTAGGTTAGGTGTATTTGAGCTAGGATTAGTAGGTGGAGGCTTTATAGTAGGTTGTTGGGGCTGATAATGCAACTACATGAACTAGTTGTCTGAGTAGGCCATTGTTACCCTCCTCTCCATTGATTTGTTTGCTACCAATTTTCTAGAGGTGGCTGCCAATGTTTTTGAAATTTTTGCCACTGGGGTGGAGAACTCTAATGACTGAGCCAAGAATTTGGAGGGTTACTCCAAGGATGTGGTGGATATCCTCCATAGCTGGGTGGATATGGGGGCTACCATTGGATACCAAAGGAATAGGAATTGAAATATGACCTAGCATAGGATAGTAGATCTGGTGGTGTACCTTGTCTTGGAGCCCAAGGATTCCTTTATGCAACATATTAGACTTGGTCTTCTTCAATCTAGATTGGCTTGAACTCAGGTGGAACCTACTTTCTTTCAATATTAGCTACCATCTTACATCTGTAGTCCTTTTTTCTATAGTGTGGGAAATACTCTGTCAACAATGCCTCTACCTCCTCTTTCTTCTTCTTGGCCTGAAGTGTATCTAGCTAAGTAGCTAGATTATTGATATGTCTTGATTGAAGTTTTCTAGCAAATGATTAATATCCATTCTTGATACTCCACTGGTAGTTGACTTACCCATGGAATATTGGTAAGCTCTCCTTTCTTTGAAGCTTCCCTAGAGTAGTTTTGACATATTTTCTTGATATCTTCCCAAGGAACTTGGGAAATATCTCCTCCCATGAGGTCCAAGGCATCAATGCAGCTATCATTGATTCCTCTTAGGAAAATCAACTTTTGTGAGTCTTCATTAAGTGTATGGTGTGTAGATTTTCTAGGAAAAATAGAAACCTTGCAATGTAATCTTCTAGGCTCTCATCTTCCTTTTGCTGCATCCTAAAAAATGTCACCTCCTCTCATGTCACTGCCTCTGTAATATTCCTTGTATTTCTCAAAGAATTTTGTCTTCATGTCTTCCCAAGTTTCCATAGTATCTCTACCTAGGCTCATGAACCATTTTAATGCAACATTTTTCAAAGTGGTAGGAAATAGCTTAAGCCTATGGGCATCAGTAGTATAATCATAACTCCTACAAAGTATGTCAAACTCAAATAAAAAGGTATATGGATCTTCTATGACAATTCCATAAAACTTTGGGAGTGCTAAGGCAAGGATGTTCTTGATGTTGTCAACTTCATTCTGACGGGAAATGGGGAAAGGAAAAGTTGGTTGATTAGGTTTATTCCTATTTACATCACCCATGCCTGCTTGATGTTGTTCCAAAGAAAAGGGGTTCTAAAGCTGATTTTGATCTTCAAAGGAGACTTCATAACTAGTTAGATCAGGATATGCATCAGCAAAGGGGTGTGGATATTCTTCTTCTTCTTCTAGTAGATTATGATAGTCAACTAGCTGGAATGGATTAGGATTTTTAGGAAGGAATCTCCCATAACCATCCCTTGTCCTTCCTCTATGCATGTGGTATCACTCACTATCATTTAGATCACACAAAGAATTGGTAAAGAATAAGGAGGGTCATTACTTACTAAATGAGGATATACTAAGAACAACTTCCAGAAACACTACATCAAGGAAAACTACCAATGACTCCAAAAGACTCCCTAGTTTGAAAACATCCCCGACAACAACGCCAAAAATATTGGCCTCCTACAATGATCTTAATATCTAAGCCTTGGCATTCATGATTTAGAGATTGGACATTTAACCTAAATAGCCATTTCAATCATCATGAAGGTGCATTTAACTTGTCAACCCAAGGATGTGAACTTGAAATGGGTCAACAAAGTATGTGTACTAGGAACTCAAAGTAGTCATTCCATTCTATAGCTAATGAGCACACAATACTGAAAGTAAATTGCTTGAAAATGAATGAAACAACTACTAAACATTAATCAATGATTATGCTAAGCTGAAATGCATTACAATAATGAAAATATGAGCAACAAACAAGACACTGCTCTATCTGCTTTGGCTACAGGAATAGTCACAAAATCAAATTCTAGTGGCTACAGGAATAGTCAGTGCCAGATTTCTAACTAAGTACTAAACAACAAGTAATACTAAACTAATGCTAAATTAAGAAGACAAATTACTCACCAAGTGGACCCCTTGGATAAGTATCCTTTAAAACTAATGAAAACTCAGATGCTCGAACTCATAACTTTATTTTATTCACTGTGAATCATGAATACAAAAGAGTAATGTAACTAAAAACTGGAGAGTGTAAGTACAATATCAAATCATGCAACCTCCTAAAGAATGAGCATTTGATCATTATTTATACTAATAGCTAAATGAGGTAGTCAACTCCATGACTAGGAGGATACCATTTAGGGAAAACATAGGAAATGGAGCAATGGCGATTACACGTGCATTAAATCTAGTCAAACATGCAGGTCCAAACATAGATTCCACTCAGCAATAATGTTTGTTCATGCTTGATCATTAAATTCCACTACAAGGTGGTTACGTTCAATTGCATGAAGAATCTTCTGCCATTAGCCCCCTTTGACTTGGAGTGATTCCTTTGTTGGACGTTATGGTGCATGCCAAGTTGGTGGTGACTTCCTTAATTTAGTATATTAAATCTACATGGTAAAGTCAGTACACATAATAACTTCACATCTATAACTACCTTAAGGAACATTCATTAACCACATGCAAAATCAATATAGATAATCCACATATTATGCCAAATGTCATTATAGCTTGCAGAGATAGGATTAAGTCCAATGCCAATAGTTTGAGGGAAACATTATGAAAATACCAACATTTAACATTAAATTCCATGAAATCTACCAGAAAATAAACTATAGATTCTACCCAAAATTGGACCAAAAACTAGGCTCATCAATATTGTCCAAAATCTCTATCAGATATGGAAGACATGAGCAAAGTTCCTTACTATAGTGTTGTTGGAAGTTTGATGCATGGTATGGTTTGTACTAGACTAGACATTTCCCAAGCAGTGGGAATTCTTTCTAGATATATGTCAAATATTGGTAGAGTTCATTGGAATGCAATTAAAAAAGTCTTCAGATATTTGTGAGGCACCTTAAATTATTCCTTATGTTATCATAGTAATATGACTAAAGATAAAATTTCTCTTGATATTCATGGTTATGTGGATTTAGACTAGGTAGGTGATGTTGGTAGTATAAAATCCACCACTACTTATGCGTTTACTTTATTTGGTGGTGCAATTAGTTGGATGAGTAAGCAATGGGATGTGGTTGCTTTGTCCACTACTGAAATAGAGTATATGGTAGCTACTCATACTTATAAATAAGCCATTTGGATTAAGAGGTTATGTTCATATATTGGAATAAAAAAAGGTGTAGTGACAATTTATTCGATATCTAGAGTGTGATATGTCTAGCCAAGAACCTGACATTTCATGCTAGGACCAAGCACATTGATGTACAATATCAATTTTTTAGAGATATGGTCAAAGATGGCATGGTGAAGCTGGTTAAGGTAGATACTTTGATGAATGTTGATGATTCTTTAACTAATCCTATGAACACAAAGAATTTTAGATGGTGTTCAGAGACTATGGGCCTTTCGTCCCCTAGCAATTAAAGAGACAATGTTTGCACCCTCACGTTTCTCTTACAAGGTGTTCGAAAAGTGGGATATTTGTTGGAAAAATGTGTCTCAACCTTGTAATTATATACGATTTATAGTTGATAGGATGTATATATATTTATATACATTTCCTAGTTACACCGATAGGTGTATACAATGGCAGCAAGGAGCAAAATGTGAGTGTTAAATTTTTCAAGAAACTTATAGAATGACTGACATACATTAAATAATGATATATTGTAAATCTAGACCGTTCATTATTAGGTTTTAGATCTAGTGGTGGATATTTTGTTGGCTTGTCTTGCCCTAGAATGTAACTCTATTTTATGAGGGAATTGTATTATGAACGTGGTAGAGAGAAAACGATGATGTATTTTGAGAGTCTAATAGCAGTCATGCTGTCTTTTGATCTCTAAGTGGTGATACTCTTATGAAAATATTGCTCTACAAGTATATTGTAATCTTTCTGATTTACTAAATAATATATTGGTCATATTTTAGAGTTTGGTTTTTCTCTCGAAAGGGTTTTCCCCACATAAATCACTGCGTTGTGGTATGCATGATATTTTTGTTTATTTCTATTTAAGTTTTTGTAACTGTTAAAGATCTGTAAAGTTTTGCATTATTCTCCTCTCAAGATTAGTGTAGGAAGTTGTTCTACTACCATATATTTCTTACAATTTGAATTCTAATCTAGAATCTCATCTCTAACTTCCTACTTAAATACTTTCCTATGAATTAAAACAATCTTAAATATGATTCTCTATCTCTAATAATGGTTCACATGAACCTCAAGGGTTACAAATGCAATGAATGATCAAGTGTGTAGGTCAGCCTTAAAAAATGAAAGATAACCCTTCATGAAATGAAACATATTGTGGATCTCCAAGAAAGATCCCCTCAAACCCAAACTGCTTATATGATACCCCGTTAAGCTTTGCATGCTTTGGGATAGGTTTGCACTATGAATTCTAGACTAGGTTATCCCCAAATGCTCTAAATATGAATTATAGTGAAATTTTGAGAGCGATAACTTCCTGGAAACAAATGTAAATCTCTTGAAATCTAGATATGATTTAGATGACACCATGTAGATTCCATATCTATCTCCATTAAGCTTTGCATGCTTTAGAATAGGTCAGCACTATGAATTTTAGACCAAGTTGGCCCCAAATGCTTTGGCTGTGAATTATAGTAAAATTCTAAGAGCGATAAAATCCTAGAAGCAAATGCAAATCTCTTGAAATATGGATATGATTTAGATGAACTTGTGTAGGTGCCATATCTAGCTCCACAACTTGAGAAATGACAGTGCAGTGAAATGAATGAAATGTTGAAACTACTATAGACTAAAATGCAATAAAATTCTTTTTTTGGTTGATACAGGATTGCTTTACAACCAGGGATGCTCCTGCATCAGATACTTGAGGTTGAAAGAAAATTGAGTCCCTCACTTTCTAGGGGATAGAGGAAAGCCAAAGTGGTCCACCTCAGCCTGAAAATTTCATGATGAATCTTGCACAGGTCTATCTTTCCACTTTACTAGGGACTCCTTGTACTTCTTGTTCCTAGTGCTCCTCCCAATTCGGGTATCCAAAATCTACTCAATCTCCTTTACTGGTTGATGTGGTAACTGCTCTTTCAAATAAGATTATATGTCACTTCCACTTGACTCTTTTTGATGATACTTATATATGTCTACAACATTGAAAATGGGTGAAATATCAAGTTTCTCCAGTAGCTCCACTTCATATGCATTTCCTGAATCAAACTTAGAATTTTACATCATCCAATCTTCCTCATATTTAAATTATTTTATATGTGCCTAATGAAATCCTTTCCTTCTAGAGATATACCATCACTACATCTCCAACAACAAACTCCTTATGTCTCCTTTTCTCATCTACCTTCTCCTTATATTTATTGTTCATGTCCTCTAAGTGTTTCCAAGCTTGACTATGTAATATTTCCATGAATCCTACAAACTCTTCTACTTTTATACTCATCTTATTCTCAATGTTGATGTCTCTTATCTCTACAACTCCTCTAGGATGTACTCTTGTGATAATCTCAAATGGCATTTTCCCTGTACTTCAGTTTACTGAATTATTCTATGTAAACTCTTCTTGTGGTAGAACTATATCCCAATTTTGTTCCTTCTCTCTAACCAAACATCTTAATAGGTTACCAAACTTTTGTTTACTACCTCTATTTGTCCATCAATTTTTGGGTGATCTAAAATTCAAATCTATCTTCATCTTCTTCCATAATGTCTTCCAAAAGTATCCAATGAACTTGTTGTCCCTGTCTAAAACTACACTCTTAGGTAATCCATTCAATCTACAATCTCCTTGAAAAATGGGTCAGCAACATGGACAAAATCATTAGTGTTCTTGCAAGTAATAAAATGTGCCTTTATGTTCTTAGTAATCCCAATATGAAATCCATTCTTATATCTTTGCAAGGTATCTCTTGTTCTATCAAAGGTTTATACAATCCAGTGTTCTAACTACTCCCTTTTGCTACTTGATAAATTTTGCGACTTTGAACATAATTTCTGACATCCTTATATATTTTTGGCCAAAAATAGTGTTCACTCACCAAAGATACTATCTTATCCACTCAAAAATTCCCTTCTAATCCTCAACTATGCTTATCCTTAATTAGATTCTCCCGCATTGAACTCTTCGGAATGCATAATTGATTTCCTTTGAAAAATATTTCTTCCTGAATGAAATAAGCCAACCATTGGCACCAATGTGTCACTACTAGTTCCTTACATGACTTCCATTCTTCAACAAAATCTAGATCATCCTCATACATATGTTTTAGTTCTTCAAAACCAATGCCTCTACCCTCATCTCTATCAGCAAATTCCTTTTCCTACTTAATGTATTTGCAACTTTATTTGACTTTCCACTCCTATGCTTCAACACAAATGTATAACTCTTCAAGAACTCCACCCATCTCATATGTCTCTATTTCAACTTCCCTTGACTATTCAAATATTGCAAAGCTTGATGATCAATATACAACACAAACTCATTCAAAAACAAATAATGTCTCCACTTCTTCAAGGCTTGAACTATGAAATATAATTCTTGATCATAAATTGAATATCATCTTCTGACATCATTCAAATTCTCACTAAAATAATATATTGGTCTCCCTTCTTGACTCAACACTACTCCTATTAAATTCCCACTTGCATCACATTCAACTTGAAATACTTTGTCAAAATCAAGTATTGCTAACACTGGCTGCTTTGTCAACTTTTTTTTCATCAATTCAAAACTTCTTTGTGCTTTGAATTTCCACTTAAATTATTTCCTATCTTCTCTCATTGTTTATGTCATAGGTGTACAAACACTACTAAATATTTTAATAAATTTTTGGTAGAAACTAGCCAATCCATAGAATGATCTCACCTCTCCAATGTTCACCAGTGTAGTCCACTCAACAATTTCTCTAACTTTCTTAGGGTCCATATTCAATCCTTCAATAGAAATAACAAATCCAAAACATACCAACTATTTCTTCATAAAGCTACACTTCTTGATGTTTATCAACAACTTCTCTTCTCTTAGTCTCTACAATACTTTTCTGATTTTCCACAAATGTTCTTCTCTAGTCTTACTAAAAATTAGAATATTTCCCAAGTAAACAATGAAAAAATTACACAAGAATTTCTTCAATACCTTGTTCATCAACCTTATGAAATTTCTAGGTGCATTATTCAATCTAAAAGAAATCACTAACCATTCATACAATCCCTCAATAGCCTTAAAAACAGTCTTTCACTCATCTCACTCTCTGATTCTGATTTGATGATATCCACTCTTGAGATCAATATTTTTGAAATACTTTTCTCCACTCAAATAGTCCATAATTTCATCCATCCTTGTAATGGGAATCTATACTTCACAGTGATCCTATTAATTACTCTTGAGTATGTACACATTCTCCACTCTCCATATTTCTTTGGTGCAAGTACAGTAGGTATTGCACATGGGCTTAATATCTCTCTAATCAATCCTTTCTTCAATAGCTCTTGTATCTTCCAATTTAATTTTACATTCTCTATTTATGTCATTCTATTTTTTTCCTTGTTTCAAAAAAATACTCCATGTATTAGATCTATATGATTGATTCTCTAGACTGGTGATAATCCATTTGGTACATTCCCTGATATGATGTCTTCATATTTTGTCAACAGTTCTGCTACTTCTACCTATGGTGGATTAACATCCTTTGATGTCTCTAGACTCCCACCCTTCTTCAAAATAAATGCAAAACACATGTTCCCATGCCTCAATCCATCTATAAATTTCCTTCCATCTACCAAAAATAGTCTGGTACTTACTATAGACTTTACTTTTGTCCTCTTCCTCCAAAGGTATCAACTTAATTCTCTTGCCATTTGAAGTCACAGTATAGGTATTCCTTCTTCCATCATGAACTAATTTCCTTTTGTATTTCCATTGTTTTCCTAATAGTAAATGACATGCATCCATAGGCATAATATCACACAACAATTCATCATTATATGACCCTATATGAAATTTCACCAAACACTACCCATTCACCAATATCTTACACTCATCTTGAATCCATGATATCCTAATATAGGGTTTTGGATGTTTCAATATCTTCAAATTCAACTTTTTTACAATCTCTTCTAAAACTAGGTTATCAATGCTACCACTATCAATGATAACTTTACATGCCTTTCCTTTAGACTTACATCTTGTTCTAAACAAACTCTTCCTTTGCAATGGCTATTTAGTCGTTTCATGCATCAAATCTCTCCTCATCACCAATGACTCACCTCTCTCATGTTTCCCAACTTAATTAGGGTATCCAACAAGTTCTTCATACAAATAAGTTGTTCTTTTGATATGCTCAGCTCTCTTATCGGTACTTCCTTGATGACATTCAAATGCCCTATGTCCTTCACCTCCACACTTGAAACATGTTCCTCTAAATGGTCTTTTCTTAGATCTTCCTTCATTTCTGTATCCATCACTATAGTAAGAATTATAACCTTCGAGCTATCATTTCCCAACTTAATTAGGGGATCCAACAAGTTTTTCATACACATAAGTTGTTCTTTTGATATGCTCAGTTCTCTTATCAACAATTCCTTGATGACATTCAAATGCCCTGTGTCCTTCACCTCCAAACTTGAAACAAGTTCCTCTAAATGGTATCTTCTTAGATCTTCCTTCATTTCTATATCCATCACTATAGTAAGAATTATGACCTCCTTTGTCACTGTGGTAGAATTTTTTTTCTTTCCTTCATCTATGATGTGAATTACAGTCCTTCTCTTCACTACCCTAGGGTTTTCCATTTTTTTTTCTCTGCATAAGGTATTTTTTCTTTGGATTTTTATTCTCTCCTTTGGAATATTCCTCTTGCACTTTGTTGTCTTTGATCAAACTTCTTGTTTAGATTCTCCTCCACTTTCAACACAAGTTGGTATGCTTCCTCAATTGATGTCATCTTTACTAGGCTTAGTTCTTCTTGAATGTTTTTTCTAATTCCATTGATGTACCTCACCACATTTTCCTTAATTCCTTCACTATGTCCAATCCTAATGATCAACTTATAGAATTATTCAATATATTCTTTCACAAATCTCTCCTTTTTCCTTAGGTTCTAGAATATTTTCAACAATTGAAGCTCATAATCAGCTAGTATGAATTGGTTCTTCAAATTTTTCACCATTCTATCCCACTTTATAATTTTCTCCTTTATTCTTCTATTTCTATCTAATTAAACTTCTTTCCACCATAAATTAGTATGCCATTTCAACTTTATTTTTCAAATGTTACTCTTTCTGAATCTTCAATTTCTTCATATTTAAAGTATTCTTCCATATCATTGATCCAATCAATCAAATCCTCAAGGTTTAAATTTTCTACATAAGGTTGAATTCCAATTCTAGGTCACTTACCAATTTTGGAAATAGCTTTCAACATATTCACTTGATCTAATTCTTCTTCTTCTTCTAGGGCTTCTTCATTTCTATTTGCATCATGGCCTAACTCATCGTTTCTTTCATCCTCATGTATAGGGTTTAAATCTTGCCTTCTATCATCTTCTACTACATCAATTTGAACTCACATTTCTCACATCATCTCTAACATCTCATCCATTCTTCCAACAACATTTTCCCTAGCAGGCGCTCTCCTTGGTGGCATCTCTCTCCTTAGATCTGAGGCAATTTCCTCAATTTGGTGATCTAGCTACAAGGGTTTCAACTACCTTATAGATGGTGATTGATTGAAAAAACATGTAGTCTATCTCAAGTCGATGATCTATTCACCACAAAGAATGCCTTCAAGACTTGAAAACTCACTCTGATACCACTTGATGCAGTCATGGATTGAGGGTCTAGAAAGAACTATCCAATCATGTAGTTGTTGGAATATGGCTTGGAGAGATTTTTTTGGCTTCTTGTGTTGTCATTGATGGCAATTAGAGTCAGCAGTATGGTCCATTGTGTAGTAATTTCCCCTACTGGAAAGAAAAATAAGTGACTATATTCTACCGACATAAAGTATGAAGAACAGGACATCCAGTTGATAAGTCAATTTGAATATTTCACTGGATCACTATTTTGTGGTGTGGATCCCCAGGGAAAAAAATTTAGCATATATTTTATCTTATTGGAAATTTTTGTGGTGTTTCAGTAGTTGGAGTACGAGTTAAGAGATTTAGAAGAATGATTTACTATTTATTTTCCTATTCTAGATGACCTGATGTATATGTCGTGTTGTGGATGTATGTGTAGTATGTGTTTAGTAATTTCTTATGTTTGGAATTTTGGTTTGGGTCCCTACTATAGTCTAGCCGACTTGTGGAGGTATGCATCAATTCTAAATGGTGATTTGGGCTAACATAAGCAAGAATATTATATTTTGTTTGAAGCCAACAAATAAAAATTCTTGATTAGCAGGTATATAAAGGAGATCCAAAAATCATTTATGTATGTATGTGATGTGATGAAGGTAGAATAATTTAGTGTGTTTGTGCAAAAAAGTGCAGAACAACTATATGGGTTAATCTCAAAAGATCTGTTGAGAAATTTTTTTATAAGGGTTTCTACAACAAAGTAGAGAAGTGCATAGCAGAAGTGAAAATTGGATGAAATATCTGGAATTTGATTGTGTGCTTAATTGGAATTGATTCCAAGAATTTTTAGATGTTGTACTCTCATTTCATAATTTTTTTGTAATTTCAATCATACTTTGTAAGGCAGTGAGCCTTTCTCTTTTGAGCAGTGAGCTCTAGGCAGTGCGCCTAAATGCAAGTGCATTCCCCTTTTATCATAATTTTAATAGAGTATAATTTGTGGATTGATCTCCACCATGATTTTTCCCCTAATAGGGTTTCCATGTAAAAATCCAAGTGTCATGGTGTTGATTAATGTGTATGCATGTTTCCTTTTGTTTATATGTTGTGGATGTTACTGAAGGTTTAAATATTGTTGTTGATAATTTAAGATCTATTTTGAAAATCAAATATTCTCAAACACTGATCACCCCCCCTCTCAGTGTTCCTAGTGTCCAACAATTGGTGTTAGAGCAGGTTCCTCTTTTGAAGTTTAACATCTTGAGGTGGATCTCAAATTACAATGGACATTGGTGGTCTTCAACAACAACATATGGTGGAAATTGATGATCTTGATCAGTCCAGAGTAGAGGTCATGGAACTAAAAGAAAATATTGTAGTTTTCAAAAAAAATATTCAATCACTGAAGGATAAGATAAATGAGTCAAGGGAAAAAAGGAAGGAATTATGTGATCAATTGAAGTAGAAAGAAAGAAAAGGTTTGGATGATGTCCATCTAAATCAAACCCTAAGGGAAATAACATAAGAATGTGAAAAAATTGCTAAGGACAATAAAAATCTAAAGCTTGAAATGGAGTTTGTGGTGATGAAGTTTACCAAAGAGATTGAAGAAAGAAAAAAGAATTAGGAGAATCTGGCCCAATACCTGAAATAAAAATATGGAGAATGTAGCATAATTAATAGTGGATTCATTCAGTTGGAAATTGTACTGCAATAATCCAGAAACAATAAACAAGAGCTTGAGAGATAGGTAGTTATAAATGAGCTTGCTATTGCAAATGAATTCAAGGAGAAATTTAGGATAAGCTCTGCTAGGCTTGATGAGATAACCAAAGGACAAAAGGATACAAATGACAAGTGAGGTCTTGGATATGAGAAGGGCGAGAGCTTTAGATTCGAACAGAAGAATCCTGATAAGAAGAAAAAGGTAGAAGACATCGAGTAAGGCAACCCAATGCTTAGAAATTTAATGGATATTGCTTTTTTTGTAATAAATTTGTTCATATGGCTTCTCAATGTAGAAGAAAAATAAACTTTAGGACCCTATCATTTTCTGGTCAGTGTTTTAAATGCAAGAAGTTTGGGAATACGTCATTAGAATGCAGAAGTATGTATGTTAGTGCAAGTAACATTAATTAATATACCTATGGAAGATTTGGACATGTTTCTAATCAATGTAGATCAAGAGGAAATCAATGGAATAGATGGTATAGACAGAAAAATCCAGTGTGCTACAATTTCAACAAACTTGGGCACATTGCAAAATTCTACAAGAACATAAACATGAATAAAAGAGGTCTGGTTTATCAAGGGAGAAATTCACAGAAAGATAACAAAGGAAAGGAAAAAGCATTTGTATAATAGATAAGAGATCAGATGAAGAAGACATGGGTAAAGAAAAGTGAATCTGATGAAGGAAATAAGGTTGTACTGGAAGCTCCCTCCAGTAATTATTCTGACAATTGACTTTAGGCCAGTGGCCTAGGGGGAGTTTTACAAGAAGATCTTTTGTTCCCCTGAGTGTAGTTGGCTCCAAATTGTTGGATGTCATCAAAAATTGTGCTATTCATTGACAAATGTATCTATGATCATTTGTTGAGTTGGATGAAGTGTTGGAAGTTCGAAGCTAGATTCTTCATTTGCTATCTAAGTTTTTAGTGTAACCAAAACTTCTAGGGCAACACATTTAAGGCAGCAGGAAGTTAAGTAGCTGAAGCTATAAAATAGCATTTGGAACCCTAAATTGTCACTGTGTGCCAAAGGAGAACTATTGGAGAACCTTTTCTGCACAAATTTGGAGTAAAAACCAATCTAGCGATGAATTCTCTAGGTATATTTGTTGCTCGTCAAATTCATAGTGTTTTGGTGATCGGTTGAACCCTGCTTGGTAAGGAAAATGAAGCAAATTCAAGGATCAACAATTTTGGACGAATATAGTAGTCAAAAGATCAAGGATATAAGAAATTTGTTGTCTGCCGTCAAATTGAAAAGGCTTGGAGGAGAAAAAAATAAGAATTTGGATATCTAGAATGAATTCCCTCATTTTGTCAATGTGGAAGTGATTTGGTTTATCTTGAATAGATTAGACGGTAATATCCTTATTCTAGATAAACCCTATCGGATTTCTAGGGATGTAATCAAGAATTTAATAGGCTTGTGCGAAGTTGGTGATGTTCCAAAGAAGAAATCGATTCAAAATGTTGAAGTCAAATCCCTAACTAGAATAACGGGAGATTAGAGGGCTTTGGTAATTGCTACAATCAAATATCCTTTAACGCTCGTCAATTACTCATGGAATTTCATATAAAATCCTCTTCAAAAATTGAGAAGGATCAACCTCAGCAGGTGCAGTGTACATTGCTCACAAAATGATAATAGAAGGAGAAGACTTTGACCTATGTGGTTTGATAAAAGATCAACTAATGGAGAATGTACAATTGTCGAAAGATATAGGCTACTCTTTCAAGTTTGGAACTCTAGCTATATGCATTTTGATGTATTTCTTGAATTTCCTGCCTTTGAATGGCAATGTGGTGTGGAAAGAAAAACTAGTGTCCAAACAAATTTTTGAACATTTCAACTCGTTTGAAAATGGTGAAAGAGTTTATGAGAAATTATTTAGGAATTTGTTAGAAAGGTTTGGTGTAAATGTTATTCATCTTCTGGTAAAGATAGTTGAAGTTGGAATATCTTCTAGTAAGGCAAAGAAAAGGCAGAAGAGAGAGAGAGAGAGAGAGAGAGAGAGAACTAGTTGGTGTCACTCCTCTAGCACCCAAGTCAACAAAAGTTGAAGGAAAAGATTAGTTGGTTGTGGATATAGTTGATGAGGACTCTGAGGGATATACTCCAAGAGAAGAACCAAAACTAGTTGAACTGGTTGTGGAAATTGCAAAAGATAGTGATGATGAAGGTGCTCTATTTAAAGCAAAAATATTGCATATTATTCAGGATGAAGATGGTATGCAAAAGATAACTGATATATGGTTGAATGGACAATATTATGAGAAAGATGTCATTGAGAACACTCTAGGAAGATACTTTTTGATAACAACATTGAATTAGAGAGTTTTCATAATGAACTTCCAGATGAGCTAATGCAATGTATGTAGGAGGCTATGGACTCTATGCCTCTGGACAAAAAAGAGAAAGAAATAATTTCTCACCTGAAGATGTAGTTTAGAGTATCTCTTTCTAAACTGAAGAAAAAAATGAATGAGATGATACTGTGCATTGATTCATCTAACAAGATCTTCAGTTACTGTCTTAGGTGGCCCCATGTGGTTGGAAAGTATAAGGACAAATTGGAGGAAATTGAAAATGAGCTTGTCAGAATAGGTCAAGATTATAGTATGTTTTTGGACAAGGACAGAGAAGTTAAGAAGAAGATTCATGTTCTGTAGGTTGAGCATGCAAAAGTTCACTCTACCAAAAGTACTCTCATGGATGCTTTTTGGAAAGTGAAAGATCATACTAAATGCAAATTAGAGCAAATGATTGAAATTCTAAAGGAAGGAGAAAAGTTGAATGATGCCTTCATAATTTCTAAATCCATTGTTTAGATTATCAATAAAAAAATCAAAGAATAACAACTTGATTATAGCTATTGGGATTGCAATGGACTCATGGAATAAATCTCTTCTAGAAATGAAAGCTAAGTATAAAATAATCTTCCCATTTGTGCAACAATTTTCCAATTTTTGATCAAAACTCTCATTTTTGCTAAAGGGGAGAGATTAGTAAAATTTTGAAGGAAAGAAGTGTAGTGAAAGTAGTGGAAGCTTTTCATTGATGTAAAAGGGGGAGAGAATGCAGTGAAAAATGTCTTGACATCCTAAGGAAGCAATAATTTTTGGTCTTGACAAGTTTTTTTGAGTTTTGACAATTAGTCATTTTTCACTAAGTGTTGTCATCAATGCCAAAGGGGGAGATTGTTGGAATATGGCTTGGAGATTTTTTTTTGGCTTCTTGTGTTGTCATTGATGGCAACTGGAGTCAACAGTATGGTCCACTATGTAGTAATTGCCCCTACTGGAAAGAGAAGTAAGTGACTATATTCTACCGATAGAAAGTATTAAGAATAGGACATCTGGTTGATAAGTCAATCTGAATATTTCACCGGATCACTATTTTGTGGTGTGGATCCCCAAGGAATATTGTTTAGCATATATTCTATCTTATTGGAAATTTTTTTGGTGTTTCAGTAGTCAAAGTATGAGTTAAGAGATTCAGAAGAATGATTTATTGTGTATTTTCCTATTCTGGCCGACTTGATGTATATTTCATGTCATGGATGTATGTGGATTATGTGTTTAGTCATTTCTTATGTTTGGAATTTTGGTTTGGGTCCCTACTATAGTCTAGCCAACTTGTGTAGGTATGCATCAATTCTAATTGGTGATTTGGGCCAACATAAGCAAGAATATTATATTTTGTTTGAAGCCGACAAATAACAATTCCTGATTAGCGGGTATATAAAGGAGATCCAAAAATAATTTATGTATGTATGTGATGTGATGAAGGTAGAAGAAGAGTGTTTTTGTGCAAAAAAGTGCAAAACAACTATATGGGTTAATCTCAGAAGATCTATTGAGTGAATTTTTTAGAAGGGTTTATGCAGCAGAGTAGAGAAGTGTAGAGTAGAAGTGAAAATTCAATGAAAGATCTAGAATTTGATTGTGTGGTTAATTGGAACTAATTCTAGGCATTTGTAGATGTTGTACTCTCAGTTCATAATTTTTTTGTAATTTCAATTATACTTTGTAAGGCAGTGAGCCTTTCTCTTTTGAGTAGTGACCTCTAGGCAGTGCACCTGAATGCAAGTGCATTCCCATTTTATCATACTTTTAACATAGTATACTTTGTGGATTAATATCAATTTTTCCCCTAATAGGGCTTCCACGTAAAAACCCAGGTGTCATGGTGTCGATTAATGTGTATGCATTTTTCCTTTTGTTTATATGCTATGGATGTTACTGAAGGTTTAAATATTGTTGTTGAGAATTTAAGATCTATTTTGAAAATCAAATATTCTCAAACAATGATTCACCCCCCCTCTCAATGTTCCTAGTGTCCAACAGTAGCTTAGAGTCAACACAATGGAAATAACATAAGATACTAATAAGAAAACATGAAATTCCATTGAATCAACAAATAGAAATCTTACATGCATCATATGTGGAGTAATGAGGGCTGATAGGCTTAGTGCAAGGGAATTACAACTAGAACTAAGGCCTTATTTAGTTCTCAAATATGAATATTTGAAGTATTTGAATTCTAATCCAGAATTGTATCTCTAACTTCCATCTTAATTTATTTCCTATGAATTGCAAACAATCTTAAATATGATTCGCCAACTCCAATAATGGTCCACATTGACCTCAAGGGTTACAAACCTAATGAATGATCAAGTGTGTAGGTCAACCTTATAAAATGAAAGATAATCCTTCACAAAATGAAACGTATTGTGGATCTCTAAGAAATATCCCCTCAAACCCAAAATACTTGTATGCTACTCCATTAAGCTTTACATGCTCTGAAATAGGTCTACACTATGAATTTTGGACCAAGTTGGCCCAAAATGCTCTCGTTGTGAATTACAATGAAATTATAATAGTGACAACTTCTTGCAAGGATATGAAAATCTCTTAAAATATAGATATGGTGTAGATTGCCTCATGTAGATGCTTTATCTATATCAGTGAGATAAGAAATGACAATGTGGTGAAATTAAAAATGAAATGTTGAAACTGCTATAGACTAAAATGCAAGAAAAGAAATGTTTTTGGTTGATACAGGATTACTTTAAAACTAGGGATGATCTTGCATCATGAACCTAAACTAGACTCATGAGTTTAAGGCTCAACTTGAGGATAAGATAGATAAAATTTGACAAGGTGAAGACACTTCAAATATGTGACTATGGTTTTATCACTTGTCTAATAAGATTCCTAATTTCAAGACTCAAAGGTGACTATGAATTATCTAGGATGGCCAATGCTAAACTAGGAGATGCAATCTAATATAGGGAAATGGTAAATGTGCTACAAGAAAAAGGTAAACTAAACAATTCTCGAGTTTGAATGTATGGTCAATATCTAAAATGGGACTAAAAGTTAGATGTATAGGAATTTCCATAAAATTGTGACCTTTGATAGATGCGATGGACAACCCAACAGATGTGATGTTGTAAGGCACATATGCAATTCAAGATAAAAAAATGTGGTACATAACTGAACAATTGTGGTGCATAGAAAAATGTGGGTTTTTGGCTTTTTTAGGGATTTTTGAAAATGTGGTGTTATATCTAACAAATGCAGTGTAGTTTTTAATAGTTGCGATTCAATATCTAAAAAATGTGGTGTTCTTGTTTTTGACATTTAAAATCAATGATTTTTAAGTGATTTTTCATTTTGGGTAGTTTGAAAATGTGGTCATAAAACACAAAAAACACTCAAAATATAGATTTGGCATATTTGACTCTTTGATTCTTGGATAATGAAGTATTTCACAGTATTTCTTCCACAAAAATATATAATCCTTGGTTCAAAAAAACTTTAATCAAGCAAAAATTAGCTAGTAGTAAAGGGTTATCTACTATCATGGGTTCATCACACTATTGTGATACTACTAGTATTAATATGATTTTAAGGAGTGGGTAACTATGGTATGCCAAGGTCATGTACCAACTTAAAACCCCTCACCTTAAGAGATACAATCCAAGCAAGGAATTGTGTCACCTCAACTAAGAAGTGTACATAATAACTTCTCATGACAATGCTATCACAATGTACCATAAATAGCAGATGGTCAAAAGGGACCTTATGCTTCTAAAAATAAGTGATTCATAGTGGGGGTACTTGTAAGAGTTCACCACAACATAGTAGTGATGGGAGACCGAAATCTCTAACTCAAATTTGAAATCACTTAGGACCACAAAGACCACTCCTTACGACATAAGTGGATTGAGCTCACCTTTTTATTTTTTCCCTTTTATATAGCCTGTTAGAGATACATGCTTAAGGTCAAACCCTAGGTTGCTTGGGTCTTAGTAAAACCCCCTATAAAATAAAAATGAAATATTTTGTATTGCTATTTCTCATCACCTAGGAATAACACGTAGCATAAGGGGAGAGGATACTTTAGACAATGCGGTGTTGCTATTTCTCATCACCCATGAATCACACATAACACAAGGGGAGAGGATACTTTAGACAAACACATTTTCAGTAATTGACTCACATACATGCAAGTGCACAAAGCATGGAAAACCCTTGTTCCTTTTAAGAACCAATTTCAAATTTTCCTAAATTAAAATCACAAACATACAAGGGAACCTACAAGAAATTGGATTAGTAGTTCTATTCAAATTCTTCTCCCAACGATTGCCACACAACTAGAAATCAGATATCAATAACCAAAAATCTCTACCCTAATGAATGCAAAAAGTAGAAAAATAAAAAACATAGATTTATACCCTCTCTTTGCTTGACAGTCAAATGTGGTACTAGATTGATAAAATGTGGTGCAGAACCCAATGATTGTGATGCACCAATGTGTTGCAAAAATTGATGATTATGGAGTTGTATCTAACGAATACAACTTTAAAAATAACAAATTCAACACACAGATATAGTTGCGATGTAGGAAGATCCAACCCTATAATTCACAAAATTTGACAAAATACACCAAATCTAACAACCCAAAAATATAAGCTCACTATTAAGATGTCAAAAAAAATTCAAAACCCTATATTTAATAAGCAAAAAAAAAAATAATTGAGCAATTTTAAAAATTTGTAAAATCACATTCAGATGTGGTGCTAGAGATGATGAATGTGGTGTGGAAAACCTCACATGCATCAGATAATATATGTAGTGCATGTGGATGCACAAATGTCACTTTACACCATACGATTATGGTTCCAGATCTGACAAATGCATAGCAAGGCTTGACTATTGTGCTGTTTGATTGAATGATTGTGGTGTTCTATAGAATAAATGCGTCACACTTCCTGAAGCTCAAAATTTCTCAATTTTTTTGAAATTTTCAATTAGTTCATATTGGGTTCACCAATTTTTTTATTAAGAAAATTAGGTAAAAAATCATGGAACATCAGTAACAATCATAAAACTACCTAAATTCAATTCATAGGGACTCTAATCTAACAATGAAGCACAAGACGACAACAGAACTCAAATAATGAACTAATAATACCTCAATTCTTATGTTGAAGTTGATTCTCCTCCATTGCTTTTCTCAATTTTGCTTATTTTCTCTGAGATTTGTAGTGTGCAATATTTGCAATAAGATCAATGTAGATGTTTGATAACAAGATCTCAAGATGAATGATATTATACCAAAATATTGAAGATTATGGATCCTCAAGATGAATGATTGAAAGAAAAATATTGAAGATTGTGGTTTACCTTGATAAGGAATTGATAGCTTGATTTTATAGAAATCTGAATAAGATGGATGGTGAAGATTGAGTGATGATGTATCATGATCAATGGAAAAGATTGATTGAGGAAAATTAATTAATAAGAACTTCATTAATCATTGTGGCATCGGAAAAAAAATTTAATGATGGATAGGGATAGATGAATTAAATAAATACAACAATTATTTAATTTAGGAGGTGGTGGATGAATAATTAAATAACTAAAAATAATTATATAATAATAGAAGAAAATTGGGAGATAAATAATTAAAAAATTAAGAATAACTATTTAATGATAGATGAGAAGAGGGGATAAATAATTAAATAATTAAAAACAATTATTTAATTATGGAAGGAAAGAGATGATAAATAATTAAATAACTAGAAACAATTATTTAATTATGGAAGAAAAGAGATGATAAATAATTAAATAACTAGAAACAATTATTTAATTATCGGAGAAAAAGATAGTGAGTAATTGAATAGATAACAATTTATTTAATTATAGATAAAAAAAATAGGGTAATTAGTGATGTAACTAAATAAACAAGGTTTATTTAATTAATCTGAGAAGAATAAAGATAAAATAAATTAAATAAATAATATAAAATTATTCAATTAATAGAAAAAAGTGATATTATGGAATAGTTAAGTAATTAAAAACTATTTAATTATGTTTGAAGGATGCAAATTAGTAAAAAAATGTTGTTCATAGGCTTAGGACATTTTTCAATGTCTACACTAAGTTCACCAAAAAAAAATCTATGTTAAACACACTAGAAATATATCTACATCTTTATAATCCTTTTATAAATTTCCCATAGCTCTATTGGATTATCTACATCAAAAAATATTATATTGAGATTGGGGCTCAAAGCCTTACCACTAATACCTTTAGCTTGCTCCAACTTACATTTCCATAAATACTTTTCTTTATTTTGTTGAGGTTATCTAATCTATTTATTTGCTATGCTTCATAGAGCCTTTTATCTCAAATAATTCTTGACTACAATGTTGCAATCTATAAAATCACTTCCATCAAAGATTGAAAAACTTTCATTTGTAGAGCCCATGTTAGAAAAAATCAGCCCTCAAACAAATTGATTAAATCACTTCAAAGATTATCCAACTAAACAAATATAAATTCAACAATATCTTAGCCTTGTTATAAAATTTATATCTTTGATACCTTGTAAAAAATGCACAAAAATAACTATAAAACAAATTAATATGAGTAGATAGGGATAAACAACGTACAAAAATAGAATGAAATTGCTAAACAAGATTATATTGATCTATCTTTCTTGATACATTCACTCCAACAATTTACAGTAGTATTGTTTGCAATGGAAAACCTCATATTTATACATGGGGGTTTCTAAAACATAGAAACTTCTAGCATTTTAGAGGATTATACATTCTTAATTTTTTATTCCAATATTCTAGAATATTCCTGCTTTGTGGAAGACAATATCTTACTTAGAAGAATCTATCATTTTTTTAAGACTCTAGATTATTTTGAAGACTATATTTTCTAGAAGACTCAAGAATAAAATTTATTTTATATAGACAATCATTTTTTTTCCTTATGTTACCTAAAAGAATATGTTGGAAAAAAAGACAATTTCGTTATTCTTTTGAGGATGTCATACACTGTTCTAAAACATATATTTCAATTTTAAAATACTTTGTGAATAAATTTACTCTTCACATGTATTAATCCTTGGGTAGTTATGATAACTACCTCACCCCTCTCGATCTTCTCTTTATTGACATTTTATTTTTCATCCATAACTTGGAAAAAAAAAATCTTATGGTTTGAATTCATTCCCTTCATTAGAAATTTGAGTATAGATATTAACTTGTGTGAAATTTCAAAGAGTATTTAATTTTTCTTTGTCATTTAATTGTTTGGAGGGGAGTTTTTAATCTATATGAAATTCCCATTTAATAGTGACTTAACAACTTACATCAGTGAATTGGAGGAGTTTATTAAGTTGCCAAATTTTATAATTCTTCTTTGTCATCAGCAACTTAGGAGCTTTTCATAACTTTAAATTTTATTATAGGGAAGATCCACCAACCAATAAATTATGAACACATACAATATGTATCTGATGCAGGAGCATCTAGTGGTGTAAGGGAAATCCTGCATCACCCAAAAAAAAAGTCTCATTTCATGTTGGTAGTTTCATAGATGTTTTTGCATTTTTGGATACCCTATTTGTCATAATGTAATTCCCAACTTACGGTTTTGCTTTCTATTCATGGATTGAAAAATATTGTAGTTTTAGTCTCCAAGAAATGCACCAAAAACCTTCCAAATCAGATTTGAGGCAATAAACAATCCTGAATCGGCCCTGGAACTTTCTAAAATTGGCGTAGCGGATTTCAAGAATGTTCTTCACTCTAAGACCTTTCCAATGGTTCAAACAGTTTGAAAAATGGAGTCCCGAATCAAAAGTTATGGCTCTCGTAAGTTGGCCCACTTTCTAGAAGATACTAATTTTTGAATGTACTCTAAAATTTGAATCTCAAGTTGTAACTTCTAGTGCTAGGCTGCCAAAAACTCAAATTTGAATGTTGTTTTGGCTTCAAACTAATAAGGAGCTCTATTTATGGGCGGGTTTCTGATTTTTGTGTAGTTTTTGGGGAACAAGTTCGCACACTGCGAAAAGGGTTATTCTGTGATTTTCTGTAACTTGCATCTATTGTAGAACTTGAGGATTTGGGATCCTCTGCATGTAAGAAGTTCCTTTTTCTAAATAATAAAATTATTCTCTTGTTTTTTTTGAGTTATTTTTTGTGTCTTGGTTGCACCCTCATCAATATCATTCAAAAATTAATTATCAAATAGAGTGAGATGTCCATCCTAAACCACAAGAACTTTTCCAAATGGTTGTAAGTCCATCAAGTCTAAATTTTTGTGTTCTCTCACCAAAATATCTAGCAACACAATCTCAAAATAATTATTTTTCTTTAAGAATATGCAAACGATGTTCTAGTGTATAATTTAAAAGGGTGGTCAATATAATTTTACAGCCATTATTAAAATATTCAATTGAGAAAAATCCCAAAACATAAATTATATGGAATTGAGAATCTTAATTGTTTGCATGCAAGAACATCTCAAATCTATGTAGATCATAAAAAATTCTACCTTTTTCATATCATCAATGCTACACTCTATAATCACCTCTTTTTAAAGATTGTACCATGCAATCACACAATGGTAGCCATATATGCCTACTACACGAATCCATACTCAATATATAATGCTTATAGCCCTAACTAGACAACACATTTTCTTCTCATAGCTAATAAATTTATATCCAAATACTAAATTGCTACTACTGTATACATTACTCAAGCTATTGGATTATTTGATAACACTAGAACACCTACCATTTTTAGCTATGTGGATTCTCACTCATCTATCACCATGAAAAATGACGTTTAATACATAAATTTCACCTAACTTATTATTTTTCTCTAAAACATTTTAATATTGTCAAAAATGACATCATAAACCTCTTTCTTATACCATTTTTCTATAACCTTTATTAAATTCTTGATTTAATTGTTTCTACAAACTAGGTCATGAAAAATTAAACTTTAAATAGCTTGTAGCATAATAAGGTGATATAGTCTAAAAAAAATCCACATTAGGTGAAACTCTATCAAGAACATTCCTATAAATTATCTTATGCCACCTATTATGGATTTTAAGATTTAATTATTTTTGTAATACTTGTCAATTTGCATGACTTCTCCTTGGTCTGAACTAGAATGATGAGAAACCTCTTCTCATGTCAATGTTAGATATCAATATTTGATGCAATTAACTTGTATAAATCTATTGATTACTAAGGCTCAAGACAAGTATTATTAACTACACAAAAAGCACATAGTGAGAAACACTTACAACATTAGTTGTTGAATGACAACTTTGATTGGACATAAAACCTTGTCATTTTAAACACTTGGTGTATTTGTAATTAGGAATGACCCAACAAGTGATTTTGACACAAATAAAATAAAATAAAATTTGACATGTTTGAAAATAGGGAAACACACCCCATATTCAAAAATAGTATTCTTATAATTGGTCAAAGCTTGTGAACATGATGGTGGGTCTCAGTTTAGTGTTGATGTTCACTATCTCCACTCAAGCCCTAAACAAAAAATTGAAAGATGAGGTTAATGAAGTGATCCTCTTCTTAACCAACAAGGCTCCCTAAGATAAAGTTCTACTTGAAAAATATAATGATCTTCTAGATGATAAGGTAATGATAGTTAATGTGAAAATAAGAGAGAACAAATAGTGAAGGTCAATAAGGTGATGAGCAATAATACTTTGGCACTCTAAAGTGTTAGAACTAGTTAGCTACTTAGAGTAGACCTTGAAATGAATGACGAGGGACATAATATCTACAGTTCAACTAGGTTTCCCCTACTAATAATTGGATATTGATGTAGTGCTCCAAGGAGAAGAATTCAAAACAATGATCATAAGCAAAGAAGAAATAGAAGTGGTTATTTATATTCTTCCATAGCTAGAGTTAAAAGTGAAGGTTGTTGTGGAAAGAATCAAAGACATTTCCCATCAAGTCATAAGAATATACTTTATGAGTTACTTGAACTATAGAGATTTCCTCTTTGTCTGCGCCTTAGGGACAAATTTTTGGCATTAATATCCTACATATCCTTGATTTTTTCTTCAATGCACTTCATTACAAAGTGTAAATATCATCATTTTCATTTAGATTTACTTACTCCACAAGTTTTAGTTTCAATGATATCATTGATATAAAGATTCAAACCATTGATCTTTTTAAGATCAAATAGTTTTTTCAAGAAAAAATATTAGAAGCTAATATTTTTCAAATTTATTTTCTCATGCACTATTGGTCAATAATGAACACATCAATACAAAGGCCCTAATCTGAAAAGATACAAAATAATATTTCTAAAGGACTAAAAAATTGTCAATATTTCTCTCATTGATCTAATGGAATGAATGATATTTCATTTTATATTAATCTTACAACTTAAAATTAGTGCACCATTGGATATAAAATATTGAGCTATCAAAGACGCAAGTCCCAAGTATTGTGTCTTTTTGGATACAAGTAATATAAAAAAGAGTGAATACGAAGTTCTATATATCTGCATTATGTTCTTCAATATATGTCAGTGCACAATATGTAATTACCATTGTGTTATTGGCCAATTGATGACATGAAAAATAGTGAGATAGGTCCATTTTTTCTTTCTCAAAGGAAATAATGCTTTTTAGTTTTTGGGCATGATACTAGTGATCATTTTGTAAGATCAATCTAGTATACACATCTTCAAGAAGGTTGTCAATCTAAGAAACCTAAGAGTTGTTCTATCCCTCTCATTTTTTACTTGAGCACCTGTATGTCCCACCATGAGAGGTTGTAATTAAATAATATAAATGCACATAAAAGGAGTAGGTGGAACCATGGTGTTCTTTGTAGAAATGAAAAAACTGATATATTTTTTGTTACACTATTAACTAGAAATAGATAAGGTACAATAATAAAAATTCCTTGAATCCATTAGATATGATTCACAAAGATACCTATTTAATATCAAAAATTAATTCAATGTTTTTATTAAATAAGCAGGGGAAGGGCCTTGAACCCTTACAAAATGAAAAAATAGATCCAAACAGCTCAACAAAATAGAGCCAAATAGCTCAGTAAAATAGACTAGACAAACACAACAAACCAGAGAGAAATAGTTGATCAGAACAAACAACGCAAGATTGTTCAAGGAGTAGCACTTGAACCGAGTAGAGCCTCAAAGGGCATGTTAAACAAGACCATGAAATTCTTAGAAGGATGTTTCTTCTTTCTGTGAACTGCAATCCAAGGAGAATCAGAAACTAAAACCAATAAATTTTGACTAGAAGGGGAAGACTCTCCTCTAGAGTAGCAAACCAGAGAAATAGTTGATACTTCAAGTAAAACATTTGAAACCAAGTCTAAATCAGTAGGACTTACTGCAACATTTTCCAATAGATTGGCCTTAGAGGAGGCAACACAAACAACATTAGGGCCAACTAAATCCAAAGGCCACACAACAGTATCCAAAAAAGGAGCAACACCCACCACAATCAAGTCAGGTGGAGCAAAAGCTAGCATTTGAGGAGAAGCATCCATCATAGAACTCATATTAAGCCTCGTAGAAGGAGAAGCAGGCCTAGAGTAATCATCAAAAGAATAAGTAGAGTCAACAATAGGGTGAACTGTTAAGTGTTCATAGAGCAAATTTTTCCACTAGGTAGAGGAAGAAACAAGGCGGGAGCCTTTAGAGCAGTCATGAGCCAAGTGGCCAACAACAAAACAATGTCTACAGCGAAAAGGAAGACCCTCATAATCCATAAGCTGAGACCAAGACCAACCATTAATCTACAGCGGAACCTCTCCAGGTAAACCCTTCAATAGATCAACCTCCACCAAAATCCTAGCAAAGGAAGTATGAATGAAATTATCGGAAGCCCTATCCACTTTCAAAAATCTACCAACAGCATTACCAATGCCCTCAAATGCAAAGAAATACCAAAACTGTAAGGGAAGATAGGGAAATCTTACCCAAACAGGCATCATATCCAAAGGTTCTTTCAAAGGGTTAAAAGAAAAAACCCAAGGCCTAAAGGAAAGGGGATGAGAATCCCATATCCATAGACCTTGATCTAAAACAACTTGTCTGTCCTCAGGAGAATTAAAACCCACCACAAAAAAACCCCTTGCAGAAGGGTAAATCTCCATCGGGCCATCAACCAAAGGAGACCAGTGACTGGTGATCCAAAGGTGAAAATCAGAAAGAGAAGGCCACAATCAACAAAATCTACAAATAAGAGCATTTTTGGAATATAAATCTATATTATCAGCAACTTCCTTACCAAGAGAAACAATAGGAGCAACCACAACATAATGCATAGGCTGCACAACACCCTGCCGAGGTCTCTTAGACTTCACAACATCAGCATAAGAAAACTGTCCCACACGAGAGGATGGGGACAACCAAGAAATAGTAGCTCCAACAACCTCCTCAACTCCAGGAGGTGAAGAAAATGCAACATCCACTACATCCGCAGTAAGATCCACAATGAGGTCATAACCAGGCGAAGACATGGGTTGCACTACAAAGTTATCTCCAGGACATGAGCAACTCCAGTTCTCATCTGGTCGGGAGAGACAGGAATGACCAGGAGAGGGCACGGAATCAAGGTCGTTCAAATTCACGCCTATGAGGGATAATCTGGAGTGGGCAGGAGCAGACGCGGCCATATAGCCATTCAAAAATTGATTGAATTAATTCAATGTTGAATAACAAAGTGCGAGCAAATTTGTTCATTCTAAACCTTTTTCTGAGTGTCATTTTATTTAGCTAGCTTGACTTTTAGCATACATTTATTTCAATTATTAATACTCTTTAGAGAATGAATTGTATTCTTTGTTCTTTGGGCCTTTAAGGTAGATTGTAGTTTGCATTGTAATATTCTATAAAAGAACTGAAATATAACTATATATTCTTGGCCTCACACATTTACAATAATTCCAATATATATAAATCTCTCTACCTTGTTGTGCCTATCCATGATTCTTGTTTGTTATATATTTTTCTTTTCTTTCAAATTATGTTATGCTTTAATTAATATATTTGAACATCTGTAAGCTCAATAAAATAGATAATCATTTTAATTGTGCCCTTTATAACTCTGGCTAAGGACACCTATTATAAAAAAAACATAAATTGTGCGCTAATTTAGTTGTAAAATTTAATCTTATTTTTAGTTTTTACAAAATTAAAATAATATCTTTATTTTTTATTTTTCCTTCCTCTTTTCTCCATGTGTACCATCATCTCAAATTCATTGAAGATTCAACTTCATAATGTAGAGGTTATTATATAAATCAAGTCACACATTTATAAATTTTCCCATGTTGGTATAAGGATACATGAAAGGGAAAACCTTAATACCAACATGATGCCAAAGATAAATAAATCTATTGAAATATAAGCATAAGAACATATCAAACTTCTATCATCTTTATAATTGAATCTATCAAGGTGATCTCTAAAGACAACATTTAGGAGATTTTTTACTCAATCTATGAATGGTTTCTCCTAAGTCAAATGCCTTTGATGGGTGGGATTAATAGTAATGATAAATATCAAAGACAATTTTCTTCAACATGTAATTGGTCTTTATGAAGATGCAAATATTTTGTCCCTTTAGAAATTGAAGTGTGTTATAATGATATTCTTTATAATTTCCTAGATAAAATTAAGTGCACATTGAATGTATTTTAAAATCATGAAATGATAACATGTCCCATATACATGCATTAAGTTGATTCACAACAATGGATAGAAAGGAGTATGGATCTTATAGATAATTCTCACATATCACAAGATTAAACTAGGTTAATCTTGAGATACTCAAAGGGTACCTTGAAGTAAAATGATATTTTTGAGGTAAGGGAAAATGTATGGAAGTGTGATTGAGGGTATAGTAATAATTGATATATTCAAAGATGCATCAAAATAAGTGTGAATGGAGGTAAATAGAGGTTGATAGAGAATTGAGAAATGAGTTAAACCTAGAACAAAAACATAGCGACTTATGGATATGCTATTGCATTAAAATATTTCATAAATGTAGATACAAATTGAAATGAGAAATGGTATGGGTATGAAATCAAGTATATTTTTATTAATTTTAATGGTTTGGTCTTTTTTTTTGTGACTATAACATCATCATTCCTTATAGTAATTTTCATTTTTCATTATTACTAGATGGCTATTTAATTCTTTAAGGAAAAGTATTTTGAGATCAATGGTTGAATAAATTTTCTAAGGTATGTCTAAATTTGATTCGAGAAATTTTGATGCTACATGTACGCTCTATTTAAACATCACACTCTTCAACAATCAAATGATCAATAACAATCTTACGTCTCATATTACTAATAAATGATAAATAATTATCCTACTTTTATTGACCAAATTTTAAAATAACCCTCTATAAAAACTGGTGAAACTTTTAAGTATATACAAACACTACGTAGTTAACAAACTAGTGGATACTTTGGCAGCCTTTCAAATGTATTCGTTGCAGCTCACGATATGTTTAGTGAGTCTGGACAAATTAATGAGAATGTCTTTGAACAACTACTAAACAATGATAGAGTTCTTTTCTCAAACTCGCTGAAACAATGTTCTAGGAGAGTTTATTCTTAACCTAAACTCACACAAACAATCCGTGTCCAGAACTTATTCTTAACCTAAATCACCCAAACGATCTTCTTTATCAATTTTACGTGATAGAAAGTTTATCATTCTTGTCTCATCTTCAGCAGCTTGTGCATTTCACTTGCAAACGCCTCGACATTTGCTTTGGAAGACCCTCCATCTTCAACAGTTTTTCTTGCCATCTCCTTGAGCATCTTCCCCCTTGCTCGCATCTCTTTGCCTTTATCGTCACGAAGCACTTGCCGTAAAACCTCCTTCACTTTTCCTTCTTCAGGAATCCCAGGGATATGTTCACAGAACTGAATCCCCATGCCCAATTGTGCCAGCTGTCGTAGATTGAAAAACTGATCCCCAAACATAGGCCATCCGATTGTCCGTACTCCAAGAGCGATGCTCTCAAAAGTTGAGTTCCACCCGCAGTGGCTCATGAAGGCGCCTACGGAAGGATGAGAAAGAATCAAGAGCTGCGGCGCCCAGCCCCATATGACAACCCCTCTATCCTTTGTTCGTTCCAGAAAGCCCTCAGGCAGATACTCGCTAGCGCGATCTGCATTGCTTGCGGTGGCGGGTTCGATCCTTGGTGTCACTTTGATAGCCCAAACGAAAGGCTGCTGGCTGGCTTCCAGGCCTCTTGCCAACGCCTTTGTTTGCTGCTCCGTGAAGAATATCTGGCTTCCGAATGAAACGTACACAACCGAGCTTGCGCTCTGAGAGTCAAGCCACCCGACGAGCTCATCCTCGGCGACGTCCGCCCTTTTTCCTCGCCCGCTAGCTGCTCCAGTGAAATAATTCGGTGGGAGCATGGGGCCTATAGCCCACACTGGTTTACCCGTCAGCTTTCTCAGGTGCTACAGATAAACAGGCTAGAGCTCCTCGAAAGTATTGAAAACCATTTCGGAGCTGCCTTTACTGATGGACTGTAAAATCCGCAAAACAATATCCAAGGTCGGATCTTTTATGTTGAAAAAATCTTGGGCTATCTCGTGTCTCTCAAATCTGTGAGGCCACGGCAGGTCCAGCTCAACACAACACAATTCTTCCCTTCTTTCTCGTCCTTCTCCATAGTCGCAATCGTACGGGAAGTTGAGATCAACATGCTGACCGCAAACCCCCCCAACACATTAAATTCCATGCAACAAATCTTGAACTTTTCAGCGGTCTGTCTTCCCCATCCCATGAACGTATCATAGACAACACAGACTGGAGCAGCTGCTTCTGCTCCGTGTTGTTGAAACTGGCACTCCATCCACGCATTGAAGGGCTGTTGAAGCTTGCTAGCCAGTGCAAATATAAGGCCATGGGAAGCCCTGGGAAGAAGGTCAACACTCTCTCGTCCTTCCGGTAGGCCGTCCACAAGCGGCGTGGGAAGCACTACCAAACGAATATCAATACCGTTGTTTACAGCTTCAACATCAGAGTCTTGCAAGCGGGATACGTTGGCGGGCGTAGTGACATAGCTGACGGTCAGACCTTGGGACGCAACAAGCCTTGATAGGTCCAGAAGAGGAATGGAGTGGCCAAATGCAGGAAAAGCCAGCACCACAACATGGGGTTTCTGCAGTCCCTCCATTACAATTAAAGAAACCTAAACGAGGATCTCAAGGACTCAAGGCTTATGGAATAGCTTCGTCATATTTGCAGAACCTTTTAAAGAGTACTCCATACAACTAAACTTCAAGATTTGTGGAGAAGCGCAGGAATCCCTAAAGCTCCCGGGGCCAAATCATAAGACATGATATCATACAATGAGCCACAAAATTTATCGGCAAGAATGGTTGTTGGATTCGACAGTTGCGGTTAAAGTTCACAGTCGACCTTCATCCTCGTCAGCTTTTCATGGCGGTTATGCAGCCAACGTTTCCCTTCAAACATCGTACTGTTGTAGTAGACTTTCTTGGCAGAGTGTAAGCCGAATCCCTTTCAATATTTTGGATTGTATTTGTACCGAAGAGATGAGCCTTCCCTTTCAATATTTTGGATTGTATTTGTACCGAAGAGATGAGCTTTCTCTTTCAATATTTTGGATTGTATTTGTTACAGAAGAAATAAGCTTTCTGCAAAAAAAAAAATAATATCTAGTCTTGAGAGGAGGTGTTACGTTCGACATGCGACTCCAATAAATTTGACAATTTCTTGGTGTTAGTTTGGAGATGTGGCTCCAATAATTTCGAGTTTTTCTTCTTGTAAAATAAAATTGCACAATAATCTTTAATATGTAAAGAAGGTGCATCTCATGTTCTAAACTTTTAGTTAGAAAAATAAATATATTATTTGAGTTATTAAAAACCATATATAGATTTTGAAACAGTAATAATTGTTGTTAATGTTTAAAAGGTAAACATTTAAGGAGGTTTTTCATAAATCTATCACTTCTATATATCAAAAGGAATCATGAAACTAATAAATCATTTTTCATTCAAAAAGAAAGTCTTACAAGATTTTACATCTTAAGATTTTTTTTAATTGTTACTTACGTACATAGCATCAAACATATCTTTTATCCATCCTTCTCATGTTACGATGATAGAAAAAATTAATTATGTTATGTTTTCTTATTATAGTATTATTTTTTCATTGCTTTCAACTAAATTATATCATAATTTAGTTGGCTTGCAATATCATTCCATTGTATATTTTTCAAGTCAAAACTTAAATGGCACTAGCTTGCACTTGTTTTAAACAAAAACAAAAACATATTAACTTCCATAATGCATAGTTGAGAAGTGAATCAAAGACCATTGTTAATTACACTAAGGAGGGTTACAAAAAGGTTTTTTTAGCTTCTTGTTCAAACATTGGTGAACACCTAAGTCCCACCTAATATAAATGCATTTTATACTCAAAATGTAATCAATATATTATTTTGTTCTTTATTCTCTACACTATTTAAAGAAATAGTTGTTAAAATTGATAATGATGTCAACTTAATGTCCCTTCAATATAGTATTTCATTCATTATTATTTGTACTATTTGAAGAAAGATTTGTGTAGACATCTTCTCCTTAACTAATTCCCTCTTACATCTATCCAAAGGGTTCCAATTTTGCAATTTGATTATTATAATTCAAAGATTAAATTGTAGGTTCTAACTTTTGATTTTTTATTGTTGTGTATTATTATAGATCTCTCAAGAGGACTAGTAGGGCCCATTGAGTGCTTTTAGAGTTTTGACACTGACAAATTACTTCATTTTTTTCTTTGGTTCCTTTTAGTTCAAATTATATGTTTCAACAATATTTCTTCAACCATATAGTAAATACTATTTTATTGAATAAATTTTGTTGTTGTTGTAGGATTTCTTGTCTAGTTTTGAGGAAAATGGTAATCATTCATTTCTAAATAGCTAAATTTGTAAGGTGTAGTGTAGAGGAATTATTTAGCTGTGAATGCATCATCGCTTGGTCATCTGTAGGAAAAAAAAAAACCTAGTTTTAGAGAAAATATCTAGTTGTAAATGTAATGTTTGGATTTACAAGTAGGGATTCGACCTTTAGAAAACTATTATTGGTATAAAAGCCAAGAGGAAAAGTAAACAGCAATATGAATTTACTACTATCAACTAACAAGTGTACCTTATAAACTATTTTTGAAGAATATCCTTACATAACAATTATAAATCAACACATAATTCTAAAATTTTGACCAATAAAAGGGTTGCAAATTAATCCAATACTTCTCTCCATTCCAAATGTAACAAATTACAAATCCCCTATTGTAGGCATCCATTAAAATCTGTAAAAACTAAACTTGACATAGGGGTTAGTATTTCACAAATCTAACAAAATACCTCTATGAAATATCTTGTGAAGACTTCCAAATGCAATACATGACAAAATAAAAACTAAAGCATTAGGAAAGCAACAACAAGTCACCTATTCCATAGTGGATTGGTGTCACATGTGCTAGTGACCCTTTCCCAATCCTTGATTAATAGCTAAAATGATGAAGTGCAATGGAGATGAAAACAAGATTATTTCTCAAACCAAGAGAGTAACCTTGCATAAAATTGTGGATCCATGAATGAGAATGAAGGCCTTCTTTTATAGATTTTGTTGATGAGAGATTGGCCAAGATGGTGAATGTGGGACTAAAGATCCTCCAATGAGAAGATGACACTTGTCAAATGGTGAGTGGTTAATGGTTGTGCAAGATTTGGGAAGAGTGCCCATGAGAGGGAGAATTTGAATTCAAATTTGCAATAAATTTTGAGAGGGGGACAAGAAAAACAACAATAAATGCCATGTTTGACTTGTCATGTTGAGGGAAAATGAGGTTTTTAATAAATCAATAAAATTGATTTATTGTGCAAGTGGAGATATCTAGAGAATGCAAGTGGGATGGGATTAACATTTAATCAGGGTTAGATTAAATAGATGATGATTATGCTGATTTAATGTTGATTAGATGATTTTGACTTTTAAGACTTAAATATTTGTTTTATTTAAATCAGAAAAGGATGGAAGATGCATGTTTGAGATTTTAATTAAATAAAGCTTGATTTATTTAATTAAACTATGATTGAGCTTTTGATGATAAGAACCTGGTTTACTAGGTGAATGGATGTGATGCATTTGATTTATTGATGAATGGTCCTAATGCGACATCTAGTTTAGTTGATGAATGATCCTGATCAAATGCAGAATGTTAATTTTGCATGTCTACATTTTGCCCCTCTTTGAAGCAATGTACTTGTTGCGTTGGTTCAAAGAATAAACTTGCCGCAATCGAAATTAAAAATTTCATGATTTTTCGGATACCCCAGTGGAAAGTACACTGGTACATTGCCCCCTCGAGAGATTGAGCGAAAAGATTCGATTTGAGGGTCGATATCGCGATAAAGAGGTTAAAAAATGGATCGTTATGGACGATGATGCAAAGATGATTTCAAGATGCTTAGAATAACAAATCTATATTATCCTAAACAACTTAAATAATGATATGATATGAGATGGATGAGATTGATGATGTGATATGCTGTGATTATGCAATGGATGAGTTATGAGAGACTAACAGATCTATATTATGATGATGATTATGCAATGCATGTGAAATGATCGATGTTTCCTATGATGTATGATATGAATGATATGTGGTATGTTGACGGTTTGTAGATGCAGGATGGATGCATGATGGATGCATGACAGATGCATGATGTTAGTGTGGAAATCAGATATGACAAGAGGATCGAACAAGTCCGTGATTATGAGAGATGATGATGAGAAATGATGATAAGAAATGATGATGATAGATGGATGATTTTTCTTATCAAGGATTGGGATTTTCAAAGGGTCACTTACTTTATGTTTGATAACACGCCTAAGCACGATGCATCAAGGTATAAAGGACCAGGATGGTGTTGTACTTAGTGTGATGGACTTTGACTCGACAAATAGATAGGAGTATTCTTGTTACACGACATACAAAACCTTGCTAGGATGCACTTTAGAAGTCTCAAACATCTCGGACCAAAACACGGAAAGGTATAACCAATCAATGCAATAGTCAACAAGCTATCTGAAACATCCTCCATACATATCTAACAAAGCAAGTATTCCCCAAGTTATTTTACAAGAACGTCCAACAAACATAGCACACAAAAGAATAATGATCGTTGCCCCATTCCTATCTCTCTAAATCCTTCATTCGGATATCATCGAGGTCCTTGGACTGAGTGCAATAAGATAAGTCAAAAGAAAAAGAACAAGTACACAAACAAGTTGATGTTATTCAATACTACTAACCAAAAGGGAATGTGCTTTTAAGGATAAGAACTGAAACTTATTGCCAAAAGATAATGCCCATTATAGGAAGGATACATCCTAGGACATGTTAGTGGATGGTGGCACGTCATTTCGTTTATCCAAAATGTTCTTTCTGATAAATAATGCCCCTTGTAGGAAGGATTCATCCTACGACATGATGTTATCGAGATGATTGATATGGGACTGTTTGGATGATGGACTATCGACACAAAGACTTGACCAACTTGTTTATGTATTGACTGAGACTTGAGACTTGACACTTTTGAGTTTTACTTTTAACCTGCTAGACTTGTTTCTAACTGTTTCACCAAAGGTTGAGGATGACGATCAGTTTATTATGAATGGTGTTTATTGCAAGTGCAAGCGAGATGAGGCAGATGGATTTTTTCAAATATTTGGATGTTTTTGGAGTTTTACAATGTTTTGAGGCTATTTTTTGGTAGTTTTTGAGATTTTACAAATGTTTGATTTTTTAGTTTTTCCAATGTTTTGGGATTTTTGAGATTTTGACCAAGATACTAACCTAAAGACCTATCCTAGGGGCCTCGGGGGCTGATCGACAGATTAGCCTTGCCTACGTTATACACGCAGATACCACGTAGTTCGATTGACAACTTGACCGATTTACAGATGAAGATATACATGATGCGATGTCAGTTTGTTATGACGGACTCCTATAGGATTGACCTAAATGTCTCGGGGGATGATCAAAGATCAACCTTGCCTATGTTCAAGCTCAGAGACGACGTAGTTCGACAAGACAACCTTGTTTTTGGATTTTTGAATGACTTTTTGACCTGTTTTTGGATTTTGATATGTT
>VDFB02379711.1:204277489-204317588 GCA_007258455.2 Sequoia sempervirens | reverse complement strand
GTGTTACCGGTTGAGTCGTTCCCTTGGGTGAGTACTTTTTCCCCAAGGCAGGCCCTCTAAGATAAACAAAAGAAAGCAAAAACACAATCCGTAACTCGATCGATCATTGATGGCACAAAGAAAGAGAATGTACGCAAAAATGCCCCTACTCACACTCGCACAAGATGTTCAATTTTTAAGCCCAAATTGAAGTGTTTCAAAGCAATAAAATGTATTTTGAGTGTTTCTCTTGCACCCTAGATCACACAAAGCGCAAGGGGAGAGGATAATGACTCTGTGTAAAAGACAAAATCACACAATTCAAGCACTTGTTCGCTTTATAGCCTTCAAAGCAATTGTGAGTTTGTTTTACACCAAATGAAGTGTAGTTTTGATTGTTCAATTCTTAACCTCAAACAAAATCTAGTGAGTTTGTCCTAAGATTCATTTTAAGCCCTTTGCAATGAAAAATCAAATTGTTCATTTTAGACCCAAATGAGAATTAGTGTTCTAAAGCAAAAAGACAAAAAATTTCATAAATAAGTGTTGAACAAACACTTTAAAGCGTTGAAAAACACTTTGAGTTTTCAAAAAAAAAAAAATCCATCCCCCTCCTTTCGGTTTCATTTGCTAGCCTTCTCCTTCGCTTTGTACCTTTTCGCCTTCGCTTTTCCTTTGTACCTTGTTCACTTGCCTTTGTTCGCTTTTGGTACCTATGCGTTAATTTCTACAGTTGAAAATCGCGCCTACACTCCTCACCATCGATGCCAGGCACATCAAGATGCAAACCCTACCATCATAGCTGCAACAGCCTTGTTAGATTGATTTGAAACATAATAAAAGCATAGACAAAAATGAGTCACATGAACATTTATCTTATCTCATTGTGAAGAACGCCATGTATGTAAAAAGTAGAAGCATAAATGAGTCGAACGCCCTGTCAAGGGAAACATTATAAAAGAGCTTCAAGTGTGGCGGTGTTGTCCATGATCTGTCGCTTTTAATCTTCTACTTGCAAATCTCTATGTAAACTGTTTGACAGAACGCAAGCAAAGCAAATGCAAGTTGTGAACGCATAGACAAGACACATGAACTGTGTGACAAAATGCTTCAAATTAAGGTCATGTGAACTTCTGGACAAACGCAACATTTACAGCGTTGTTCAAAGTCAACAAAAGAAGTGACACAACAAAACTTAGAGACAACGATCATTTATCCTGCAAAATCTTCCAATATCATTTCAAAACAATATCCCACTATATTTTAGAGTTCTCATTATATGGACAAGACAGGGTGCACAAACTTCCATAGGATCAACAATGGTAAAATAAAAAGAAGACTTGAAGAACATGATAACCCTTATTCAATGTACTGCCATAAAGTTTGATGGAGTGTAGACGTGATTGGCAGGAGTGAAGCCAAAATCTTTAAACCTTTGCCAGCACCCTCGCTGCCAGCACATGATAGCTGGCATCCATTAAAATCTGTAAAAACTAAACTTGACATAGGGGTTAGTATTTCACAAATCTAACAAAATACCTCTATGAAATATCTTGTGAAGACTTCCAAATGCAATACATGACAAAATAAAAACTAAAGCATTAGGAAAGCAACAACAAGTCACCTATTCCATAGTGGATTGGTGTCACATGTGCTAGTGACCCTTTCCCAATCCTTGATTAATAGCTAAAATGATGAAGTGCAATGGAGATGAAAACAAGATTATTTCTCAAACCAAGAGAGTAACCTTGCATAAAATTGTGGATCCATGAATGAGAATGAAGGCCTTCTTTTATAGATTTTGTTGATGAGAGATTGGCCAAGATGGTGAATGTGGGACTAAAGATCCTCCAATGAGAAGATGACACTTGTCAAATGGTGAGTGGTTAATGGTTGTGCAAGATTTGGGAAGAGTGCCCATGAGAGGGAGAATTTGAATTCAAATTTGCAATAAATTTTGAGAGGGGGACAAGAAAAACAGCAATAAATGCCATGTTTGACTTGTCATGTTGAGGGAAAATGAGGTTTTTTAATAAATCAATAAAATTGATTTATTGTGCAAGTGGAGATATCTAGAGAATTTAAGTGGGATGGGATTAACATTTAATCAGGGTTAGATTAAATAGATAATGATTATGTTGATTTAATGCTGATTAGATGATTTTGACTTTTAAGACTTAAATATTTGTTTTATTTAAATCAGAAAAGGATGGAAGATGCATGTTTGAGATTTTAATTAAATAAAGCTTGATTTATTTAATTAAAATATGATTGAGCTTTTGATGATAAGAACCTGGTTTACTAGGTGAATGGATGTGATGCATTTGATTTATTGATGAATGGTCCTAATGCGACATCTAGTTTAGTTGATGAATGATCCTGATCAAATGCAGAATGTTAATTTTGCATGTCTACACCTATAAAAAAATAGTACATATAGACTCTGGTTTTAAAAATAAAAACTTAACTACATGAAGATTCATAATTAATGACAATATTGTTAAGAAAATAAGTACATACATAAACAATATTAAATTCATTCTTTTCGATATTATCTTCCGAGGGACAAATAAATCATAACTATTTTGTTATCTTTGTCCATGCCTTATTATTTTTTCCCAATGATTATTCCTAGTCCCCTATAACTTTTACACAATTTAGTTTGTGATAGAATTTCATGCTCTATTTAACTCAAGATATGTTGTAGAGCGAAAATGTTTAGTCTCGACAAAATAATGACAATGTCTTTGAACAACTACTATTGAGAATGAATGACAACTAAACAATGAAAGAGTTCTATTAAACTTGCTGAAACAATCTTCTAGGAGAGTTCTTCCCTACACTAAACTCACGGAAACAAATCCATGTAACTAACTTAATCATCCAAATGATCATCTTTTTCAATTTCATGTGATACAAAGTTTATCATTTTTGTCTCATCTTCAGCAGCTTGTGCATTTCACTTGCAAACACCTGGACATTTGCTTTCGAAGACCCTCCATCTTCGATGGTGTTTCTTGCTATCTCCTTGAGTTTCTGCCCCCTTGCTCGCATCTCTTTCCCTTTGTCGTCACGAAGCACTTGTCGCAAAACCTCCTTCACTTTTTCTTCTTCTGGAATCCCAGGGATATGTTCACAGAACTAAATCCCCATGCCCAATTCTACCAACTGTCGTAGATTGAAAAACTGATCCCCAAACATAGGCCAACCGATTGTGGGTACTCCAAGAGTGATGCTCTCAAGCGTAGAGTTCCACCCACAGTGGCTCATGAAGGCACCTACAGAAGGATGGGAAAGAATCAAAAGCTGCGGCGCCCAGCCCCATATGACAATCCCTCTGTCTTTTGTTCACTCCAGAAAACCCTCTAGAAGAAACGCGCTAGCGCAATCTGCATTGCTTGAGGTGGCGGTTTCGATCCTTGGTGTCACTTTGATAGCCCAAACGAAAGGGTGCTGGCTGGATTCCAGGCCTCTTGCCAAAGCCTTTGTTTGCTGCTCTGTGAAGAATATCTGGCTTCCGAATGAAACGTACACAACCGAGCTTGAGCTCTGAGAGTCAAGCCACCTGACGAGCTCATCCTCGGCGACGTCCGCCCTTTTTCCACGCCCGCTAGCTACTCCAGTGAAATAATTCGGTGGGAGCATGGGGCCTATGGCCCACACTGGTTTGCCCGTTAGTTTTCTCAGGTGCTGCAGATAAACAGGCTCAAGCTCCTCGAAAGTATTGAAAACCATTCCCAAGCTTCCTTTACTGATGGACTGTAAAATCTGCAAAACAATATCCAAGGTCAGATCTTTTATGTTGAAAAAATCTTGGGCTATCTCGTTCCTCTCAAATCTGTGAGGCCACGGTAGGTCCAAGCTCAGCACAACACAATCCTTCCCTTCTTTCTCGTCCTTCTCCATTGTCGCAACCGTATGGCATGTTGAGATCAACATGCTAATGGCAAAGCCCCCTGACACATTAAACTCCATGCAACAAATCTTGTACTTCTCAGCGCTATGTCTTCCCCATCCCATGAACGTATCAAAGACAAGACAAACTGGAGCAACTGCTTCTGCTCCGTGTTGTTGAAACTGGCACTCCATCCACGCATTGAAGGGCTGTTGAAGCTTGCTAGCCAGTGCAAATATAAGGCCATGGGAAGCTGTTGGAAGAAGGTCAACGCTCTCTCGTCCTTCCGGTAGGCCGTCCACAGGCGGCGTGGGAAGCACTACCAAGCGAATATCGATACCGTTGTTTACAGCTTCAACAATAGAGTCTTGCAAGCGGGATACGTTGGCGGGCATAGTGACATAGCTGACAGTCAGACCTTGGGACGCAACAAGCCTTGACAGGTCCAGGAGAGGAATGGAGTGACCCAGAGCAGGAAAACCCAGCACCACAACATGCGGTTTCTGTAATCCCTCCATTACAATCAAAGAAAACTAAACGAGAATCTCAAAGACTTAAGGCTTATGGAATAGCTTCATCATATTTGCAGAGCCTTTTATAGAGCCCATACAACTAAACTTCCAGATTTGCGGAGAAGCGTAGGAATCCCTAAAACTCTCGTGGCCAAATTGTAAGCCACGATATCATAGAATGAGTGACAAAATTTATCGGCTAGAAAGGTTGTTGTATTTGACAGTTGCGGTTAAAGTTCACAGTCGACCTTCACCCTCACTAACTTTTCATGGCGGTTATGCAGCCAACGTTGCCCTTCAAACATCTTAATTTTGTAATGGAATTTCTTGGCAGAGTGGAAGCCAAAATATCGCTTTAAATATTTTGAATTGTATTTGATACAGAAGAAATAAGCTTTCTGCAATAAAATAAAATAATATCTAGCCTTGAGAGAAGGTGTCAGGTTCGACATGTGACTCCAATAATTTTGACAAACGTGGCTCCAATGATTTCGAGTTTTTTTTTTTGTTTTCAAAATGAAAATGCACAATAATGTTTAATAAGTAAAGAAGTTGTATCTCATGTTTTAAACTTTTATTTAGAAAGATAAATATATCTTTTGAGTTATTAAAAATTATACACAAATTTTAATCATGGAAGAATGTGACAAAAGGAAAAGAATTAAAAAATTCCTCTAAAAGTCAATAAAGATTAAATAGAATTTAAATTTCCATTGGAGCATGTGTGATGAATAAAATGGAATTAAAAATTCTATTGGGTTATGGGTGGCATTTATTAGAGGGTTGACCAAAGGATTAATTAGGCTAGATAATCAAGGGTTTATAATGTGTAAGTGAGGGATTAGAAGAGTGGATTGGGCTAATGGAGAAAAATTAGGGACAAGTTGCAAGAATTGGAGGGTGTGACATTTCCTATTCAAGGATTAGAAATGTACAAATTATTAATCAAGGATTAAGCAAGTTAATCAAGGTTAGAAGTGGATTATGGATGATGTGACATTTGAAGAGAGAAAGGGGATGAATTAATTAATGTGGACTAATGACTAAATTAAATAAATTGGTTTGTTTATTCAATTTAGAGAGCAAAGGTTAAGATGGTAAAGTATTTAATCAAATAATTAAATACCTTAGAAGGCCTTAAGTAAATGATGAATATTAATTGAATAATGACAATATTATTTAATTAATGTAGATAAGAAGATGGAATACACAAAATAAAGGTAAATTTGATGAAATGTAAATAGTCAAATTTAGGTGTCTACACTATATATCAAAAAGAACTATGAAACTAATAATCATCTTTCATTCAAAAAGTAAGTCTTACAAGATTTTATATCTTGAGAATTTTTTAATTGTTACTTAGGTACATAGCATCTAACATATCTTTCATGTATTTTTCTCATCTTACAAAGTTAGAAAACATTAATTATGTTGTGGTTTTTTAGTATAGTATTATTTTTATTGCTTTAGACTAAATTAGAATTTACTTGGCTTACAATATCATTCCATTGCATATTTTTCAATTCAAAACTTAAATGGCACTAGCTTGCACTTGTTTTAAACAAAAAGACAAAGAAATAGTAGCTTCCATATTGCATAGTTAGGAAGTGAATTGATGACTATTGTGAATTACACTAAGGAGGGTTAGGAAAGGGTTTCTTTAGCTTCTTGTTCAAACATTGGTAAATACCTAAGTCTTATCTAATGTAAATGTATTTTATACTCAAAATGTAATCAATATATTATTTTTTTATTTACTCTCTACACTATTTAAGGAAATAGTTCTTTAAATTGATAATGATGTCAACTTAATGCCCCTTCAATATACTTGAAGAAAGATTTGTGTAGACATCTTCTCCTTAACTAATTCTCTTATATCTATCCAAAGGGTTTCAATTCCACAATTTGATTATATTATAATTCAAAACTTAAGTTGTAGGTCATAACTTTAAATTTTGTGTTGTGTATTATTATAGATCTCTATGGAGGACTAGTAGGGTCCATTGAGCGCTTTTAGAGTTTCGTCACATACAAATTACTTCATTTTTTTTCTTTGGTTTCTCTTAGTTCAAATTATATGTCTCATCAATATTTCTTCAAGTATGTACTAAATATTTTTTTATTGAATAAATCTTGTTGTTGTAGGATTTCTTGTCTAGTTTTGAGGAAAATGGTAATCGTTCATTTCTAAATAGCTAAATTTGTAAGGTTTAGTGTAGGGGAAATATTTAGTTGTGAATGCATCATTGGTTGGCCATCTATAAGAAAAAAAAAAAAAAACATAGTTTTAGAGAAAATCTCTAGTTAAAAATGTCTAGATTTAAAAGTAGGGATTTGACCTTTACAAAACTATTATTGATATAAAAACCAAGAAAAAAAGTAAATAGCAATATGAATTTACTACTATCAATTAACAAGTGTACCTTATGAACTATTTTTGAAGAATACCCTAACATAGCAATTAACAATCAACACATAATTCTAAAATTTTGACCAATAAAAAGGTTACAAATTAATCTAATACTTCTCTCCATTCCAAATATAACAAATTATAAATCCACTATAAAAAATAGTAAATATTGACTCTAATTTTCAGAATAAAAACCTAACTACTTGAATCTAGACCAATATTGTTAAGGAAATAAGTACATGAATAAAGAATATTAAATTCATTCTCCTCGTATTACCTTCCAAAGGACAAATAAATCATAGTTATTTTCTTATCTTTGTCCATGCCTTATGCTTTTTCCCAATGTTTATTCCTAGTCCCCTATAACTTTTACACAATTTAGTTTGTGATAGAATTGCATGCTCTATTTAACCCAAGATATGTTGTAGAGCGGAAATGTTTAGATTCTGGACAAATTAATGACAATGTCTTTGAACAACTACTATTGAGAATGAATGACAACTAAACAATGATAGAGTTCTTTTCTTAAACTTGCTGAAACAATCTTCTAGGAGAGTTTTTTCCTACACTAAACTCACGGAAACAAATCCTTGTGCAAACTTAAAGCAAAATAATCCAAACGATGTTCTTTTTCAATTTCATGTCATACAAAGTTCATCATTTTTGTCTCATCTTCAGCAGCTTGTGCATTTCACTTGCAAACGCCTGGACATTTGCTTTCGAAGACCCTCCATCTTCGACAGTGTTTCTTGCCATCTCTTTGAGCTTCTGCCCCCTTGCTCGCATCTCTTTGCCTTTATCGCCACGAAGCACTTGTCGTAAAACCTCCTTCACTTTTTTTTTCTTCTGGAATCCCAGGGATATGTTCACAGAACTGAACCCCCATGCCCAATTCTGCCAACTGTCGTAGATTGAAAAACTGATCTCCAAACATAGGCCATCCGATTGTGGGTACTCCAAGAGTGATGCTCTCAAGCGTAGAGTTCCACCCGCAGTGGCTCATGAAGGCGCCTACAGAAGGATGGGAAAGAATCAAAAGCTGCGGCGCCCAGCCCCATATGACCACCCCTCTGTCCTTTGTTCGCTCCAGAAAACCCTCAGGAAGAAACTCGCTAGCGCAATCTGCATTGCTTGAGGTGGCGGTTTCGATCCTTGGTGCCACTTTGATAGCCCAAACAAAAGGCTGCTGGCTGGCTTCCAGGCCTCTTGCCAAAGCCTTTGTCTGCTGCTCTGTGAAGAATATCTGGCTTCCGAATGAAACGTACACAACCGAGCTTGCGCTCTGAGAGTCAAGCCAGCCGACGAGCTCATCCTCGGCGACGTCCGCCCTTTTTCCTCGTCCGCTAGCTGCTCCAGTGAAATAATTCGGTGGGAGCATTGGGCCTATGGCCCACACTGGTTTACCCGTCAGCTTTCTCAGGTGCTGCAGATAAACAGGCTCGAGCTCCTCGAAAGTATTGAAAACCATTCCCGAGCTGCCTTTACTGATGGACTGTAAAATCCGCAAAACAATATCCAAGGTCGGATCTTTTATGTTGAAAAAATCTTGGGCTATCTCGTTCCTCTCAAATCTGTGAGGCCACGGCAGGTCCAAGCTCAACACAACACAATCCTTCCCTTCTTTCTCGTCCTTCTCCATTGTCGCAACCGTACGGCATGTTGAGATCAACATGCTGACAGCAAAGCCCCCTGACACATTAAACTCCATGCAACAAATCTTATACTTGTCAGCGCTGTGTCTTCCCCATCCCATGAACGTATCAAAGACAAGACAAACTGGAGCAGCTGCTTCTGCTCCGTATTGTTGAAACTGGCACTCCATCCACGCATTGAAGGGCTGTTGAAGCTTGCTAGCCAGTGCAAATATAAGGCCATGGGAAGCCGTGGGAAGAAGGTCCACGCTCTCTCGTCCCTCCGGTAGGCCTTCCACAGGGGGCGTGGGAAGCACTACCAAACGAATATCGATACCATTGTTTACAGCTTCAACAACAGAGTCTTGCAAGCGGGATACGTTGGCGGGCGTAGTGACATAGCTGACGGTCAGACCTTGGGACGCAACAAGCCTTGACAGATCGAGGAGAGGAATGGACTGACCCAGAGCAGGAAAACCCAGCACCACTACGTGAGGCTTCTGTAATCCCACCATTACAATCAAAGAAAACTAAACGAAAATCTCAACGAATTAAGGCTTATGGCTTATGGAATAGCTTCATCATATTTGCAGAGCCTTTTATAGAGCCCATACAACTAAACGTCGAGATTTGCTGAGAAGCGTATGAGCACGAATAACTCCCGGGGCCAAATTATAAGCCACGACAGCATAGAAACAGCCACAAAATTTATCGTTGGTTTGGTTAGCCCTGATTCGACTCTTGCGCTTCAAGTTCACTGTCAACCTTTGTCCTGACTAACTTTTCATGGCGGTTATGCACCCAACGTTGCCCTTCAAAAAATCGTAACGTTGTAATGTACTTTCTTAGCAGAGTGCAAGCCGAAATTTCCCTTTCAATATTTTGGGTTGTATTTATTACAGAAGAGACGAGCTTTCTTTTGATATTACTTGTTAGAGGAAATGAGCTTTCTCCCAAAAAAACAAATGGTGTTGGGTTCGACATGTGGCTACAATTTCGTGGTATTAGTTTGCAGATGTGGCTCCAATGATTTCGACTTCTTCTCGTTGCAATAGTTTATTGCACAATAAGTTTTAATAAGTAAAGGAGGTGTATATCGTTTTATTATGTTTTCTGTTTAATTTTTTTATTTTATTTTATTTTTTATTTTTATTTTTATTTTTTATTTTTTTATATTTTATTTTTTTATTTTTTGGCAATAAAGAGAAATATATTAATTAACGAGTTATTGAAAATTATATATAGATTTTTATTCAAGACAATTTTTGATAAATCCATCATTTCTATGATAAAATATCTATCATCAAGCAAGAAGGCCCTGCAATATTTTACAATTTGATATATTTGTAATTGTCACTAAGATATGTAGCGTCTAACATATCCTTCATCCATCTTTCTCATCTTATAATGATAAAAAATGATAATTATGTTGTGTTTCCTTGATATAGTATTATCTTTTCATTGATTTCAACTAAATTATATCATAATTTTAATTGGCTTGCAATATCATTCCATTGCATATTTCTCAAGCCAAAACTTAGATGTCATTGTCTTTCACTTCTTTTAAAAATAAAATATAAAAAGTTAGCTTTGATGTTACATAGTTGAGAAACAAATCAAAGACCATGGTCAATTACACTAAGGAGAGTTGGGAAAGGGTGTCTTTAGCTTCTTGTTGAAACATTAATGAATACCTATGTCTCACCTAATATAAATGAATTTTATTCTCAAAATGTAATTGATATATTATTTTGTCCATTATTCTCTACATTATTTAAAAATATAGTTGTTTAAATTCATAATGATGTCAACTTAATGCCCCTTCAATATAGTATTTTGTTCATTATTCTCTACACTATTCGAAGAAAGAGTTGTATAGTTTTCCATAACTCATTCTCTCTTACATCTATCCCAAGGTTTTCAATTTTATAATTTGATTATATTATAGTTCAAATATTTTATAATAGGTTATAATTTTAAATTTTTGTGTGTTGTGTATTATTATAGGTCTCTCACGAGCACTAACCTCTTCATATTTTTCTTCTTTTGTTCGTGTTAGTTTAGATTGTAAGTTTCGATAATATTTCTTCAACTATATAGTATTTTTTATCGAATATATGTTGTTGTTGTATGATTTCTTTTCTAGTTTTGAGGAAAATGATAATCATTCATTTTCAAATAGCTAAATTTGTATGGTGCAGTTTAGAGAAAATATCTAGTTGTTAATGCATCTTCTATTGAACATCTTTAGGAAAAAATACATAGTTGTAGAGAAAATCTCTATCTATAAATGTGATATCTAGATTTTAAAAGTTGGGGTTCAACCTTTACAAAACTATTATTGGTATAAAAGCCAAGAGGAAAAATAAATAGTAATATGAATTTACAACTATCAACTGACAAGTGTACCCTATAAACTATTTTTCAAGAATACCCTTACATAGCAATTATAAGTCAACATATAATTCTCAAATTTTAAATGATAAATGGGTTGTAAATTAATATAACTTACCTCCCTCTATTCCAAATGTAACAACTTAATAATCCCCTATAAAAGTAGTAAATATTTACTCTAGTTTTATTAATAAAAACTAACACTACATGAATGTTGACGAATAAATAATGATGATATTGTCAAACAAATAATTACATGAATAAAGAGTTATAAATTCACTTTCTTTGGTATTACCTTCCAAATGGCAATGAAAGAATATTTATTTTCTTATATTTTTCCATGCCTTATACTATTTTCCCAATGTACATGCATAATGCTCTAAATATTTATAAATTTTAGTTTGTGATAGATTTCCATTCTCTATTTAATTCAAGACAAGAAGATGGGAGAAATAAAGATGCAATAGCATCCAAAGGTGTAAGAGAAATATTGCATCACCCAAAAAAATATTTTGTTTAATTTTAGATAGATTTGGCTAACAACAATGAGGTTTATTTCATCTGAAAAGTGCTATAAGGACTAAATTTGTAGATTTCTTATGTTCAAAATTTTTGTATTCTAGAGCATGTAGGGACCTAAAAAATTCATCGAAAGATCTAAAATTAAAAATTGTATATTACGACTAAGTTTCAATTGAGATCAAGCCTAGAATTGAAGATATTAAAGGTTTAAGCTCCCAGAAGTCTTATAGAATTCTTTTAAGTTGAGTTTTGGGGCTTCAAATTATGTTTTGAGGCCCTTAAGTTTGAGAAAACCCATTTATGTATTTTTGATGCTATAGAGCTCTTCAATCCCTTCATTTTAAAATAAAATGGACACAATGGAACACTTGGATCAAAACTTATGGCTCCCAAAAGTTGTACTCTTTTAGGAGAGAAATCCAATTTTTTAAAATACACTTGGAGGAACCAAAACCCATATAGGGCATATTTTTTGATATTTTCCATGGTAGGGAATAAAGGAGTAAAATGTGCTAGGTCATGAAAAGGGGGAAAATGTATAAATCATATTTACTTTTGGAAGCCACAAAGAGGCAGAAAGCTCCAAAGCAAGGGGAAATAATTTGTAGTGTGTTGTAGCCTATTGAATGTTTCATTTCATATTTCTATTATGTAATCAGGCATAATTTTAATAAATTAATCCATATTTGCATGTGTGAAATCTATGTTGCGTATTTTTGAGCTAAACCCTATCAATAATTGATTGAGGTACATTGATAATGATTATCCCCTTTATAGCCTCTTCATTACATAATATTTGGTTGGCCGGTATAATAAAATATAATATTATTATTAAATATAAAATATGATTAGTAGAATATAATAATGTTTAGTATTGAGTTTTATATCAGCTTATTTCATTAGGAAGCATCTTTGTATTTCCTTAAGATATTTCTTTTGATGATATTTTTTATTTTCCTTCAATGAGTCAATTTCTCTCTTTATTTTTTTCATGTGTTCTTATATCAATTAGTTTCAAATCCAATGGATGAAAATCTTGGATTTAGAATTCTCAAAGTCTTTGATCAAGCTTTACCAACTCCCTCTCTTCTGGGTTATCATAGATATAGAACCCTTGAAGGTTTCATTTGGTGTTCCTTCTAGATATTCCTTTGTGGGTGAAGCCACAATAGTGGTTTACAATTTGATGGAGGAAGAAAAAATCACCAAAAATAAGCCCATGGAAAAAAAATTGATTTTGGGGGTTCGAAAAAACCAAAAACATGTTCGGTCGAAACAGGGTTCGAGCAAACCATATTAATGCACACACGGACAAAAAAAATGAAAAACCCCTTTTTGGAAGGGGGTTTGGCCGAACCTGGGTTTGACTAAACCCAGGTTTGAGTGAACCCCTATGGGTTCGACCGAACCCCCCTTTGCCCTCATTCTCCCCCTTAAGAACTTAGAAAACCTAAATTTTTATGCTTCGAAGCTCGGGTTGAGGATGAAAATGGAGGAATCTTCACAAACCCAACTAGAATCAGGTAGTCCTCAGAACGAGCTATCAAACGAATATGATTTTAATATGTTTTGGTTTGATTATGTATTTGTTTCTTTAGTTTTATTAAACATAGGTTTTTCATCAAAAATGAAGGTCTTTGTTTTGCACATGTGGACAAATAGCAGATTATCAAACAAAAAAATTGAAAAATATGAGTGCACCAGATATTGAAGTCCTTGATCCAACCGAAAAAAAAAGAAATTTTGATATATACAAAAAAAGTTATATGTTATACGGTCACGCTATGTCTGAATTGTAATTGGTTTGACTTCAAAACTTGATTAAAGAAAAAATATTCAATAAAAAACTATCTAACCAAGTGGAGGCACTAGATATCAGAGTTACAAATCTAAATTCGAAAGAATTAGAATTTTATCTTTATAGAGAAAAATTTATGCGTTAAACGGTGTGCGTCACATTTTAAAAATGTTGTTTTCTGAAAAAAACCAGTTTTCGTGGGAGATGGAAAAAGAAGTGCAATCTGATTCCAAGAATTTTGAAAAAAAATATTTTTAGAATCTACAGAAAAAATGTGACGAGACTCTAGTTTGCATCATCTTCAAATTCCTCACGGTTTAGCCACTATATGTGCCCGAATGTGAAGATTTAGTTAAAAATAATAATTTCAGTGTCCAGTTTGTCCAAAAATTGTAAACCACTATTGTGGGATCACCCTTGCATCCCTCTTTCTAATCTCCCTAAGGGTTTCTATCTTTAAAACTTATTAGATATATTCTCTTTTTTGTAGATATTACACAATAAAAATTTGCAACTCATTTTTTAGGCTTTCTATTTTTGTTGAGGATTCTAGTGATTACTAAATTGATCTTTGACTTATTTAACATGTCTAACTCATCAAAAAAAAAATTTAATTTTTTTTTAAATTGAAGCTATGATTCAAAATTTATGCCCTTCAAAACGAACTCTAATGAAAATACTTAATTTAGAAAAGAGTTATTTTACTCATCTTTCTATAATGGCTCCTAAGTGATATATCTAGTGAGAAAATAGTTTGGAAAGGTCAATGCATATGTGTACTCTCTAGCAAATTTTATAAAATCCAACAAAGAGAAAATATATATCATGCAAGATATGGTTGTAGGTTTTCAAATGGAACTCCAACATCATCTACCCAATATGCATGCCACTTGAACCCCTACCTTCAAAATTAAAGTGAAGGATTCCATTCCCAAATTTGATGGAAGTACATAACATAAAATTTACATACACTTGCAATTTCATACTATATTTGGTGCTCTCTTTGGTGTTTGCCTCTTTGGTGCCAAATTTTTAGCACTCTTATGTTATTTCCCCTCATTTTTTTGTCCTAAGTTTCTTTTTTATTTTATTTCAAGTGTGTTGGACCTTCATTTAGTTTGAATTTTCCAAAAACTAGTGCTTCATGACAACATCTAGGTGACACACTAACATACAATAATAACTCATTTTCATGGCCATTTTCAAGCATTTCAATGTTTTTTTTCTCTTGTAATCGATAGGTAACTATCATGAAGAGGTTCAAAATGGATAACCACTCCACTACTCTCCTCTTTGACTAAGTTCAAATAATTCCATATTCAATCTGTAGATGTCTAAATTTGGACACTTAATTTATCCAAATTCATCCCCTTTCATCTTATTTTCGTTAATTAAGTAATACTGCTATTATTTAATTAATAGCTTTAATTTTGCCAAATCCCTAAGGTATTTAATCAATAATACCTCATCTCTTTAATCCTCCTTCCATCAATTGAATTAAATAAATATTCCATTTATTTAATCCCCTTCATGTCACATCCTCCATCTTTTATTATCTAATCTTAATCCTTCTTCTAATCTCATCATTAGGATGTGCACATGCCTAATCCTTGATTAGGAGGTGTCACATCCTCCAACTTTTGCAAGTTGGCCTCTAATCTCTCTTAGCCACCTAACCATCATCTAATCCTTCACTAACTAGCCTAATCAACCTCTCAAGGAATTTTTAATTCCTTTTATCCTTCCAAGGAATATTAAATTCCTTTTCTCTTCCCCATGTCCTTTATGACATGTGTCCTTAGTCAACCCTACTAAATGATTTTCTTTTTTGACAAGGCATCTCCACTTCCCCATGTGAATTTTTAATTCACTTTTTAATCCCCCAATGCATTTAAGGAATTTTAAATTCCTTCTCTCATCCCCATAAGGATATTTGAGGAATTTTTAATTCCTCACATGTCCTCTCACCCACATGGGGACAAGTACCTCCTTTATGAGGAGATCTTGTCCAATCCCAAGGTACTTTTTGTACCCCCTCCATGTCATGTACTTCTCCTTCCACCTTATGTCCACTTCACCTTTTAGGGCTATATCACATGCCACATGTCAAGATGTGAGGGCTTGTGAGTTCTCAACTCACCTTAGCCCTACATCTTGATATTTGGTGGCTCAATCTTGACCATCCATCTCCTCTAGGAATTCTCAAAAATCCTATAAATACCCCCTCTTTTCTCTCATTTTAGGGGAGATCATTTTGCTAGCCAAACTCTTGCAATTTTGTTTCTCAACTCTTACTTAGCCATTTTCTTGTTTTCATCCACTTGCACTCATCCTCACAACTTCATTTAGCTTGTATCTACTTGTCATCCAAGGAGCATACACATCAAAGATCGAAGGGCCAACCAAAGGATCGATTCGACCCAAGGTATAAGGTTTCATTTCGTTGCTTTTTATCTTGCTTTGTTTCCAACTTAGGCTAATCTTGAGGTGTAGGTTGTTTTGGTGTTTATTTGCACTCTTTGGCTTGCTGCTCTTTTTCTAACGCTCACATTCGACCTATCACACAATCAATTAAGCTTCTTATAATTCCATCTCTCTACTCAAAAAATTATGAAGTTCTTGAACCTATGTTCATTGTTTTCATCTCTCTCCATTGATGTGAAGAATATTATTGTGCTTAATAGACTCATAGAATTCTAATATTAGCATCTATATCCCAACATTATCACTTTCAACTTTCTGAAGTGATTGATGTGATATTATTTTATGTTGTGGGTCAAAAAAATTCTTACTTCCTTAATGATAGTGTCATTGAATCCCTTTTGTCTTAAATCTTTGGCTTTGAATGATTATAATCTTGTTTATTTACATTACAATTCATATTCTATTGTACCTATATTATTATACTTGAACTATATCTTGTATTCTTAATATTATTGTAGTGTAGAAAATTGTACACTCTTGAAAGCGAGGTAATTTCACACTTAATTTGGATCGATTTTGGTACCCTTGCATTAATTATCCCTTTCAATCATCATTTATAGGCCCCTAAGACCCATTATTTCTGGTCTAGAGGCCCATTTGACTAAAAAATTCTATAAAATCACTTAGATCCCCGAAAATCCTGAAAACCCACCTCAAAAAGCTAAGGTGGGACTCATTCGCCAGCTTGGACGAATGAGTCCCCTTAGGTGGGACCCATTCGCCAAGGGTGGCGAATGAGTCCCATTTGGGGACTTATTCAATTTTGAGCAAGAAATTCATGTTTTTAATTCAAATTTTGGTGGATGTCGGCCTTTGAGATCTAAATAACGGTCAATTAGGTGTTAATGCCTATAAAAGAAAATTTCTAATTCATTTGTATTAACTCTGAGCACTTTGAGCAAGCATTTTTCAAGAGATAAGCATCAATAATCTTCAAGCAAGCTTTCACAAGAGCATTCTAATTCCAAAAGCAAGCAAAGTTGAGGCATTGGAGTAGCATTAAATTATTTTTGTAGGTCTTCAAGCTCACTTTCAATGAAGATCTAGCATTTTCAAGGGTTGATCATGGTTGTCTATGGTGAATCATGATGGATTCTAGGTTGGGGAGATGCAACTAGCCATCAAGCCAAGGCTAAAGACTTGTTTCCTAAGTGATTCCATCTTCCATTATCACTGTACATTCAGCCTAAGGAAGGTACATGCATCATTAGGGCTCATTTGGGGTGATTAGAGATCACCATTTGAAGTGAGTCATTCATCTTTATATTTCCATTATTGCATCATATTCTTTCACATCAGAATAGGATTGCATCATGTTTCAGATTTCTTAGTCTTTGACACAATTAAGGCTAGGATTTTCATGCACATTTCATTATTCCTATCAAGGTTTAAATATCAAACTAGGGTTTTTACTAACACAAACCCCCCATTATCAAATCAAGTTGAATTCTGTTTTGCAGGTGTTTTTCACAAATTCAGATCCAGAACTCAAGTTGGAAGGAAAGGGCAGGTGTTGAAGTGCAAAATCAGAACTTTTAATTTATGAAAAAGTGGAATGGGACTGATTCGCCAAGAGTGGCGAATGAGTCCCACCGTAGTTGTTTTCCAAATTTGTTTGTAGATTATGATACCCTTTTTCTTGAAATAGGCTCCCGTGCAGAAACCCTAGTTTGGGGTTGATTTTCCTAGATTGGCGAATGAGTCCCAATAGGTCAAAAGGTTGAAATTTCCAAAATTTTAAAGTTGTTTCTAGTCACTTCAAGGTTTCTAGGTGCACATCATTTACATTCTTTCTTTTTTGTTATGTTTTAATTGCATTTCTAAGGCACTTTCTAAGTCATTGCATTGAACTAGGATTTTGTTTTACAACTTACATTGCATTGTCTTTTCCAAGTTGAAACTTGGTGGTGAATCCCTCATTAGATATCATTCAACCCCTAGGACAGTCCCTTTGCAAGATTTTAATCCCCTTTGCATTGAAATCTCAAGGGTTTGTTCTTGAGTGAAGAGTGTGAAAGTTGTTTCTCTCCTTTTAGGTCCAAAACCCTAAAGGTGAAAGAGAACCCCAAACCAAGGTGATCCCACAATACTAGTTTATAATTTTTGGCCAAACTCGACAATGAAATATTTTTGTCTAACTAAATCTTCACTTTCAGGCACCTATAGCGGCTAAACTATGAAGAATTTGAAGATGATGCAAACTAGTGATTTGTCACATTTTGTCTGTAGATTCTAAATATATTTTTTTCAAAATTTTTGGAATCAGATTGCACTTTTTTTCCCATCTCCTTTGAAAACTAGTTTTTTTCAGTAAACAACATTTTTAAGGAGTGACGCTCACCATATAACGCATAACATTTTTTTCCATAAAGGATAAAATTATAATTTTTTTGAATTTAGATTTGTAACTATGATATCTAGTGCTTCCAATTGTTAGATATTGTTTTATTGAATATTTTTTCCTTAATTAAGTTTCAAAGTCAAACCAATTACAATTCAGACATAGGTGGACCGTATAACACATAAATTTTTTTGTATACATGTATCAAAAATTTTTTTTTGTTGGATGAAGGACTTCAATATCTCGTGCACTCATATTTTTAAATTTTTTTGATAATCTGCTATTTTTCACATGTGCAGAATAGAGAGCTTGATTTTCTGAAAAACCTATGTTTAATAAAACTAAAAAAAAAATACATAATAAAACCAAAACATATTAAAATTATATTCATTAGATAGCTCGTTCTGAGGACTACCATCATCCAATTGGGTCTATGAAGTCTCCTCCATTTTCATCCTCAACCCGAGCTTTGAAGCACAAAATTTTGGATTTTTTTGGTGCCAAAGTGTGAGAAGGTGGGAAAAGGGTGGTTCAGGTGAACCAACGGGGGTTCGAGCGAACTCCTAGGGGTTCGCTCGAACCAGGGTTCATTCAAACCCCCTTTCAAAAATGTTTTTCTCTGTGTTTTTTGGCGCCAATAGGGGGACCTTGCATTTAATTAGTTCGCTCGAGCCAAATAGTTCATTTGAACCCCAAAAACATTTTTTTTTTGCATGGGGTCATTTTTTGTAACTTTTCCTTCCTCACTCGAATTGTAAACCACTTTTGTGGGTTTACCCACCACCTAATTTTCACCTTTAAGATTATTATAAAAATAGGTTGTTTGTGGAGATTAAAAAACCTATCAAGGTGTTGAACTAAAGGTTACCTCCTTGCAACCACCAAAAACAATTTTTTCTCTCTATTAAGAAACAATTTTTATTAAGGAGAGATTTCAACCATTTTATGGGTTTTGTGATATATTTTCCTCTCCTTTTTCTATCATGGGTATGTGCAGAATCATGATGGGCCAAAAAGTGGCGATATGATGGGTATATGTAGGATATGTGGCTGACAACTTTGTTTTTACCCAAAATTGATGAAAAAAAAGGGATTTTAAAGGAGATTCTCAGCTTTCCATCAATATAAATTATGCTTTACTTTGAATTTAATAAATTATTATTATTATGAATTTTATATTAGAATTACGACTAAAGTCCTGATTGATAGGTTGATTGACAAACATCTATAGCTTTCAAACGGTACCACATTTTTTGAATCCAAAACTTTTGTCACATTCTATGCTTTGCATACTATAGGATTAAAAACAAAAAATTGAATTTCATGAAGTTTTGACCAAGTTAAGGTGGTCAGACATATGAGTTTTTATATTTTTTAAAAGTTGTAATAAAAAAGTAAATAATTAATTATTTACTTGGAAAAAAATTACAAAAAAATATGCATCACATCGAGACATGAGTCTTCTACTTATATCTAAAATATTATAAAAAAACATTATCATTTTATTGTGGTTAGGGTGGTCAGACAGACACCTACTTCTTGTTTTTTCCCTGAAATTTAAGTACTACTGCATTGAAATTTCAAATTTTCACCAAATAGATTTTTAAAAAAAATAAACCTAGTAGTTTAGAAGCTACATTCAATTTGCTATAGATTCTATTCTTACATATTTTTGAAATAATATAGATAACTTAAACAAATTTTTATGTCAAGTTTCCTAACTCTAATTTTTCTGATTTTTTCGCCACTTAAGGGCCTATTTTTTCCATGATGATCCTGCACATACCCTCATTTTTCATCCATCTTCTTCATCACTAGTGATCTATTATTACTTTTTCTATTTAAATCTTAAGTAAATAGGGCATGTTTTTTGAGGCATGTTCACATTATAAAATTTTCATCCATGGAGGACTACAACAATTTTTCATATACATCTTTGCTAAGTGATAGTGTTTGGACTAGCAAGCTCCATATTTTAGTCATAGGTTCTTCTATATCATCTTTTTCAATTTATATTATCCAATTGTCATTTCTATCAATAATTTTTTAGTAGTTTTTAATATTTTATCTCCTACTATGTTATTTACCTAGATAATAAAATTAAACAATTTTTGGTTTAAGATATTTTTATGTTATCTTACGTATAATATATTTTAAAATAGTAATAGATTAGTTTGTTAAAACTTAGACCAAAGCTGGTTAAGAGTAATTGATAAAGAAAGATAGTATTTGTTTAGTTAAGTCAAATTTTAATCTCTACATTTTGGTGAATCGTGTTGGATATATGAGTTTTATTTGGTTCTTGGATTGGAATGATTTATTAGTTTGGTGAAATTTTCAAAATCATCCCTAGAAATTTCATTTCTTAGTTTTATTTATATCTATGGCTATTTGAAAATCTGAATTTTATAATTGGATGTAGTTTCTTTTCATTAGTATAATTTTATCCATTTTTCCATGAAAAAATATTCTACACCACCACATTTGTACTATGGTTCACTATATTTTTGTGAACATGTTTCTTGATCTTACACAACCTTCTTTGTAAACTTTAAAACTTTAAATTTCTTATTTCATATTTTTTTCATATTTTAAATCATGTGTTATGAAACCTTTGATTAGTTTCACAACCCAATATTCCCACTTTGATAATGTTTCTCAAAGAATATTTTGAAAACATCAACATATATTACTCTAAATGTGTAAAAATACTCTTATAAATAGTCCTAATTTCATAACTTTTATTTTTAATATTTTAAAAATAAGTTTTCTTTTTTCTTCTAAAAACAAGGTTCAACCTAGTTCCACCAAAAATAATACTTACAACATGGATTTTCATTTCAACCATGAGGTCATCTTGCATGTCTCTCTCCAAGGTTAAAAATATTGGCCAATACTTGAGTGATTAAATGAAAATATTAAAAATTGATAGTATTTGTAATGAGGTCATATATATCTAGTTGACACCTTTTGTGGTCTTTTTAAAAATAATTTTGAGGATGTTTACTTTCTTTGCGAGGCTATCACACATTATACAAATTGATGTACCCACATTCATATAGTGTACCTCAAAAGATCTTATGATTCATGATCTAATGTGATTTGTATATAGGTTTTATATGTCTATGATAGTTCTCATAATACATATATCATTTAACACACAAATGGATACTTCATCTACATAATCATCAGTAATCCATGCCTCATATGCTAGTGCAGCATTGAAAATTGTCACCCTTGACAATTTCACACTAGGTTTTGCTACCCCTAAGTACTTGGACCTAATTATCCATTAATTTCCAATTTCATACACATTCTTGGAAAATAAAACACGGTAAATCAAATCATGTGTTTAATATTTTACCCCGGACACTTTTGATCCTAAAAAAGTAGGAATCTTGTCTAGGGTGCACTATGCCCTCTAGACCAACATTTTTGGCTCCATATTTGAATATGTAAGTGTAATTGATAATTTATTATTTGAATTAAATCTAATTTCAAATATTGGTTATTGGTATTTGATTTTCAAGAAATTAGAAGAATTACATATAAATACTGTAAGGTATTTTCAACATTTAAAACATTAAGCAACTTGGAGAAGGTAATTAATATAATTGAGAAGTACTCGAGAGCAATCAAGAGTAGAATTACCAAGATTGTTGTAGCATTTCATCATTCAAGTATCATTTCATATGTTATGTGAGTTTTTGTTCATGTTTACATGCATCTTGTTTATGTGTACTAACCCTTGTAGGTGATCAAATCAATTCAAGCCAAGAAACAATCAATCCTTGAAGGTGATGAGTGTGACTTTAGTCCATCAAGGATATCACATATGAGTGGTGAGATGCATCAAGGTTGTCAATTCATTACTTGTTTATCAATTAGCCTCTATCAAACTAAGGATACACTCTCTCTGAATCATAATTTACCATTATGGAGGTAGAAATACCAACACATGATTTTTATTAAGAAAGCCCCTATATGTCACAACCCGTCCTGTCCTCTTTGTGTGTAGTTTGTAGATCTAAAGTGAGTCAGAGGAAGATTTCAAAAACTATTTTTTCATTCATGCATCAAAAACCCAACAAGTTGACAAGTCACGAAATCCACATTTTCTCACTAACAAACAAAGTTCAAACAATAAGAGCTAGAAAATTGAAGCTACAGACTAGTGTCTTGAGGCCTACATTGTCAGATCTCAAAAATGAGGAAAATCCAAGGCACACTACACCCTAGACCTGTAAGATCAAGCTCAAATTTATACCTTAGGTGCATCTATGTCTACCCTTTTCATTTTTGGAACTCAATTTTGTCTATCTACATTGTGAACTTATTAGAAATCATAATAGACTGTTGTATTTTCATAGTTTACATAGTTAGTTCATTTGTATCATTCAAAATTAATCATTTACCAATCATAAATCAACAATCCATCACATCCACACACACACAAACAAGGATTAGAACCATGATCCACCATTCTAACTCTTCTTATTAGGATTTTTAGTCAAGTAGATTTGAGATCATTTCTAATACTCTAATTGGGAAAGGTGTGATTCAGGAACTAGATCCCTTTTCCAATCAATTTTTTTGGTGAACCTTACTGATTCAAATGCTAAATATCTTTTGATACCTGAATTAAACCTTGGATTATTTGTGTTCATCATTAATATATACATAATTATCATAAAAATAATTTAAAAAGTAAAAAAGAGTATTGCATTTTGCATCCAAAAGACATCTAAGGTTAGTTCCAGTCATTTCAAAGTAGATCTAGTTCAATATTGAATTGATAAATCTACATTAGGTCATTTAAAAATCTGAAAGAAAAGTCAAAAAGTGTTCAAAGCATTCATTTAGGCATTGGTATATATTAGAAAAGAGGAAAAAGTGCATTATTTGTTGCATAATCTTTGACAGTTTCTAATTTTTTCATATTTGTCAAGATAGGATCATTGAATATTTGTACTATACAATCTGAAAGTTTTCTTTCCAAGTATATTCATTGATTGAAGATTGTGAGAATTACTTACATAATTTTCTTTCATATTGCAACATCACAAATCTATTAAAATTTGGAAATTTATTTATTATCAGACTTGCACAATTACATAATAGGGAACTCAAACACTGTAAAACACATCCAAAATCTGAATCCTATAAAAGTACCTTTCTAGTCTAGGGCACAATGTGCCCTAGACCAGTCAAATATCACTGAAATTTGGATCACAAACTTACCTTTATGTCTTCTATGTGGTTCTAATCTCTGATTTTACATCCGGCTTGATTTTTTATCATTGTCCTTTACTTTATCTTCATAGTAGGCCTACCTAAGTGTTTTGAAACTCATATGAGCTTCATGTATAGATGTCCTACTACTAATACCCCTGTGAGATGTATTTTCAGACTTATGGCATCCCACACTATAACCACATATGCTATGGAGCCTAAGTCTCATAACTCTTTCAAACATGGTATTGTAACCTCTATCCAATTCATTTTAAATTTCATCCCTCATCCCACATTACCCATTACTTCCTCATAATCCAATACTTATGTGGACTTAGAGACCACTATTTCCCATTTTCTCGAAGAAAAACTAAAACAATTGGATAATGATCTAGAAGGTCTTCGATATTTTCTAAGTAATGAACCTTTAGCTAGAGAGTTAGAGTTTATTGTGGACAATCTTAAGATGTTGATAAAGGATTCCCAAGGAATAAAAGTGTTATGTATTCTAGCTCACATAGTTGATTCTAACATCCTTACAACAACTATTTGCACTCAAAACCAAGGAGGAAAACAAGTTCCTTCTACCACAACAATACATTTTGTTTCAACATTCATACCTCCAATCGAAGCATCAACCATGCAATATACCAATGGCCTAAATCTAAGCCTAGGATTTCCTAGTGTGAAACCTTATAGGTTTTTCACTTCACCAATAACACCTCCACGTTCATCACCTCTCATAAACATGAAACATACTAATCCATTGGTAACTCACTCTAGCTCACCATATTCAATAAACTCTCAAATCATGTCACCTAATGATCCAATCATAAACCAACTTTTGTAAAATGTTACATCACTTTAACAAAAAATCTCAATACTCAATCAAAATCAAAATGGTAAAGGGTATGTGCAGGACCATCATGGAAAAAACAGGCCCTTAAGTGGCGAAAAATTCAGAAAAATTAGAGTTAGGAAACTTGAGGTAAAAATTTGAATAAGTTATCTATATTATTTCAAAAATATGTAAGAATAGAATTTATAGCAAATTGAATGTAGTTTCTAAGCTACTAGGTTTATTTAAAAAAAATCTATTTGGTGAAAATTTGAAATTTCAATGCAGTAGTACTTAAATTTCAGGGAAAAAATAAGTAGGTGTCAATCTAACCACCCTAACCACAATAAAATGATAATATTTTTTATAATATTTTAGATATAAGTAGAGGACTCATGTCTCGATGTGATACATATTTTTTTGTAATTTTTTCCAAGTAAATAATTAATTATGGATTTTTTATTACAATTTTTAAAAAATATAAAAACTCGTATGTCTGACCACCTTAACTCGGTCAAAACTTCATGAAATTCAATTTTTTTTTAATCCTATAGTATGCAAAGCATAGAATGTGACACATGTTTCAGATTCAAAAAATGTGATATCATTTGAAAGCTATAGATGTTTTTCAATCAGCTTATCAATTAAGACTTTATTCGTAATTCAAATAGAAAATGAATAATAATTATTTATTAAATTCAAAGTAAAGCATAATTTATATTGGTGGAAAGTTGAGAATCTCCTTTAAAAACCCTTTTCATTTCATCAATTTTGGGTAAAAAAAGTCATCAGCCACATACCCATCATATCACCACTTTTTGGCCCATCATGATCCTGCACGTACCCTAAACCTCCACAATACCCTGCAAAAAATCCTTTATCATTAGCCATTCTTAAGACACCAATACCACAAAATATTGAGATACCCTGATTTGAGAAATATAATGGTAAGGGAGATCCTAACAATCATGTGTCTACTTTTACAATGTTATTTAGTGATATCAGTTTTGAAGATATGATTTTGGCAATACTTTTTCCTAGATCATTGAAATATATAGCCTTGGAATGGTTTTTCTCATTGTGAAGTAACTCAATCACTTCATTCACACATCTTTCTAGTGCATTTTTTCAACATTTTAAAGTAAACACTTATCCTTGTAGTGTAGAAAAATGTAGTCCTTTTTCACACTTAATTTGGGAATGATTAACATTGAAATGAACCTAATGTCACCTTGATCTAGTGTTGTAATTTTTTTTACATATTCACATTAGGTTTAGGGCATTTAAAGCTAAATTGACCTAATTTTTCCTTAATTTAGTGTTACAGAAAGTGTATTTATTTACACCTTCACATTAATTTTTGGGCCCTCTTGCATTTATGACCTTCATATCATCATTAATAGGCTTATAAGACCCTTTATTATGTATCTTGAGGCTTATTTCAGTTGAGATCTTGACATAATCAACAAATACACTTAATATCTTAACTCCCCAACATTTCCTCTACCTAAAAAGGCTTGGTGGGACTCATATGCCACCTTAGGTGTATGAGTTCCTCCTAGATGGTACCTATATGCCACAAGTGGCATATGAGTCCCATTTCATCCATTTTTAGGTTTTGAGTGGGAAATCAGGGTTTTGAATTCAAATTTCATGAATATTGACATTTGGGATTTAATAAACAAAAGGTTAGATGGAATTCCTATATAAACAAGGTTTTAAATCATTATTTTACCTAAGCATTCATGATATCAACCTAATCAGTCAAGAGTTAAGCATCCTAATACTTTACAAGAGCTTCATAGAGTATTCAAGAGCACTTCTAAAGCATTCAAGGGAAAATTTCTTCATCATTCATTGTGGAAATTCAAGATCCATTATCATGTCAAAGGCCTAAAGCATCAAGCATGTTGTTGAGCTAGTTTTGTGATGTAGCATTGAAGATCCAAGTTAAGCATTGCTTCATATCCAATTCAAGATCAAGATCTACATTCTTCATGGCCACTTTATGTTAGATTGTAGGTTTACATCTTAAGACATCATTCAAGGTATCATTGTTCATATTTCATATTTCATGTTTCATGTTCATATTTCATTGTTTCATCATAAGGTTTAATTACCTAAATGGGGTTTGACCAAGGCAAACCCCTATTTCTTAACAATCAACACATTTTTCTCTCTCTACATGTGTGATTGCAGAACTAGGTGTCTTGGAGCTTGAAGGATCTTTGAAGACTAATTTGCAATATTGAAGAAAGTTGTCAGAGTTATCTCCTTGCAAGATCACAAAAATTCAACTACAGGTTACAAATCAGAGTTTCCAACTTGGAGATTTGGCAGGAAGGAAGCTACAAGAGTTCACCAGAGAATATCAAAATTTTAGCCAAACCCTAAGACTGGGACTAAATCACCACTTGTGGCATATGAGTCTCAATACTACTTTTTTTTAGGCTTTAGGAGATTTAGATTTGTCCTTGTGAGATTCTAGTCTTGGCATAGAAACCCTAGTTTAGGAATAAATCACCTAGACTAGCATATGAGTCCCAATGGGCATTAAAGATCAGAATTTTAGGGTTTTGGAGCTTTTTTTGATCTCATCTTTATTCCAAGTGCACCTCTGTTCATTCTCAATTTGTTATCTTGATTTTCAGTCTCATTTCCTAGGTCATCTAGTTAGGTTTTTCACATTGCATTCATTTATTTTCTTTCCAATCCCTAGCCTTGTGGTGAACCCCCTTTTAGCCTTCAATCATACCCAAGGAAACCCTTCTAGTAGATCTCTTTCCTTAAGTCCATCTTTGGATTGAGATCTCTAGGTTTTCCTTGAATGAAACTTGAAGAAAATTGATCTAGGTCCCTAAACACTAGTTTTTGTTCCATCTCCCAAAAGGTGGAACCCCTATTTTCTTCATTTCATTTTGGTGAACCTATCCTTTAGAAAACCTTATTTTCTTATTTGGAGTGCATCATAGTCCTATATATAGCTTACATTAACTTTAAATTAGGTTTTTCATTAGTTAATTTGCATCTAGGGTTTCAAAATCTTGCATTAGTGAGTGCATATAGGTTGCATTTTTGCATTCATTTAATTTCACTAAAATTCTACAACTACAAATAGTTAAATAAAAATACAAGTTAGAAACCTTAGAATCAACTCAAAATTTGTTAGCTTCAATGCAAAAACCCTAACTAGGACTCATTCGCCCCTCTAGGTGATTTAGTCCCTATACAGGTTTTTTTCTTGGATTTCTGGGAATTTTGTGTTGTGTATTTTTCAGCATTGAACCCTTAAAAAACCCTAAGTGGGACTCATATGCCTCTTTCGGTGAATTAGTCCCATATTAGACCTAAAAATTCCTTTTACAACATTGAAAACATCATTTTTCATGTTTCTATTTGCTGCTATTAGCTATCTACTTTAGTTTTTTGAGTTTCTATTTCATTCATTTCATTCGATCTAGCTTAATTTGGTTTAGTTATTGCATGGCCTAATTTCAAATTTGCATTTACAACATTTCATTTTTAAGATTGTTTCATAGTGTAATCAGAAAATTACCTTGTTTAGAATTTGAAAATTGCATTTACACATTTCATTCTAGTTCATCGCATTGCATTTTAGGTTTCCACACTAAGTTTGTATAGATTAATTTTCATAAATGTTAGTATCTGTCTTTTCCAAGTTTGCAAAGAAAAAATTACTATCAATAAGCATGTTAGTCATTCATTCAATATATTTCCTAGTTATGAGAGTCTCTTAGTGCAAGAAAGTGAAAATGTTGACACTTTCCTTAAATCTACACCCCCTCCTATCTGGGTGTTGCCACAATAGTGTGTCTCACTTTTGAGACGTGCTGATTTTTTCCTGAAATCACTATTTTTAGAAAAAAAAACTAATGATTTAAGTCTTGAGAGGATCCATCTAAAGGGTTTTAATTGAAGAGGTATAGATAAGGCCCCCTTAGATCAAATCCATTGTAATAAAAAATAAAAAAATCACCCTTTCCCTAGGTATTGATATCCTTGTTTGACCCAAAAAAAAAGATTTCAGTATATACACAAGTTAGGTTGTATGACACACACATATGTCCAAATTATAGTTACAGTGACTTCAAAAATAAATTTAATAAAAAATATGCAACAAAAAATTATGAAAAATCATCCTTTATCTAGATATTGATGTTGAGAATCTATATTTCAAAAATTGGGATTTAATCCTTTATATAACACAAATGTTACTTTCTAAAAATGTTATCTTTTGTTTTTAAAATTGGTTATTAAAGGAGATGTTGAAAGATTCATGATTTATTTCAAAAAAATTGAAAAAAAATATATTTAGTATCTACACACAAATTTCCACAAATAACTAGTTCACATCATCTTCAAATTCTTAATGGTTTAGCTACTATAGTTCTGAGAAGATGAAGATTCAGTTAAAAATATTGATGTAAATGTCCATCTTGGGAAAAAAGTGAGACACAATATTTTGATTTCACCCATCTCTCCTATTTGTGGGAATGATGTGATAGAAGAAGATGAAAGCATAAAAAATCATGATAATCATAGTTTCTCTTCTCCTAATACCTCGAGCCTACATGTGATGGAGGTATTTCGGTGTTAGAAGATGAACTCATTGAGAATCATGATAATGTTGAAAGATCCTCTTCTATAAACTCTCATGCATTGGAAGATCTTATAACACAAGAGAATGAGATCATAGACACATTTCTAAACATTACCCTACCTAATTTACATTCACCTCTTGCTAGTGAGAACATCTTAGTGAAAGAGGATGCAGTTGTAAGGAATCATGACAATCATATTTAAGTGATGATGATAGGTTGGTGTTAGACGATAAAATCTTTAAGATCTATGACAACCCTATTTATGTTTCTTCCCCTACCTATCCTACTTTGGAAGACATTATGGGGTCCAAAGGAATGAAATTATGGACAATCATGACAATCACATTTGTTCTTCTCCTAGTATCTCTCCTAGTTGTGAAGAAGATACTTTGATATTAAAGAAAATCCAATTGATGAGAGTCATGAGAATCTTATGTGTCTCTCTCCCCCAAGGAAAACATTATTGAACAAGAGAATTCCATCATTGATAAACAAGAAAATCCAACCATTGATAACTCCCTTACTTGTGATGAAGTCACTTTAGAGGAACCAACCTTTGAATGTTATGAACATCTAGTTGTAGTTCTCCTAAAACCTCTCCTACTAGGGTAGATATCATGGTGCAAGAAAATGACAATATTGACACATTCCTTTCAAACAATAGTGATGTGACTTCCTTATATGATGGTGAAACTATGACACTAGACTCCCCTTCATTAGCAACAAATCAAACCGAAACCATTGAGGTATTGAATGCACAAGTGTCCATTAGATCCCCCTTGATTATTAGACCTCCTAAATACCTTGTGGGACATCTTAAGAATCCTCTAATTCTTTACCCACCATCACACAACTACAAACACAAAACAAACCAATCTTCACCCTTGAACCACGTAAGAATAATGGGTATGTGAAGGATCATGATGGGCCAAAAAGTGGCGATATGATGGGTATGTGGCTGACGACTTTTCTTTTACCCAAAATTGATGAAATGAAAAGGGTTTTTAAATGAGATTCTCAACTTTCCACCAATATAAATTATACTTTAATTTGAGTTTAATAAATATAATTATTATTCATTTTCTATTTGAATTACGACTAAATTCCTGATTGATAGGTTGATTGAAAAACATCTATAGCTTTCAAATGGTATCACATTTTTGAATCTAAAACATGCGTCACATTCTATTATTCGCATACTATAGGATTAAAAAAAATTGAATTTTATGAAATTTTGACCAAGTTAAGGTGGTCAGACATATGAGTTTTTATATTTTTTAAAAGTTGTAATAAAAAATTCATAATTAATTATGTACTCAAGGAAAAAATTTATAAAAAATATGCATCACATTGGGACATGAGTCCTATACTTATATCTAAAATCTTATAAAAAATATTATCATTTTATTGTGGTTAGGGTGGTCAGACAAACACCTACTTATTTTTTCCCTGAAATTTAAGTGCTACTGCATTGAAATTTCAAATTTTCACCAAATAGTTTTTTTTTCTAAATAAACCTAGTAGTTTAGAAACTACATTCAATTTTCTATAGATTATATTCTTACATATTTTTGAAATAATATAGATAACTTATTCAAATTTTTATATCAAGTTGTCTAACTCTAATTTTTCTAAATTTTTTGCCACTTAAGGGCATGTTTTTTTCATGATGATCCTGAACATACCCTAATGTTTCACAACAATTGAATTATAATATCATTTCTTATACATATAACACTATAAATAATCTATAACCAAGACAAACACCTTCAACATATCCCTCCCATTTCCTAACCCTATCTTTCCTAGTGCCCCTCATTTTCCTTCACATAATGAAAAGGAGTACAATCTTGTTGAACAACTAAAGAATACTCCCACTAAGATATCATTATGGGACCTTATTCAAGCATCCCCTCATTATCATAACATGATTCAAAGTTCCTTACAACAAGTTCCTATCCCTTCTAATGCGCAATTGAATGACATTGTAGCAATGATTCAAGGAATGAATGTGAACATTGTTTTCCACCAAAGTGAGATATCTCCTTTGGAAGTGTAAAAAAAAAATGATGCTTTCATGATAATAGCTATCTATAATGGGTTGGGAATAAAAATAACCCTTGTTGACAATGGCTCTACCCTTAATGTGTGTAGTGTGACCCTTTTGGATAGACTTGGTGTGTATAAATCAAGAATTGAACTTGATTACTTATGGATCTGAGGATTTGACAACGTAGGAAAGAAACCGCTTGGTGTGATTATTTTTCCTATTACAGTTGGAAAGGCCACATTACAAACTCCAATCCACATTACAACACTAGGTCACAAAGCTATTAGAAGATGATTGGGGTTCCTTAGATTTCACAACATTCATGGGAGAATACAAGATCATAAACAAAGACTCTAAAAAGGGAAAATAAAAAGCGATAATTATCGACACAAAATTCAAAAGACCCTTTGAAAGCATCCACCCCAAACACTTTAGAAGAAAAGACAACATACTCGACAAACTTTGATGAACTTAATTATGAGCAACCACCAAATCCAAAAGAAATGAAAAAGCTTTATGGAAAAGGTTATGAACTTATGAAACAACTTGGTTATAGTGGAAAAGGATGTGGTGCTAGAGAACAAGGTATCCATGTCCCTATAGAGCCTAACACACAAGGAACGACTAATGGTCTTGGCTAAATATTTCCCCTCGAAAGAAATAAACAAGCCTTCACTTAATATCAACACAATTACAAAATATTCCTCTAAGCCAAATTTAACATTAGTGCATCCTGAACTGATAGACACTAGTGGTATTCATTACTGTCCTTTGAAAGAAACATAGAAATATTCGCTTAATATCAATTTATCATCACACAAAACACTAATGATTCAAATTTGATAGATTTTACACCCCTATAAAGGAGAGTACAAAATCTCACAATCTAAAAATTCTTGTGTAAGTATGACACCTTGTACTAAGCAAGAGACATCTTTGTCACAAAAAAAAAACATATTGTACTATTGATCAATAGTGTATCTTGTCGAGACTCCTCCAAGATCGTTTGATATCCCTTCCTCCAAGAACAAAAAATAAATTTTACTACAAGAATTCATTTTTTGTGTATCATCGAGTTCATGGTCATTCTACTAATGAATGTAAGGCTTTGAGTAATCAAATTCAACATCTTAAGGATCATGGTACTCTTCCTTGTGTTGAAGCACCTAGTTCCTCTAATTGAAACTTATTTTCATTTCGGCTCATCCTTGTCCCACACTAAGTGGGGGTAAGGGGTTAGGTAGCCTTGTCCTCGTATGTCACTTTTCATTGTCTCTTTTGGGTAGTTGAATGCCTTTCATGTACATATAAGAGCAAGCTTGGGATGTGGACGGCATGCCTTAAGTTGGCTCGAATGTGACATACTAAGTTATCTTTTGGGGGCATCCCCTTTTCATGACGTAGCTTCATTCATAAACATATGACTTGGCATAGGGATTTTTGAGTAAGCTCTCATGTCTCCTTCTACTTTAAAGTAATTTCTCACAGTAGTGGTGTTAGGAACCTCTTTAAAGTGGGGGAATACATTGACACTCATGTTTCATTGTGCGATTTTTCTTTTTTCTTGTGATGCATCCTTTTCTTGGTGGTGTCATTGGGTTTTATTTCCTTTGAGAGCATGATATTTCTTTGACTTGTCCTCTCTTGGAGAAATTAGGCACAATGTTCCCTAAGAAGAGACCTTTTACATGAACTAAGAAAAATCCTTTTGAACGTATCTTGCACTACTTCTGCATTAACAATATGGAAACCTTGCATAAAACACTTTGCTTGCCTATGGTGTCATCTTGTTTGTTCATGAGTATCAAGCATACGAAGCTTTTCTTGCCTCATGGAGCTCAAATTTCATTGTTTTGTGGCACCTTATCAAAGTTATTAGGAGGTATAGTTTTGGTATGGTTGTACGTATGGGAGCCAAACTTAGGCATGACTTTCCCATAGCCACTTGCTTACGTGTGTGAGCACATAATGGCCACATGCATATGTGTCTCACCTATCTAGGGGCTCACCTAGTGGATGGCTTGAGGTTCCACTAGCCCTTGTGAGCATGCATTTGGTTTGCATAGTGGACATCATGTTTCACTTGTAAGCCTCCCTTTTTGGATACTCACCCAGTGGATAGCCTAAATTTTCGTTGCCTCAGAGTGAGCGTGCACCTTTGGAAAAATAGCTTAGATTTGATCCATAACGTGTGGGACATATGTTCAAAGCTTGATCCACCTTTTCTTTCTTTTTATTTCATCTTTATTTCTTTGACATTATATGTGTTGTGTATCTTGTTTTTTTTCATAGCATACACCTCGTGTGTGTCCCTTTGTTCTTATGTTGGTTTTGTGATAGGTCGAATTAGGTGGTTAGAAAGCAAGCAACAAGCCAAAAGGAGTGCAAATAAACAACTTAAAACAACCTACACTTCAAGATTAGCCTAAGTTGGAAACAAAACAAGAAAAAGCCACAAAATGGAACTTTATACCTTGCGTTGAGTCGATCATTTGGTTGGCCCTTCGAACTTTGACGTGTATGCTCCTTGGATGGCAAGATGCAAGCTAGATGAGGATGTGAAGATGGATGCAAGTGGATAAGAATGTGAAAATGGCTAAGTAGAGGTTGAGAAACAAAACTGCAAGAGTTTGGCTAGCACAAATGATCTCCCTAAAATGAGAGAAAAGAGGGGGTATTTATAGGATTTTTGGGAAATCCTAGGGGAAATGGACGGTCAAGATTGATCCACCAAATATCAAGATGTAGGGCTAAGGTGAGTTGAGAACTCACAAGCCCTCACATCTTGACATGTGGCATGTGAGGTAGCCCTAAAAGGTGAAGTGGACATGAGGTGGAAGGAGAAGGACATGACATGGAGGGGGGTACAAAGTACCTTGGGATTGGACAAGATCTCCTCATAAAGGAGGTACTTGTTCCCATGTGGGAGAGAGGACAAGTGGGGAATTAAAAATTCCTCAAATATTCTCATGGGGAGATGGGAAAGAATTTTAAATTCCAAAGGGTGCATTGGGGGATTAAAAGGTGAATTAAAAATTCACATAGGGAAGGGAGATGCCTTGTCAAAAAAGAAAGGCATTTAAGAGGGTTGACTAAGGACACATGTCATAAAGGACATGGGGAAGAGAAAAGGAATTTAATATTCCTTGGAAGGATAAAAGGAATTAAAAATTCCTTGAGAGGTTGATTAGGCTAGCTGATGAGGGGTTAGAGGAAGGTTAGGTGGCTAAGAGAGATTAGAGGCCAACTTGCAAAAGTTGGAGGATGTGACACATCCTAATCAAGGATTAGGCATGTGCACATCCTAATGATAGGATTAGAAGATGGATTAGGATAAGATAAAAAATGGAGGATGTGACATGAGGGGAATTAAATAAATGGAATATTTATTTAATTCAATTGATGGAAGGAGGATTAAAGAGATAAGGTATTATTGATTAAATACCTTAGGGATTTGGCAGAATTAAAGATATTAATTAAATAATAGGAGTATTACTTAATTAACGAAAATAAGGTGAAAGATGATGAATTTGGATAAATTAAGTGTCCAAATTTAGACATCTACATTTTGCCCCTCTTTGAGATGGTGTTACGAAGTAGCATCATTTCAAAGAATGTTAAAACATAGAACCTAGAAGAAGATGGTTAGATTGGGAAAGATGCCCCAGTCATTCAAAGAAGTGACTATGAAGGAAGATGATGGGGGAAAAGATGAAAGTTAGGGATGAAGGATGCCCCCTCGAGAGGACATGTGGGTTCAAGAGAACACGAGTGGGCTCTCGAAATGGATGAGATGATGCAAGGGGAGTTGAAGAAGATGATGCAATGTGATGGAAGATTGGGAGGGGAGTGTGATGAAGGATGAAATGCAATCTAATTCAATTTGCCATCATCAGAGCACTGATTTTTGTTATAGCAGAAGACACGAGACACCAAGGTATGAAGAACCGGGGCGGATTAGTGTCAAATGCATAAAACAAAACATAACAAACAAGAAGGCTATCCCAACACCCCAAGGTCGCAGTGACCTTGGTCGGGCCAGGTATTGGGATAACCACAAGCACACAAGGATGCCCCAGCGTAACACAAGACCTCAGGGATCTTGGTGGGTACTACGTGGGACAACCGAGAAGACAGAAAAGATCAAGATACACCCCTATGTTGATAGGTCAAAGCACACCATGATATGATGGATCAAGGCGACAATGACAAGTGATGATAGGGAGCTCAAATGATAAACAAAAGCCAAAAGCATCAAAAGATCACAATTAATTTCAAATGTCCTTTGCCATAAGATCAATCAAGGGGATGGATGGGATTGATGAGGTCTGTTAGGAAGGATGCATCCTGTTGAGACCAATGATAGATACTAAATGAAAAGATTGATATGACGCAGGATATTCAGAACTGATTGGATTTGATGATACAAGTGGATCTCATTTGTTAAGATCTAGCTGGATAAGGGTGTAGCCTGACAACGCGACACGAGAGACATGACACAAGATTGACTCAAGATGGGAGACTAACACATCCTAGCGACCTAGGGGCTCGGGGGCCGATCAGATATTAGCCTTGCCTACGTGGAAGCGCAGAGCCCTCATAGTTCGATAAAAGGTTGACGACAGACCATGATGGAGATTTTGATGGATGACCAAGACAGGATGGAGAATAGGAGAAAAGGGGAAAATATAGATCGATGATGGATGGAACATGATAGATGATAGAGGATTGGATGGAACATGATAGAAAGACCGATGATGGAACCCCGAGGGTAGATCAAATGACCGACCTTGCCTACGTGAAAGCGCAGGGGCAACGTAGTTCGATAGAAGGCCAAAGACAAGTGATGGATGAAAGATGATGAGATAACCCTAGGTAAGGGGATAAAATGATTGGACTAACACGATGGGACAAGATAGACCTGTTGGATTGGATTGGAGGATGATGGTGATCATACAAAGCTCAGGGATGGGATAGTTATCCAAGTCATCAAAAGATGAATTGGGAGGACGATATGATGGATAGATGGATGATGAGATAGGATAGGAGATTGAAAAGATGTGTAAAAGAAGCAGAAGTGATGATGATGAGATAGATGGAATTGGGTTGGGTGGGGAAAATCCTATAGCGAGATACCAATGACAAGGTATTATGAGGTGGGATGAGGATAGAGGATGGGGGGGGGTTTTGATGGAATGAATGATGTCTCCAAGGACTGTATCACAAAGGAAGATAGATGCCCCCACTCTAGATATGTCATGTGCGGTGAGGAATGAAGGATGGAATACAAGGGGATGGGAAGATAAAAGAGTGAGATGGATGAAGATAGGATGCATGGATAAGGAAGGGAGATGGAAGGTAGCATGACAGGTGGATAAGGAAGATAGATGAGTGCGAATGAGGATTAGGATAGTGTGCGGATGAGGGAGATTATGCTAAGAGGTGCCCAAAGCATGCTTATGTTTTCCCTATTGTTATCAAGACCACAAGGAGGATGGAAGGATTGGGATAAATGAGATATTCCAAGAAGGATGTGTAAGCTCGATAGGATGGAGGGGGTGGACGAAAATGATGTATAGCAATAAGATGGGTGCATAGCCGAAAGTGTAGCAGGAAGCATAGCGGATGGAGGGAATGCAAATCAGGAAATTGCCCCTAAGTGCAGATGGGGATTTACGCATGACGCCTATTTGCCAGGTTTTCATCATGGTACTTATCCAAGGCGCTTGTTTGCCAAGTTTTCACCATTGGACGAATTATTTCTCTTTACTATTTTATTTTTTTGATTTTTTGATTTTTTGAATTTTTGGACTTTTTGACTTTTTTGGATTTTTTGGATTTTTTGGATAGTATGCGGAAGGAGATGAATAAGGATAGGGAGGCAAATAAGTGGATTTAGAAGACATGAGATAAGGATATGGATGAAGGACTCAAGCATCAAGTTCTATATGAGGTATTAAGAGCTCATGTTGGAACCGACTATTGTATGTTGGTACAACTTTATGAGGAGAAATGGATTATGCAAAAGGATGAATTAGAGGGATTTGATGGGGGAGATATGTGGGGTAATGGGTGGGATGTTGAAAAGTGTATGGATGGAATGATGGGGTGGATGTGTGATGGGGAGATGTGTTCAGGACCAACATTGGCACATATGGTGATGGATGTGAAAAGATAAGAGGATTGATGGATGGAGAATGTGGGAATAATGGAGGAGATGGGATAGTGAATTTTGGGACATAGGGACCCAAAAAAGACTTAGGAGATGAAAGATGGGCATGGTTAGCTTTTGGATTAGCAACTTTGGATGTTCTTACAGATTTTTCATTTGATGGCATTACATCTTTTTTCTTTGGGATCCACATGGTTTTGATTTTTGCTTAGTGGGCCTTTGTGGCTGATGGGTTTGATTTGGATTGTGGATTTGATTTTTCTTTTCTTTACCATGTCTTTTAGAGGGGACATGGGAAGTGTTGGATTCATGTGGGTGTTTAGATTGATGCATTTTTCCTCTGGCATCCAAAGTGCTCGTACTAGCAATGGGATGGGTGTGAGGGGATGGATGATGTGGAGCAATGTAGGTAGGAGTATGGGGATTACGTGTAGATGGGGGATGTTTAGGTATGTGCCTTTGTTGATCCTGATTATGGGACATGCGAGAGGGATGTTTATGATGGATGACATGGATAGGTGTTGGATGAATGAGCGAATGAGATGGAGGAGGTGATCTTGGGATATAAGGACCCAAGATGGATAGAGTGGGTGGAGGGACATAAGAACCCAAGATGGATGCAGTAGATGAAGGATGGGAGATTGTGGATGGAGGGATGTAAGGACCCAAAATGGATGGAGTGGATGAAGGAGGAATATGGACGGTTGTTTTGAGGTAATACGATAGAGGAGGAGGGATGGCAGATATGATTTGGTGGAGCGATGGGAAGAGCCGACATTTCTTTTGGAAAAGGCTCGCTGAGGACGATAGAGGTTGTACCAACGGTTTAGATTGTGAGTCTTGGGGAATAGATCCAAGACCTTGCATGCAGATTTGTTCTTTGACTTGGATGGGCTCTAAAATACCTTGCTCATGAAGGCCTAGACCTTTTCCTTGATAGTTCATGTTCTTGAGCATTCGATCCATGATAGGATTTTTGTTATTCTGAAAACATGATGCGAGTCCATTATTAGGTGGGGATGATGGGTGGTATATACACTGTGTTTTTCTTCTGCAAGGAGGCCACCATGGAAGAATGTGAAAGTACCAAGGGGATATGCAAGCGGTGTGGGGATAGCATTTTTAGGCGATGATGGGGGATCCTGAGAAGGAGATGGTGGGATAGCAGCATTTGGATGGGTGGTATCAGGAGAGGGATTAGGGGATATGATAGGATCTAATTTTGTGGTAGCAAGCTCATGCAATGGAGACGGAGATGGAGCAGTGGAATCTTGAATGTCAAGAGGATCATGGGATGGAATGGATGGGGGACTGTGATCTTGCGGTAGACTAGATGGGATGGTAGGATCTTGATCTGGAGGAGGGGATATGTTGGCATGCTTTGGATCAGGCTCTTGGCATGACACATCTTGTGTGGATGGAAGGATGACAGAGTGTTGGAGAGACTCTTCAAGTTGGGGAGATGGAAGGATGGAGGATTTGATGCAGCTATCAGAATGGATTTTGGCGTCGTGGATGGGTTCGATGACTCTTGGAATAGGAGGTGGATGTTTAACGGATTCGGTAGATGTGATGGTAGGAGATGGGGACTCAATAGATTCAGAGGATGTGATGGTGGGAGATGGGGACTCAGTGGATTCAGAGGTTGTGATGGTAGGAGATGGGGACTCAGTGGATTCAGAGGATGTGATGGTATCATCAATGATAGGTGTTGGATGGAGAAGGGTCTCATTACTAACGACCATGGATGATGGGTTGGGATGGCATGGTTCCATGACTGCAATGTGTGGAGTGGGGGATGTTTCCTTTGTTATAAGTCCTTGGAGAAACTTGAATACACTAGGTTGAGATGGCGAGGTGGGAGTGGATGAAGGTTTATGGATTTGTGGGGGATTAGGACTAGGGATTGGTGGGCTAGGATTAGATAGGGGAATGGGATTGGACGCAGGACTGGGAATAGATGGGGGATTAGGTGAAGGGTTAAGATAGGGGTATTGGCATGGTGAATTAGGACATAAGGAGGTGGGTGGTGGATTGTGGTAAGGGTATGGGGATGGTGGATTAGGATGAGAAGATTGAGGTGGTGGATGGAGATAGGGAACTGCAGTTGTCGGATTAGGATAAGGATAGGTTGGTGTGGATGTTGGATTAGAATAAGAAGGTGCGAATGTAGGATTAGGGTGAGCAGATTGGTATGGGAGATTGGGGTAGTGGGTATATGTGGATGAAGGGTTGAGAAAGGAGGATGTGGATGAGGGATTAGGATGAGGGTATTGTGGTGGCAGACTAGGATAAGAGGATGCAGGTGTTGGATAAGAGGATGATGTAGATGGAGGATATGATGGATATGATGGACATCCCTTGTCAAAGGTAGCATAAGGAGTGTGATTAGGCATAGATGAAGACATGATGGGATAGCTCGATGGGGTGATTGGATTTTGGAATGTGGGTGGAGAAAGTTTACTAGCAATGATAGTGTCAAGGGGATCTATGTCGTACACCTCTTGATCAACAAGACTTTCATTATCGCCATCGACGTGACTAAGGTTTCCCTGACCACTATTGATGGAGGATAAGAATTCAAGGATGATGAAAGGATAAAGATGATGGATAAAGATTTTGGTGGAAATGACAAAAGCTCAAATCGATTTAGGGACAAGCTCAGATCGATTGGATTAAAGCTCAGATTAGGATGATTGGATGATACGATGGGATTGATTTTGATGATTGGATTGGATGATCAAAGGATGATTACGACACCGAATCTAATTCGAGATGGAAGTAGATTGATTAGGTCGAAGGTGGTTGGAGATGCAATTGGATTGGATTGGATTGATTGATCGATCAATTGAAAGTTCGGATGATGGATTGGGTAGGATGACGAAAGGGACTATAAAACCTGTTCAGAGATTACCCTAGGTGACTTAGGATGCTGATTGATCGGATTAAAGGATGAATGGATGATTGCGGAACTGAATCCACTTTGAGATTGAAAATGGATTGATTGGGACGATGATGATGATTAACTTAGGATGGATGACAATCCTAAGAGGATGCTAATGATGACGATCAGATCAGACACTTCGGTCAATTTGGATAATAACCCGAGACAAAGTTCAGGGGATTTGGATGGGGAAAATGATGATTTGATTGGGGAAATGGATGATAGAAATGGATGAACAAATACTTAAAATGAGTAAACGGTTGATCGAGACAGAT
>VDFB02379711.1:204259777-204277389 GCA_007258455.2 Sequoia sempervirens | reverse complement strand
GCACTGCTCTAGGACCAGTTTGGCACTGCACTAGGACCAGTTTAGCACTGCTCTAGGACCAGTTTGGCACTGCAGAAGGACCAGTTTGGCACTGCAGAAGGACCAGTTTGGCACTGCTCTAAGACTAGTTTGGCACTGTAGAAGGACCAGTTTGGCACTACAGAAGGACCAGTTTGGCACTGCTCTAGGACCAGTTTGGCACTGCAGAAGGACTAGTTTGGCACTGCTCTAGGACCAATCCGCCACTCTGTAACCTGGACCTTGAAAAATGCAAAAAATAGCAAACGTGAAGAAAATAGACCCGTTTGTGGGTCCCACCGGGCGTGCCAGAAATGTGATAGGTCGAATTAGGTGGTTAGAAAGCAAGCAACAAGCCAAAAGGAGTGCAAATAAACAACTTAAAACAACCTACACTTCAAGATTATCCTAAGTTGGAAACAAAACAAGACAAAGCCACAAAATGGAACTTTATACCTTGCGTTGAGTCAATCATTTGGTTGGCCCTTCAAACTTTGACGTGTATGCTCCTTGGATGGCAAGATGCAAGCTAGATGAGGATGTGAAGATGGATGCAAGTGGATAAAAATGTGAAAATGGCTAAGTAGAGGTTGAGAAACAAAACTGCAAGAGTTTGGCTAGCACAAATGATCTCCCTAAAATGAGAGAAAAGAGGGGGTATTTATAAGATTTTTGGGAAATCCTAGGGGAAATGGACGGTCAAGATTGATCCACCAAATATCAAGATGTAGGGCTAAGGTGAGTTGAGAACTCACAAGCCCTCACATCTTGACATGTGGCATGTGAGGTAGCCCTAAAAGGTGAAGTGGACATGAGGTGGAAGGAGAAGGACATGACATGGAGGGGGGTACAAAGTACCTTGGGATTGGACAAGATCTCCTCATAAAGGAGGTACTTGTTCCCATGTGGGAGAGAGGACAAGTGGGGAATTAAAAATTCCTCAAATATCCTTATGGGGATGAGAGAAGGAATTTAAAATTCCTTAAATGCATTGGGGGATTAAAAGGTGAATTAAAAATTCACATAGGGAAGGGAGATGCCTTGTCAAAAAAGAAAGGCATTTAAGAGGGTTGACTAAGGACACATGTCATAAAGGACATGGGGAAGAGAAAAGGAATTTAATATTCCTTGGAAGGATAAAAGGAATTAAAAATTCCTTGAGAGGTTGATTAGGCTAGCTGATGAGGGGTTAGAGGAAGGTTAGGTGGCTAAGAGAGATTAGAGGCCAACTTGCAAAAGTTGGAGGATGTGACACATCCTAATCAAGGATTAGGCATGTGCACATCCTAATGATAGGATTAGAAGATGGATTAGGATAAGATAAAAAATGGAGGATGTGACATGAGGGGAATTAAATAAATGGAATATTTATTTAATTCAATTGATGGAAGGAGGATTAAAGAGATAAGGTATTATTGATTAAATACCTTAGCGATTTGGCATAATTAAAGATATTAATTAAATAATAGGAGTATTACTTAATTAACGAAAATAAGGTGAAAGATGATGAATTTGGATAAATTAAGTGTCCAAATTTAGACATCTACAGGTTTGACGAAGGATCTTGGATCCTGAGGGCTTGACCACCTCCTTTGATCTTTTTTATCCTAGACAATTCAAATTGGTACACTTGGATCCCTCTTGAATGTCTACTTTAGTGTGAGTTAAAGCAAGTTCATCCACTCACTAAAGTGGGGGCTAAATGTAGTGTAGAAAAATGTAGCCCTTTTTCACACTTAATTTGGGAATGATTAACATTGAAATGAACCTAATGTTTCCATGATCTAGTGTTGTAATGTGTTTTACACATTCACATTAGGTTTAGGGCCCCTTTAAGCTAAATTGACCTAATTTTGCCTTAATTTAGTGTTGTCAAGTGTATAATTTATTTACACCTTCACATTAATTTTTGGATCCTCTTGCATTTATGACCTTCATATCATAATTAATAGGCCCCTAAAACCCTTTATTATGCATCCCAAGGCTTATTTCAACTGATATCTTGACATAATCAACAAATACACTTAATATCTTAACTCCCCGACATTTCCTCTACCTCAAAAGGCTTGGTGGGACCCATACACCACCTTGGGCATATGAGTCCCACCTAGATGGGACCTATATGCCACAAGTGGTGTATGAGTCCCATTTTCCCCCTTTTTAGGGTTTTGAGCAAGAAATCAGGGTTTTGAATTCAAATTTCATGAATGTCAGCATTTGAGATCTAATAAACGGAAGGTTAGATGGAATTCCTATATAAACAAGGTTTCAAATCATTATTTTACCTAAGAATTCATGATATCAACCTAAGCAATCAATATTTAAGCAACCTAAGACTTCACAAGAGATTCATAGAGCATTCAAGAGCACTTCTAAAGCATTCAACGACAAATTTTTTCATCATTCGTTGCAGCAATTCAAGATCCATTATCATGTCAAAGGCCTAAAGCATCAAGCATGTTGTTGAGCTAGTGTTGTGATGTAGCATTGAAGATCCAAGTTAAGCATTGTTTCATATCCAATTCAAGATCAAGATATACATTCTTCATGGCCACTTCATGGTAGATTGCATATTTACATCTCAAGACATCAATTCAAGGTATCATTGTTCATGCTTCATATTTCATGTTTCATGTTCATATTTCATTGTTTCATCATAAGGTGTAATTACTTAAATGGGGTTTGACCAAGGACAACCCCTATTTCTTAACAATCCACACATTTTTCTCTCTCTACATGTGTGATTGCAGACCTAGGTGTCTTGGAGCTTTAAGGATCTTTGAAGACTAAGTTGCAAGATTGAAGAAAGTTGTCAGTGTTGTATCCTAACTTGCAAGATCACGAAAAGTCACCTATAGGTTACAAATCAAGGTTTCTAACTTGGAGATTTGACAAGAAGGAAGCTATAGGAGATCACCAGAGAATACCATAATTTCATCCAAACCCTAATTTACTAGGACTAAATCACCACTTGTGGCTTATGAGTCCTAGTATTGCTTTTTTTTTCTAGGTTTCAAGAGATTTAGATCTCTCCTTGTGAGATTCCAGTCTTGGCACAAAAACCTTAGTCTGGGAGTAAATCATCCATATTGGCTCGTATGAGTCCCAGTGGGCATTAAAGATTAGAATTTTAGGGTTTTGGAGCTTATTTTGACCTCATCTTTCTTCCAGGTGCACCTCTATTCATTCTTAGTTTGTTATCTTGATTTTCAATCTCATTTCCTAGGTCATCTAGTTAGGTTTTTAACATTGCATTCATTTCTTGTCTTTCCAGGTCCTAGCTTGGTGGTGAACCCCCTTTTAGCCTTTAATCATACCCAAGGACACCCTTCATCAGATCTATTTCCTTCATTCCCTAAACACTAGTTTGTGTTCCATCTTCCAAAAGGTGAAACCCGTATTTTCTTTGTTTCAATCCTCAAGTAACATTGACAAACTTAGGTCATTGTAAACAAGGACCTAAGGAAAAGATAACAAGATTCATAGGACAATACCAATCACTCTACTCACAAAGTAGATTTTGTTGATGAAGTATCTATCCTTTACACACTTGTGTACAACCCTTCATGATTATCAAATTTTGGTTCTAAGTTAGTATGAAGGAACACATTCATCAACTCCTCATTATCAATCTAAATCCATACCTCAAAAAAAATTTCCATCATTCAAAAAGAAAAATAAAGCATTTATTAAAATAAACATTCCCTAAAATACTAATAACATTGAAACTCATGTTGTCGCCCTATATGGTGTTTTAAATAATCACTTTTAGGGTCTTAATTTGTTTTAGGGTTCGAAACACATTATACATAATGATGTTCCCACCTTCATGGTGTTCCTCATGTTTTAGCAAATAAGATCACTTTCAAGATTGGAAAAACTTCCAAAAAATGAATATGTAAATGAAAATTATTATCATAAGAAACAATAAAGTCTTATAAAATATACAAAAGAGCCCTGCATATAAAGATATGGATAAGGAGGTGAAAAGGTAAGAGTGAAAATCTAACTACACCTCCTAGAGTGAAACATGTAGGAATATATGTATAATTTTTGGGATACTTGGTGAATCTATATGAGGTGAGACAAACATTACATTTCTCCCAAATGAGCTTAAGAGTAGTGTGAATAGAACCCTACTAGATAGGACACGATCTAACTATTTTGGTAGTATCTCTTTTCAAACTAGCAAATAAAAAGATATTGTGACTCACAGTCTAATGTGTTTGGTATGTAGATTTTGATGTCTATGCTAGTCCCATAATACATGTGTCATTTTATATGCAAATGGCTACTTTATCTACATAATCGAGGGTAATGCATTCCCCATATGATAGTTTTTCCCCACCTACCTAAGTGATGAACTTTTGATTTCTTGGTGGGAACTTTAATACCTATCAACCCTTTGGTCCATTAATATTGCAAATATTTACATCTACCACTTTCACACCTACTTTTCACACCACAAACCCTATCATAAACTAATTAATATAAAATTTAGGAAACTTACAACATCAAAATACATCTCTATCTACTTCCTATGAATAATTTCTTATCCCTCCTTATTGTTGATGTAGTTTACTTTCTTTATCCATTCTTATAATTCCCCTTCTCATAGGGTTTGAGGTGCCCTATTTCAAGAAACACAATGAGAAAGTAAATCCACAATGATGTCTTTACCTTCACTACACTATGCAATGCCTTTCTTTCTTAGGATTCATTTATACTAAAAATATTCTTGTGGTCCCTAAAAGATACTATATTAGACTAGTTTTTCTTTATACCTAACCAATCAATACATTATTTTTATAATCTAGTAAATTATTATCTCCAACACATACAATAAAATATAGGTTCCCATTTCACCCTCACTAACATGGTGCACTGTAGACAAGGTGTGAATGTGAAAGTCGTTAACTTCATTATTTTTTGTTAGTCTTTATTTTGTCAAAAAAATTATGGAATCTTATATTCTAACATGTAAATCCAGTTTTTATTTGAAACCTTTAGCCCTTATTTTAGGATAATACATTATTAATTAAATGGTCATCCATTGTACATTTGTGTGTACACATACATAAATACCAATAGTTAATTAGCTAGTTTGAGGCACCTAACTCACAAGGTCTTACTAATACATTCATGTACTCTTCATCATTATTTAATTAGGAAATAATAATACTTATACAATATCACCAATATAATACTTCCCAAAACATTATGTGGGTCCTCCAAAACTGCATTGTGGTTAGAGATATCCCTCTACTGTGGAACTTCCATGTCACAAAGACATTCTCTCACCAAGACCTCCAAATCTTTTGGTCCAAAAACTCCCTATGAAATATCATTTTCTCACAACATTATCCACATGAAAAATCTTCATGAGAGTTAACCAATGATGCATGTGAGGTAATAAGCCCATAACCAAACACCAACTCACATGGGACAATAATCCTCATATGATATCTAGCTAATGAAGCATTTTCCAAGACATCTTGTGAGTTAACCATCAAAACCTTATGAACAAGATCAAAATAGCCAATTGGGTTACCAAATTCTAGTATAGGTAATGAATTATTAGGGGAAATTAAATAATTATAGACAAATGAGCCTCAATCATATTTCAAGATTATTTGGAACTCACTTGTTAAATTGTGTGGAGAACTTCCTCATTTGACCATATTCTTGGTACTTATGACAAATAATATTTGGACCCTCAAACTAAATGGATTGTTTCCAAGAGCCAAAATGAGAGTTTAAGTTTACAAAGTTGGAACATGTGAAAAATCCAAAAGAACAAAAAAATTGGCTTATAAACTAGAACAACCTTGGAGAGCATTATCTTCTATCTTTTGAAAAATACCTAAGATGTTCCCTATTATCTCAATAACATCCATATCCCAAGTATTATTTTGGTAGATTATGAAGTCGAAGGAAAATTGGAACAAATTTGATCCTATCTTAAAATGATCAAAGTCTATTTAACATGGTTGAATAAAGAGAACATCATTCAAAAACCAATATCTATATTTTAAGAGGCTACTTAGTGAATTGAAACTGGGCATAAAAGGGGGTCAAAAGTGAGCATTTTTATCTTAAAATAAGATAAAATTATAATTATAATAATAATTCAAGTCCATGTACACTCAAAAATTAAAGATACAACAATAAAAGGAATTGTAGTACTCAAAACATAGTTTTTAAACTAAAAGGATTTTTAAAATGGTTATGATTAAGAGGGTGAGTGTTAAGTGCACATAATGATGTTTATATTTTTATCATTAAAATATAGCATAGGATTTGGTATGCACCCTCTATTTTTTTGTTGTATTAGGGTGATCCCACAATACTGGTTTACAATTTTTGGCCAAACTGGACACTGAAATATTTTTTTCTAACTAAATCTTCACTTTCGGGTGCCTATAGCGGCTAAACCGTGAAGAAATTGAAGATGATGAAAACTAGTGATTTGTCACATTTTGTCTGTAGATTCTAAATATATTTTTTTCAAAAAAATTTGAATTAGATTGCACTTCTTTTTCCATCTCCTTTGAAAACTAGTTTTTTTGAATAAACAACATTTTTAAGGAGTGACGCTCACCGTATAATGCATAACTTTTTTTCCATGAAGGATAAAATTCTATTTTTTTTAAATTTAAATTTGTAACTACGACATATAGTGCTTCCAATTGGTTAGATAGTGTTTTATTGAATATTTTTTCCTTAATCAAGTTTCTAAGTCAAACCAATTACAATTCAGACATAGGCAGACTATATAACACATAAAAAAATTTGTATGCATTAAAATTCAATTTCTTTTTTGTTGGATCAAGGACTTCAATATCTAGTGCACTCATATTTTTCAAATTTTTTTTGATAATCTGCTATTTTTCCACATGTGCAGAACAAAGAGCTTGATTTTTGGTGAAAAACCTATGTTTAATAAAACTAAAAAAACAAATACATATTAAAATTATATTTGTTGGATAGCTCGTTCTGAGGACTACCATCATCTAGTTGGGTCTATGAATTCTCCTCCATTTTCATCCTCAACTCGATCTTCGAAGCATAAAATTTTGGACTTTTTTGGTGCCTGAGGGTGAGAAGGTGGGAAAATGGGGGTTTGGGTGAACCAGGGGGGTTCGAGCGAACCCCTAGGGGTTCACTCAAACCAAGGTTCATTCAAACCCCCTTTCAAAAAAAAAATTCTTTTGTTTTTTGGAGGGAGTGGTGAGACCTTGCATTTAATTGGTTCATTCGAACTAGGGTTCATTCAAACCCTCTTTTGGTTCACTCAAACCAAAGGGTTCATTTGAACCCCAAAAACCATTTTTTTTTGCATGGGGTCATTTTTGTAACTTTTCCTTCCTCACTCGAATTGTAAACCACTTTTGTGGGTTTGCCCATTAGGAATTTTTAAAAATAGGTTGGTAGAAACATAACCAAGATTGAGCACTAGAAGTTGTGTATTTTTTATAATTTTATTAATTATTTTGTTTGTTTTTTCAAAGTAGATACATCTTGAAAATTTTATCACTATGCATGTACATCACATAACTTGAACAAAATTAATAAAAAAAAATTTGAATGTGTAAAGAATAAAGTGTAGAAAATCTCTATATTTGTTTTTCAAGTTTTGCTAAATGGACAAAAATTTATAAATAAAACTCAATACATATGTATGTGAAGAATATGAAGATATTGTTAAAAGAAAATGAAAGTAAATATATTAATATATTCAAAATATGAAATAAATGTATCATTAGAAAGATAAGAAGTAGAGTGACATTTTTGTGGTATTTTTTGTCAATTGATGTTATAAAATGAGTTTATATAATGACTATGAAGTTCAAAAATATTATTTTAATATGAAAAATAAGTCTTTGGGAGGTAAAATACAAGTCCAACCCTCAATAATGGTTATCCAAGTCTATACCAAAATATAAAAGAGTGGGTGAATAAATAATGTGAGTGCATTATGTGACATGGTTTTATTACATAATGTGAGTGCATTATATAGCGTGCTCACATTACATGTGAATTTATTAATTTTAAATCACTTATCAAGACAGAAAAAAGGATATACCCTTTAGGTACAATCTAAACTCACTAACCAAGATATCATGATCATCATTAATATTTTTACAATTAATAAAAATTATTTTGTCATATAATGAGATATCTATAGAGTCATCATAATCATCATTAAATTATTCTTCGCAATTATCTATAATACAATTATGTAAGGGAAAAGAAGTAACAAAATGGTAAGATAATGACCCATCCTCATTAATGTACAAGAAATCATGTGAAATATGAGAATTTGTAGAATAATTATGACAAGGATCATCATCATGTATAAACTTAGGAAACTCATATAAATCACATAATTCTATGGACTCTTGATGCTATCATGGAATATGAATTAAAGAACATCATCAAAATGAAAAAAATCATAAGCAAGAGTAAAATTTCATAAGTTAAGCCATTAATACAATTTATAGAATCACCATTAAGCCTACTATAAGAGTAAAACAAGAAGAATTATAAGATATATCATCACAATTCTATACGATGTCATCATTAGTAGGTGAATTTTACAAGAAAAATATGCTAAAATATAAGTATCATTAAAAATGTGTGCACCACTACCACTCTTCATAAAACAAGGATACACCAAGTTATAATCATGAATAAGTGAAGTAAAAGTGTTTAATATTAAAATTTACAATGTACAATATGTGATCATATAATACTTTTATGGATAATTTTTTTCCATCAAGGTATAATAAAATATTTATATAAATGTGATTCAAGTATAATGAAGCCACATGTAAATTGTTTAAACATAATCCCCATCTCTTTATCTCTCTATCTTGATCTCCCCCTCTCTAAAATTATATCTCTCTACGTCTCCCTATATCTCTTTCCATCTCCCTCTCCTTGTCCCTCACCCATTATATATCTATATCTCCCCCTTCTCTCTCTCTCTCTCTCTCTCTCTCTCTCTCTCTCTCTCTCTCTCTCTCTCTCTCTCTCTCTCTCTCTCTCTCTCTCTCTCTCTCTCAGTCTCTACATTTTATCAATATCTCTATTTGTTTATATCTCCCCCCTCTACCTTTTCCTCTCTCCATCTCTCTCTTTCAGCCACCTCACTCTTTCCCTCTATATTTCTCTATATCTCTCTATCACTCTCTTAATCTATATATTTATTTCTATCTTATCTCTCTACTTCCATAGTTCTCTCTACTTCTCATTCTCTATCTTTCTCTGTATCTCTATAGTTACCTCTCTTTATTTCTCTCTCCCTCTCTATATCTCTCTATCCATCCCTCTCTATCTCTATCTCTCCCTCTCTCTCTCTCTATTTTTCCCTCTATCTCTATATATCTCTATCAAGATCCATATATATATATATATATATATCTTCCTATTTCTTTCTCTATCAATCCATCCATCCATCCATCTATCTATGTATCTATTTATATTGATCTTTCTTTATTTCTATATATCTATTTTTATCCCTATATATCTATCTCTATCACTCCCCACTCTCTACCTCTATCCCTATTTCCTTTTCTTATTATATCTCCCTTTCTCTATTACATTAATATTTCTACCTCTTTATCTCCCCCTCGACCTATATCTATATCTATATCTCTATTTATCTCTTTGTCTATATCTCCACCTCTATCTCTATCTATATCCCCCTATCCCTCTCCCTCTGTCTCCATCTCTTTATCCCTCTTTTTATTTGTCACTCCCTCTCTATCTCTCCCTCTTTATCTCCATATATTTAACTTTTTCTCCTTATTTCTATCTCTCATTCTCTCTATCTCTTCAATGATCTAGCTATTTCTCCCTCTTCCTCTCTCCCTACCTCTCTCACTCTCCCTCTACTCTATCTCTCTGCTCTCCCCCTCTCCCATTCTCTCTCTATCTCTTTCTATATCTCCTGACCTTACTCTCCCTCTAACTCTCTCTATCCTTCTCTCTCTTTTTATCTTTCTATCTAGATTCCTCTTTATCCATCTCTTTATCCCTCCATCTTGTTAGGAAAAATGGTATTGTACACATTTCAAAAGAAAGAAATATTTTAATTATGTAATATAAATAATATTTTGTGGTGTATCTTAGGAGATGTGTTTAGCTATATTAAATATTGATTTGGGTCCACTTGTAACATTCTATGTGATATTTGTTAGATATTTTATTTATGGGTTGAACATTTGAAAAATGATTAATATTAGGAGAAATTAGTACCAAAAATTAAACATTAGGGTCACTTGTTTTATACTCTAATGGTTTTGAGACACATGGTTTTCCAATACCATAATTATATAAGTGTGAGATTGAATATGTAAAAATAAGAACAATTTTAGTAGTTGGGTTATCGATTATTTATATTAAGCTCTATTGTAGAGTGCATATTTGAATCATGGCATGTAATATGTGGTTACATGGTTACACATTATGTTTGGACACATGTAGGGTGTATTATAAGAGCTTGATGTTTTACAAATGTGTATCAAGACATTTTAAGTATATTGCAATATTTCATTGATTAATAATACATTCATTGCAGATACTTTTGGAGGTTGGGATTTTACCTCATGATGGTTTTCCTATGGTATATCTTGTGTAATCTTGTGGCACATCTTTGATCATTACATTATAGTTTTCCTATAAAATTTTATTAATGATTTTCTCTCATAGGGTTATGTAGGAAATGATTTGATAAACCTGACAATTTTCTAACAAGTGGTATTAGAGATATGGTTGTGGTTAAGGGAGATAAGATATCCCTATTTATTTAACCCTTATTTGATTAGATTTTATACAAAATTAAATCCATAGAAATGCTAGAGATATTTTAGAAATTTCAAGGTATAAAGGTGTATTGTGTAGGTTGTGAGAATTGTAGATTTTGGGTTTGAAAGGTTTTGTTAAAAAAATATTTTTTGGGTGTTCAGCATGAGGGTTATATGGAGGAAGTTGTAGAGATGACCTCTTGGAATAAAATAATCCTCACCATTAGATATAAGAGGCCTAAGAAATGAAAATACACAATAAATTTGCTAAATTTTGGCCACCAAGGCTTGAAGGAAGAAAAATTGTCCCCCTTATAGTTAGTTGTATGATTAGATGGTCCTATTTCATATAATTTATCAAATTAAAAAAAAATCACTAATGGGTGGTATAAGGTCCACAAACCCATGTATCCCTTGGTACTTTGTTGACAACACAAGGGCACAACAACTAGCATGACAGTATAGCCACACATGGATGTTAGTTGGTGATTGACCCTTCATTGGCATTACCATGGTCAATAGGCTTAGCCATTGGTCCTTGCCCTCAATTGTGGCTAACAAAGGCTTATCTCCTTATATGTAATTTTTTTAAATTAAAAAATATGAATTTAAATCCGCTTGAAATCTACCAACACACTAGACAACTTTACATTATTTATAAAGATAATCTCACCCAAAAGAAATTGACACATATAGCTTTGGATAATATTATGCCTAATGCTTTGTTAAATAACTAATACTAATTTATTCATTTTCTTACTATTTCAAGAGTATGAAATAATTTGAACTTTTACATGTACCTATAATACTTAGTTAAATATTGGGTCATTGGTAGAGAAAAAAATTATATAGGGTGACCACTCACCCATTAAATTGAGATGAATGTACATGTGATACATAGTTAGCTAACTAACTCTATAGAAATGAAGCAATTAATCCATCTATGGGGGCCGAAAAAACCAACAAAGATAATGCCTAAGGACCAACTAATAGGTTACTAGCTAGCTTTTCATTGTGATAAAAACACATAAGAGTTTAAAGACTCATGATTATTGGTTAACAAACAAATACATTAAAAAATGCATGGGTCTATAACGACAAAGGCAAAGTCCATTGATAGTTTGGAATTGATTTAAATGATGAAATTGACTTTGGAGAAAGACATAAGTCACTAATTAGTTGAAAAGCCCAAGAACTAATAAACGATCATTAGTAAAAGCAAGATCAATAGTTGGAAGAGGTGAATCTCAGTCATCTGATTAACCCCATATATTAATGAGGTCTGAAATGACATCAAAAGATTCCCAACCATCATTACCATCATCATCCTAACCTAAACAGTCATCATTAGTAAAAGCAAGATCAATAATTGGAAGAGGTGAGTCTCAGTCATCTGATTAACCCCATATATTAATGAGGTCTGCAATGACATCAAAAGATTCCCAACCATCATTACCATCATTGTCCTAACCTAAACAGTTTTTTTAAATTGTATAAAAATAATATAAAACTGTAGAATTAGTAAAAAGAAAGTGCTTTAAAAGATCTAAGTTCAGTCCATCGTGTTAATTTATTTGGTCATTGAAGATTGTGCCCGATTGTTCTCGAATTTCACTATCCTTGATAAAAAAAACCAGTCACTTTAATTCTATCCCCTTGTGTGAATCTAAAACTACTAAAACAATTGAAAAAGACTTATGTACAACAAAAACATTTCACGAGCCATGATCGCAGAAAATACTTCTTGACCAGAAGTAAACGTTAGTGGGATAACAAATATATTTGTATAGCTGACTAGGGCCCAAAATTCTATCGTTTACTACGTATATTTGACCAGGCTTTATGTTCCTTATTTTTCTTCTTATTTGAAAATGAGACAACGAGAAGGCATCTTGAAAATCGAAATGGAAGATTTCCATTTGAGGTTAAAGTATTGGGTCCACACTCCTTACTTTTCCCTTCATCGTGGAAAATTAAGAAATCAATGGTCTAGGAAGAAATGGGAGACTTTATCAGAAAAGAAAATGGAAGATCTTCCAAGCTTCTCAAACATATTTATATTAATCCATTGGGTTTTCTTTACAGGCCTACAACCATTATGAATAATGAGCTCTCTCTTGCTTATGCAATCATTTCACTCTTATGTTGTATTGCCAGCATAAGAAGACTCTAATGCGCTGCGCAGATCTGCCATTCTAAGCTATCATAATTATTCATTTGATAGTTTGGAAGCCATCATAATTATTTTTTTATATAACAGGGGTGTTCCCGCGACTCAGTCCACCAGTCCAGCAGTCCGTATCTTAGATACCTAAGACAAGCTAGAGCGAGACTAGAGCCATCATAATTATTACCACTGCACAATCATAAGATGCCGAGATGTGCAAGCTGCAAGAGGCACCGGAAAAAGTGTTCAGAGCAGTGTGTCCTGGCTCCTCACCTTCCATCCACTGACTCTCACAAATTTGAGATAGTCCATAGAGTTTTTGGAACCCGCCATGTTATCAAGACTCTGCAAGTAATTGAATTCAATCCTTGGCAAAATTATTTGTTTATTGCGCTTGTTTCCATTAGTGTTAGAAGTTGTGTTCATGGTTTTGATGTGGTATTGGTTCAGGGCATGGAGGCTGAGAAAAGAGCAGATGCAGTGAATAACATGGTGTATGAAGCAAGTGCAAGGCTCAAGGACCCCGTACATGGCTGTGTAACAGAGGTTGAGAAACTAAAGAAGCAAATTGCTGACCTGGAGTCCCAGTTGGCAGCCACAAAAGCAGAGGTAGTAAAGATAGGTTTGGAGAGGGATGAGCTTCTGTCCATTCTCTTAGGTGGGTCTTATAAGGATGGTGAACATGTTTTGTATGAGGTACAAACAAATGATAATTTGACAGTGGATGATGTGGAGAAGCTCTGGAAACCCCTTTGGGAGTCATAAATTTTAACTGTAAGCAGGAATTAACGGACTTTTCCTTTTCCAGGTTATGAATTTGTGTTAATCTGAGAGTATAAAAAATGTTGTTTTCCATTCATACTCAATGGTGTCCTCTGTCCAGAACTTGGGAATGATTTTTCTAACCTAAATTTCATATAGAAGCTACTTGTGGGCTTCAAAACAATGATTTGCTTATGTTGGCAGATAACGGTGTTTTTAAATTATCACTGAATTGATTCATAAATAGCTCTTTTTTTCTTGCATCTGAAATATTCCTGGGATGAGTGTATTATCAATTTAAACCTTAAGAAAATGCTGGCATTGGCACGCTACGGGATCCTGATTTTCTTGATGCTACTGCTCACTTTCTCTTTCATATATTGCCCACGGTTCAAATGACCAGAAGCATATTAATGAAGTTAAGAAGTAAATAGAATAACTATCCTTTCTTTTTTAAAGTATAGATGAATTGGGAAATTAGTATTAACTAATAAAGTGGATGGTATTTTTCAAGAAAATTTGGCTATAAAGCATATTTCAATGGGAAAATAAATTTAACCTTAAAAAATCAAATAAGTAAAGGTGTAGAAAGGTGAAGACAATATAATTATGAGTAAAGATCTTGAAAAGTGAATTGAACTAGTTCTTGATAAATAAGAGAGGTTACTGTGAGAATTGCATGTTTATGGGTCTATTCTTTTGGTGAATTTGGATCATCACATTCTCATTATGTGATCTCATTATTATTTTTTTCAGAAATTGGTCTTGATTTCTAGATCTTTCATATGTATAATTTATTAGAATTAGGAGATCTATGAGATAAAAGCCAAGCACAAATGAACAATGCACAATATTGTATTTAGATGATCCAAATGATAATAAGTACAAAGCCTTGCATATATAGGCAAGGATAAAGCAATCCACCTTTGAGGTGAATTGACAAGTGCCCCATAAGTGGCACAAATGAGTAGATAAGTGTCCTATAGGTGTCAACCTTAGGATCACTTGGAGTGTGCAAACCAACAACCTCTATGACCAAGTCATCAACCTTGTGTGCCAAGTGTTGAGTGACCTTTGAGATGAGATGGAAAAACATCCAACATTAAAAAGGTATGTGCGCGAGGTAACCAAACAACTTGGTAACCTCAAGAGACTTAAAGGTTGCACATTCGGTTAGACAAGAAGTTGTCTAACCTCATCATCCTATGTACAATTAAGTATATTGAATAGATTAATTATTCACACTAGCACTCCCTCGTAAGTGATACTTGGGGAGATCACAAAAGTGAAAATAGATATAAGTAGGTCCTAGCTAGAGGCCATGTTAAGTACCCATGTACAATGCAATCTCTCACAAAAAAAGAAAACAAAGAAAACTCAATGGGAACAAGAATCCTCTCCAAAAAAGAGAATTAGAAGGATTTAAGACCTTTTGAAAAGATGTCCTTGATGATAGGAAGATGATGATGAAGAACTTCTAAAGCATGCCAAAGTTGTAAACTCTGTCAATGATGGATTGGTGTTTGCTGAAACCAACGAATCTCCCAGAAATATGAATCAAGATTTGAGATATAAAACACTGCATGAGTGAATTGGTGAACACTACTCAACCAATGTATACAAATTCAATCAAACTCTGTGAATTCAATAATACAGATAGTATTGTGATTAGGAGTACTAAAATCTCAAAAATTGATCCACTAAATTAATCCCCCATACGATAGATCAAGATAGAAGGTTCATGAGGCCTCCCAAAAAGAAGATTATGCTTCATTGAAAGAAGCATTAGTATAACACAACATAGTCCCTCCTTAATGTTAAGAGAAATAAGCAAACAAACTAAGATCAAGAGTGTGTAAGGAATGCAGAGATGTACAAGAAACTGAGAAAGGGTACATGGTCCAAGGCACACTCACATGAGGCAAGAATCTTGAGGATCCATTGTGTGACAGTACAACCCCCCATTACACTTTATAATTCAGTGTAAGTAATAATAATTTCCCAAATTCACTTTATACATTCAGTGTTGTGGCACTTTATATGAGTGTATTTACAAGATTTTTTTGTTGTTACAAGTTCTTCAAAGTTTATGTTATGAGGTGGATTAAGAAGACATATCGCTTACAAGCCTCAAAAAATGACAAGCTGAAAATTAAACCCTCATTATGATGACCCCCTTTTTTGTCAAATTCATTGCAAAAATAATTAGACTCCTCTTTTACAAATTTTAAACTAAGGTAAAAGATTTCAACCTCACTATAAACACATTCCCTTTGTAAAATTCATTGTAAAAGAAAAATGGTCTCCTCTTCTACAAATTTTTAACTAAAGCAAAAAAATATTGGGACAACTCCTTAACTGGCAGATGTCATGCCAAATGTGCTGTGTGGCTGATCTTAACACTCAAACTGCAACTTCTCATTTACCATCCACATGTTGATATCTCCTTATCTTCAAAAAATTCCTTGCAACATATAAAGAAGCCGGTAAGGAATTCCTTGTTGAAGAAGCCTTGAATTCTTGTCGGCTGGCACCTACATAAAGTATGCAGGCCGCTTCAGGAAGATAAAATCGCCCAAGTATTGAGCTGAGGAGAAGGTCGCAACGCGTGAATATGAAGTATGATGCAAATAAATAGAAGGTATCTGTGCAAGCCAAAGAGCAAGATGTACTTGGCTGTAACTTGTGTGAGGTTGGGCGTGGTGATTAAGAGGCCGATAGGCTAAAAGTGCATAAGACCAGGTCGATGCTGCCTGTCATGCCACCTCTCCACACTAGTCGATGAAAGAAGAAACACAAAAAATAGATAATAACTACTAAGTGCTCTCTACCCGCCAAAAAATGGCCACCTACTTCCTCTGTGTAGCCAAAAAAGATAACACAAAAACGACAGATTTCAAACGCCAGTCAATTTCACCTTGACCACAGAATCGATGAAATCCTCCTGTAGATTTCACACGTCTAGCAGAGTGTATCCGTGGGGCCTGAGATTGCATGAATGTTTTGTCGCAGGTCAAAAAAGTAGTTACCATATTGGTCAGAAAGGTGAAATCATGGCTTGCAAAACCACTCACGGCCTGCCCAAGCAAGGCGTGGCCTGCATAAGAGCCCTTGGAGTCGCCTTCAAATCATCAGTCAATGCCCCTCTACAGAATGTAAAATGCCAAATTACGGCGTGGTCCAAACTAGCCCCAAACCAGCTGCTTTCAATCCTCTGTTTGTGATGGCAATCTCCGAACCCATGCGCAAACAAACCCACATTTGAGTGTGCCTCACAAAATTATGAGTGGGGCAGCCTGTGGGTCTGCAGATCGCAAGCTAGATCTTGCTACACACAAGAAATCAATCGCACCCTCAGAACTTATGTGTAGCCCACAAAAGATTACGTCATGCAACATAGACAAAATCATGCCTTTCTGAGATGCACAACACAGATTTAAATGCCACACCACACATTAGAACACAGAATTCGACAGGGGTGGGGTCGATTCCTTCTTGCTCTGAGTAGATGTGTAGGAAGAAATTAAATACAATAAACTAGTTCACTATTAGGCTTGGATAAACCTCCAATCCAAGCTTTGATATCATGTTAGGATTCCCAAAAAAGATCATAACAGCAAAAATCTTGTGATTCCACAAAAATAAACTTGCAGACAATGATCACCCTAATTCACTAGAATTAATTTGAATGGACAATGACCTTGCTTAAATAAGCAAGGAAGACGCAATCCAGGATTGCCAAGTGCCCCATGATGTGGCACAAATGAGTAGACAAGTGTCCTATAGGTGTTAACTTTAGGAACATTTGGACTATGCAAACCAAAAACCTCTATGACTAAGTCGTCAACCTTGAT
>VDFB02379711.1:204238633-204259677 GCA_007258455.2 Sequoia sempervirens | reverse complement strand
TGAATGCTAAAGTGAAGAACTATGAAAAAAATGAAATGTGTTAAGTCAGTATATTGAGCATCACCAAAATTGCATCAGCACTTGATAGGTGCATCTTTTCAGTTCATTCTAGTTGTATAGCCTAACATTTTCTATAATTTTTTTTGTAGGTAGTGAGCCTTCTTCTTGGATAGTGAGTCCTTTCTGTAGGTAGTGAGCCTTTGCACTTGGATAGTGAGTCCTCTTCTAGGTAGTGAGCCCTTGGCAATGAACCTTTCTTTTCAGTTTTATAATGTCTTTATATTGTGAGTTAAACCTCACCTTGGTTTTTCACTTATTAGGTTTTCCACATAAAAATATGGTGTTCATTATGTTGATTTACTTTCTGTTATTTGTGTTTCATGATCTTACTTAATAACAAAATAGTGTGGTTGTGGAATTGATAAGTGTTGAAGTCTTAAGTTTGAATTTTGTGACAACTGACTCACCCCCCTCTCAGTTGTCTTCCACCTATTTAAAAATTGGTATCAAAGCTTTGGTTCCTTGGTGAATAGCTTAATCGCTTAAGGAGGATCCTGATGTTGGTTAAATGGATGATAAAGGAGAACTTCATAATGCTCTTGAGGATCTTGATAAAGTGGAAAGAGAAAACAAAGATCTAAAAGAGAATCTGGATGATGCAAATGAATGTGTCCAGAAATTGAAAGAACAATTGAATAAATTCAAGGAAAGACATAGGGAAGTGAGTGAATAGTTGAAAAAAGAGATAATTGGACTGAAAGTGACAGTAGAAGAGAAGAAGAGGATTGAAGAATGTTTGAATACAATGGCATAGAACAAGTCTGATGAATGCTCTAGACTTGAATAGGAGATAGTAAACTTAAGAGTGGAACTAGAGAAGGAAAAAATATGTGAGAATAATTTCAGATCTAGCTTCAGTAAACTTGAATAATTACTTGTAGGATAGAAACCAAGACAAGACAAAGGTGGCTTGGGAATTGATATCAATGAAAGTTCTAAAGATGTGAAGAATACAATGAACAATCAGAAGAGTCAATACAAAGGAAAGTAGAGAAGAAATTTAGGGAATTTTGCAAGGAGACCGCATGTGAGACAGCCTAATGCACAAAGGTATCACTCTTTCAATGGTGTTTATTTTTCTTGTAACAAATATGGTCACAAAGCAATAGAATGCAGGTTCAAGAAGAACCAATTTTTTGGTCCCTTCACTAGACAATATTTTGAATGTAGGAAGATTGGACATAAGGTTGTACAGAATGTAGATCTTAGGTGAGAATGTAAGCATGTGCATATCATATTTCTCATCCTTGAAAATGAATCTTTGCTCTAGTATATTTGCATCAAGTCAGTTTGAAGTGTGCTCTTCCTCTTGTAAAAGAGAATTGAAGGTTGTCATTATTGATTCCCCTCTAGAATAGAAGAAGAGAAAATTTATAACTGAAGATATCATTGGACTTTAAAAGAGAAGGAGAAAGAATCCCTGATTGGATCCGAATCCTCTGATCCTGGTGACATCCAATCTATGATGGTTAAGGGAAAGATGAAGAAAATTGGTGAATTATAGAATGCAACATCTCTTATTGACAAACTAAAGATTGATGATGCTTTGGTAGAATATCTACTTCGGAAAGGTATTGAAGTATTAGTTGTTTCTGATTCCTTTCTAGAAAATCTAGTTGAGATTATTGAAGAAAGAATGTTGCTTGAAGGTCTGGAAGGATGCAAGTTGGAAACCTTGGTTGAAAAGAGATGTGGTAAAGTTGAGCAAAGATTATCTAAAATAATCATGGAAACAAAGAAGTGCATTAAAGAAATATCAAATATTTACAAATACTATCTCCGGTAGCTTGCAATAGTAGATAATTTCATAAGCAAAATTAGAGCGATTGAATCTGAAGTGAACAACATTGGAAAGAATTTTGATATCTTTGAAGATAAAGAAGGGAAGAAAAGACTAAGAGTTGGTGAATTACAAGTTGAACTAATCATTGTAAAAAGACAAAGAGATGATGTGGTGAAGACCTTCTGGCTCCTTAAGGGGATTGTTGAGGTCCAATTAGACCATCTTTTTAGAATTCTTACTAATGCAGAAGATGTTGAAAAATAGTGCTGGTCTACAAATTGGTCATCTTCTTTCACTATGTTGGCTTTATTAGAAAGTTCATGCACAAGAATGGATTCAGCTGTATTCAACTGGAAGAATTTGTATCCAACTCTCAAAGAGGTACAAGAAGGTATTTCAGGTGAAGAACATCATCTTCACTTAAATTTTGAATGTTTGAAAAGTTTTGGATGGTTGAAAGTTTTTGAAGAGTTGGAATTCTTTTTGAAATTTTTATGTCACCATGTTTTCACCCTTTTTTTTGTTTCCCTTTTCCATTGATGTCAAAGGGGGAGAGAGTTAGAATATAAAGTTATGGGGAGAGATTTGAAATGATGGGAGAGATTGAAGGATATTTTTTTACATGTTGCCATCCATGACAAAGGGGGAGATTGTTGGAAGAATGGATAAGATTGTCTATATGTTGTCATTGATGTCACCATGTTGGAAGCTTGGTCTGGTACCCTAAAATGATGTGCACAACTAGTTTAACTCCTCTGGTGGTGGATCTGGTATTTTTGGTGCACTTTCTGGTATTTTAGTCTGCATTTCTCTGTAGTTGACAGTTACTGGTTGTGGTTTTGGGAGATTGTTTATGATTTTTGAAGGAATGTATGATCAAATTATTATGTGCTTTGGTACTTGTACGATGTAGTGACATTATTCTATTGATTGCCTTTTTTTATTTCAAGTCTATTCTTGGCCGACTTCTTGAGTTAATTGTGATACAATATGTGGACATATGTGTGACCTATTTTTTATCTATGCCGACATGATGTAACATGTTGAAGGTTTGAATTGTTTTTAGAAATATTTTGTGAATGATTGGAGCTGATAGTTGATATTTTTTTGTGAATAAGAAGTGCATCTAATTAGGATGACCTAATTGATGTTTGTGTTGAAGATCAGGTATATATATATATAGAACAATTTTGAATGAAATAATGGACAAATGATTGAGTTGTGAATGCTAAAGTGAAGAAGTGTGAAAAAGATGAAATGTGTTAAGTCTGCCGATTAAGCATCACCGAAACTACATCAACATTTGATAGGTGCATCTTTTCAGTTCATTCTGGCTATATAGCCTAACTTGTTTTGTAATTATTTTTGTAGGTAGTGAGCCTTCCTGTTGGATAGTGATTCCTCTCTGTAGGTAGTGCACCTTTGTACTTGGACAGTGAGTCCTCTTCTAGGTAGTGAGCCTCTGTATCCAATTTTATAATCTCTTTATATTGTGAGTTAACCCTCACCATGGTTTTTCCATTATTGGGTTTTCCAGGTAAAAATTTGGTGTTCATTGTGTTGATTTACTTTCTATTATTTGTGTTTCATGCTCCTACTTAATAACAAAATAGTGTGGTTGTGGAATTTATAAGTGTTGAAGTCTTAATTTTTAATTTTTTGACAACTGATTCACCCCCCTCTCTTAGTTGTCTTGCACCTATTTAACAACTTCATATATCATCTACAAGCACATTCCTTTGTGCTTATGTTGATTTTCCATAGGATCTTAATCCTGGGGGCTTTGCCACCCTCTTGATTATTTTCATCCTATCTTACTAGCATTGGTACATTTGAACCCCTCTTGATTTCATGGTTGGCTACTTTAGTGTGAGTTTGAAGCAAGTTCATCCTCTCACTAAAGTGGGGACTAAATGTAGTATAGGAAAATTCATACCCTTTCATTTCACACTTGTTTGGGACCGCCTTTCTTTATTTAAGCTCCTTTATGGATTAATTGGTCCTATTTTGTGTCCAAAAGCCCTATGAATTACATATTTTTCTAGTTAATCCCAATATTCTTCAATACATAAATGATAATTTAATGACTCCATTTATGTGTCCTTGATTTTTGGGCCAAGACTAAAATGCCACATAGGGCGTTTTTGTCCCCCAAAGGTCTTGGGCCCCTTTTTGGTGTATATGCCCTGAGTTTCATGGCTTGGGACTAAGATGCCACCTAGGGTGTCTTAGTCCTCCTTGAGTAACTTTTCAGGATTTAATTTCAAATTCTGGTGAGATTTAGCCTCCTTTATTTAATTAATTCATATGTCAATTTGGTGTAATGTAATTTTGAGATATTGAGCATAGATAAGTATAAATGCAAGGTTCCTTCTCTCATTTTTCATCCTAAGCAATCTAAGCAATAAATTATTTTGTGAGAGAATTCAAGAGAAAATTCATCAAGCATTTGGAGCCATTATCATGATTCAAGCATCATATCAAAGAGTTTTTTTACATCATGTGTGTTGTTGTGCTAACATTTGTGATGTAGGGTTTTGATTCAAGAAAGCCATTCATTTCCTATCTTCCAATCATTCAAGATCCATATCCATTGCATCCATTGCACACAAATTTGTAGAATTTATAAGGGTTTGGTGAATTGTAGCATTGCATGTTGTTCATTCACCGTTTCCTTCATTATTTCTATTTCATTTCAAGGTTTAATTACCAACAAGGGGTTTGGCCAAGGCAAACCCCCATTCACTAACAAAAAATATTTTTTTCCCATCTTGCATATTTGTGATTGTAGATCTAGGTTGAAGTATTGAAGATCACTTGGAGTGAAAAGTTGTAAAATTTTCAAAGTTGCATTACAAAGTTTTCATCTTCATGGAAACTCACCTACAAGTTGAATTCAGAAGTTTCAGAATCTGAGATCGGAAGAGAAGCAAGTTCTAACCTTAGAACTCAGGATCCTATTCAGAGTTTTCAAAAATTTAGAATGGGAAAAATATTCCATCTTGGGCATCTTAGTCCTCTTGAGCATATTTTTCATAGGTTCCTTCAAATCCAATTTCAACACCCAAAGACTTCGTATTTTCCCTGAAAAAATAGTAGTAGAACTAATACGCCATCCTGGGCATCTTAGTCCTCCACAACATTTTTTAGTAGCATATTTACATTTCTAGAATTCTCACAACATCTCTAGACTTCCCAGGTACACATATTATCTCCCTATTGCATAATTTCATTATTTGCATCTTTCACTTAGCTTGCATTTCTAATTCTAGGTCATTTTTCATATCACACTATGTTTTCCTACATTCTATTTTCCAAGAATTTTCTTGGTGGTGAACCCCTTAGAACTCAAATAACCCCCTCCTAGATCTTCCTCATTGTGAATTGACTCACCTTGTGAGTTTGTTAGTCAATCTAATTAGGACTCTTACGACATTATTGAATGATTAGTGGAGAAAGAGTGATAACTCTAGGTATCCATTTTTCCACACATCACCTAGAATGTCAATTAACTAATGCAAACCATAATTCAATGTTGATGCAAGATAATTATAGGATGATTATGGACTCCAAATTAGAATTAATATGTTATAAATTTAGTTTCACCAAAATGAAAGGAAGAAAATTATCGTTATATGCATGGGAGATAGAATAACAATATTGTTCACTCTTAGTCAAGGAAACCCTGTAGATCTCAATCCAAGGATGAAGTGAGGGAAAGGGATCTTGCAATAGGGTGTCCTAGGTTATGTTTAGAGGCTAAAGGGGTGTTCACCACCAAGCTAGGGCTTGGAAAGACAAGAAATTTAAATGACATGCAAAGTATTATGCAAAACCTAACTAAAAGATTTAGGAAATGAAATTGAAATTTAATAACAAACTGAGAATGAACAGAGGTGCACCTAGAAGAATGGTGAGGTAAAAGAAAGCTCCAAAACCCTCAAAACTTTTTTTTTTATGCCCACTATGACTCATATTCCATTTTGGTAAATTTAGTCATATACTAGGGTTTCTGTGCTAAAACTAGAATCTGATAGTGGTTGATCTAAAACAATTAAAATCTAGAAAAATCCCTATACTAGGACTCATACCCCACAAGTATCATATTAGTCCCACTTATATTTTCAAAGGTTAAGGTTTGAATCTAGTCTCCAATCTCTTCTCTTCCTTCCACACTTCGTTACTAGATCTGAAACACTAATTTTCAACCCGTAGGTGACTTTCCATGAAGATAGAAACCTTGTAACCTAATATTCAAAGGACCTTCAAGCCTCAAAGCACCTAGATCTACAATCACACATGTAGAAAGAGAAAAACTTGTTGATTGTTAGATAATGGGGGTTTTCCTAAGTCAAACCCCATTTAGGTAATTAAACCAAATGATGAGATAATGAAACAAGGAAATGAAACATGAAACATGAACAATGATACCTTGAATGATGTCTTGTAAATCTGCAATCTAACATGAAGTGGTCATGAAGGATGTAGATCTAGATCTTGAAATAAGTGTAGAAAAATTCTTAATCTTGGATCTTGAATGTAACATCACAACACTAGCTCAACAACATGTTTGATGCTTGAAAACCTTGACATGATGATGGATCTTGAATTGCTACAAAAAATGATGAACGAATCTTCCCTTGAATTCCTTAAAGATGCTCTTGGATGCTCTTGTGAAGCCTTGTAAACTCTTGTAATCATTAAATTGTTATTAGGAATTCTCTCTTGAAAGTCTTAGGTAAAAATGAGTGAAATAACCTTGTACTTATACTTTTTTATGCCAAATTTCCCAAAATTGCAACACTACAAGCCAATATCAGATCTAGGAAGATAAAAACCACCAAAAATTACATTTAAATTAAGTCATGACTTGAGTGGGAATCATATGCCACAAGTGGTGTATGAGTACCAATGGCTCAAAACTGGGGCACACACTCCAAGATAGGTATTGATTAATGTGAAATTCAAAATTATGATCCAATACCTAGGTGGGAATCATATTCCCAAGGTGATGTATGAGTCCCAAACCACTAAATCTAGGACACATGACCCAAAACACTCAATTATTATTGGTCATTTGATAAGTGTTTAGATTATCTCCAAAAAATGTATTTAATAAGGCTCGTGGATACAAAATAGGGCCAATTAAGGCATAGATAAGTTCAATTAATTAATAGAACCCTAAATTAGTTTGAAAGTGTTAGGATACATTTTACAACACCATATATAAGGAACCATTAAGTTCATTTAGTTTACAAGGGTCCTAAACTTAATGTGAAGGTGCAAATAAATACACTTTACAACATTAAATTAAGGAAAAAATAGATTTATTTAACTTAAAATGACCCTAAACCTAATGTGAATGCATAAAACACATTACAACACTAGATCAATTTGACATTAGGTTCATTCTAATGTTAATCATTTATGAATTAAGTGTGAAAATGTAAACGATGACATTTTTCTACACTATAGTCATATATGGAATGCTAACACAAATCTAGATCTATGAATTTTAGCCCTATAAGTTGATATTTTTATGTAAAATATCGAGGCCTTTCTTACTTATATGATCAAGCCTTTTATTTCAAAGCTTTATACCATTATCTACAATTTCCATTGTAGCTCCTACTTCAACCTGACTCTCTAGTGCATACAAAGTTTCTAATTTTCTTCCTCTAGAGATTATTGAGGCTCCTTTGGTCACCTTCCACATACTTGAATAAAAAGTAATTTTGCATCATTGAGCATCCAACTACCCAGCTAAAATCAAATTTATTTTGAGTTGAGGTAGATGTCTGACATCTCATACCAGTTAGCTATTTCCATTTTTATGTTTCAATAAAAAGATTCCTTTGCCAACAATACTTCATATTTCATCATCACCAAGATAAAATTTACAATAATTACCAACTTGATAGGTTTTTAAGAAATCCATAGATGGTGTGACATGAAATAAAGCTCTAGAATCATGAACCAAAACATTTGTTGCAACTTCTCCTATAGAAAGAACAAGAGCACATATATCATCTTCACATGTTGCATTCACTTCATTTCCTTTTGGTTGATTTTATACCTTCTTGAATGACCAACAATTTTTAGGTTTTCTTCTTAAATTGGATCTTGGGAAGGCTTATGACCGTGTTAACTAGTAGTTCTTATTGAAAATTTTGAAGGCTTTTGATTTTGTAAATAAGTTGTTGCAGATGATTGATCAACTATCTCTATTCCTAGATTTTAAGTGTTAATTAATGACTCTCCTTTTGATTTTTTAGCTCCTCGAGGAGGTTGAGGCCAGGGAATCCTTTATCACCTTTCCTTTTCATCATTATGGTGGAAAATTTGGTAAATTTATTACTTAAATTTGTTGATGAGAGATCTCTAAGGGGATTATTTCCTTCTTCTTCCAATAAGGTATGTTCTTATCAACATTTTTTTGATGTGACTATGATCCTTGGAGAGGCTTTAGTGAGAGAAGGTAAAGATATTCATTTGATTTTGTAGAAGTATGAAGCTACTTCAAATTAAAAATTTAGTCTTCTCAAAAGTATTATTTTCTTCCTCAATACTCTAGATCAGAGGAAGCAAAAAATTGCTCAGATTCTATAGTGTGAGATTGGTGAGTTTCCTTCTTCGTATCTGAGTTTTTCTGTCTACACTATTTCGGTTCTTGAATATTTTTGGAGGAGTTTAATTGATAAACTTAATTCCAAGTTAGCTGCATGGAAATGAGCTATGCTTAGTCAAGCATGTAAAGTCCAATTAATCAATTCAACATTTTAGAATCTCCTATTTTATGTGATGAGCTTCTTTCAAATGCCTAGAATTTTTTTTGTTAAGTTGGAAAGTATTCAAAAACAATTTTATGGATGGGGACTAAAGAGAAAAGGAGATTGCATCTTGTCTCTTGGGATGAGGTTTGTAGACCTAAAATTCTTGGTGGGTTGGGTATTAAAAAATTAAGGAATTTAACCAGGCCTTGCTTGCTAAGCAACTCTAGTTTCTTCTTCAAGGGGGGAAAGAATTGTCAAGGATTCTATCTAATAAGTATCTTTGAGGGATTGATAGGTTCAGAGATCTACTATTGAATGGTTTCTCGCCTCTTTCAAGTTTTGTGTTGTGGGGTTATATGTTGAAAGCCATATCTATTATCTCTAAGGGGCTCTAATGTTCTCTTGGTAATGGGTGGGATATCCTATTTTGGGAGGATTGGTGAATTGGATCAGGTTCCCTCAAAGATGGGATTTAGTAAATTCCCTTTAGGGACCTTTGTACACATTCCTTTGAAGTTTTGGTGGCTGATTATATCTTTGGGGGTAAATGGAAAAGGATTCATGAGGTGCATCCAAAGCTTGAGACTCTCTTTAGTTTTTTATCCTTGACTCATATTCTATTTGTCTCCAACTAATAAGGTGCTTTGGTAATTTCCCTCAAATAGCAATTTTTGAGTTGCCTCTACTTTTCATAAGCAGTTTTGTGCCTTTGGCCCCAATCCCTTCTAGGCTATTTTGTGGTTTCCTAAGTCAACTCCTAAAGTTAATATTTTCTTTTGGTTACTTTGTTAAGACAAAATTCTAACTATGGAAAATATTTAGTAAAATGGATTTGTTATGCCCAATAGTTGTTATATTTGTGAGGAGGATTTGAAAAATTCTTTCCATATTCTTGTTGGTTGTAGGTATGATTTTGATGTTTGGGTGTTCATGTTGAATCTTTATAATATTAATCGGGTCTTCCCCTCTTCTATGGCTGAGTTTTGGACCCAATGGTCTACTCTTCCCAATCCTTCTCTTTCCTTTCTTTGGTCACTTATTGCTCCTCATGTGTCTTGGGGTTTATGATGGGAAACAAATAATATAATTTTTCATAATTCTTTGCTTCCTCCTCTTTGTCTTTCTTTCAAGATCTACACGACGATCAAGGAGAATTTTCTCTTAGAAGTGATTCATGTTAAGCATGTTGGTCCTAAGGTTTATGTTTTTTATTATGACTTGCTGGTGTTCGAGCATTGGAACCTTCCTTTTGTAATGCTAAAAAAAAAGAAGTTCATTAAACACATCACATTTCAATTAAAGTAAAAGTAAATGATGCATAGAATGAGATCTTCCCATAAGAGCTCAAAAGAAAAAGTAGTAATAAATTTCATTTCCTGTATCCAAAAGAAGTACATTGCATCTACAACAAGGTTCTTTGCATCGATACATATGTATATGTCAATAGCATGTTAATGAGTTTCCTTAAATTCATTCATATTCAAATTACATCAATAAATTTCATTCAATACATCTATTTCAATGTTACATCAAATCTTTCATTCAATACATCTATTTCAATGTTACATCAAATAAAGTTAGTTTTACAAGTGGGCTATACAAGCCTTTCAAAAATAATATATGAATACATCCATAACATAAGAAAACTCTGAACCCCAACCGTCGTGACACCACTCATCGTCTTGCAAGCTAGGGGCCAAGAGTTTGATTAAGGTGCCTTTTCCACCCAACCATGAAGTACAAGACTTCCCCGGGTTTCTTCCTAACTCAAAGAAATCCCCGGCCCTGCACAAGGAGCCTAGCAACCTAAAACAACAAAGCCGGAGGGAACTCTTGATGCAAGCCTGATGCCTATATGCATTCCTAACATGAGAATAACATATTTCTTGCAAACAAGAGGTGGCAAAGACCTACATACATTTATTTCTAGGCTTTTATTTCCATCTATTTCAATGGTACATGTGCTTGTCCAAGCATAAATAAAATAAATGATAGTTTTAGAAAAGGTAAAACTATTGTCTTTGTGGGTCCACCTTCGGCATCCTGTCTCGAAAGTTTCCCAAAAGAACAATAAATAATGCATTTTCCGCCTATAGTTTTCATTCAATTTTAGAAATTTCTACTTCAAAGGAATTCCATCACAATTCAATGTACACACATAGATTCCCAAATAGCCTTTCATAAACACACTTTGTTTGAGAGATATTTCCATGCAATTTATATTGAAAGTCACTAAGCAATCTAAAATCAATATTTTGTAAAGAGCATGCTTAAACTCACAAGTTCTATTTTCTATTTAAATAATTTGATCAAAGTAAGTAATTTATATAGGTTCATAAAGAGATAACTACTCTATTCAGCCTTAAAAGTATGGGGCAAAATCATAGTTTATAGATTACTTTCCTATTTAATAAGAGTATGTCTACATTTTTATGAAAAAGAATAATAAGTTAAATTTAAAGAAAAGAGAATAATTTCACTCACTTTTATTCACAATTACATATTTCAAGTTGGTGACTATTCAGTCACCCTATGAAGGTAATATTAATAATATCTTCTAGTTTAAAATGCCATAATGTATATATATATATGTTTTCATGTTTTATATTCATAAAATTCACTAGTTTATAAATATATTTTATGTAGAATACATTTGCAACTAAGTAAAATATCGATCTTCAGCTCTATATAAAATCTTATATATATATCATTAAATTTTACAATGATGAATTTTCAATACAAAAATTACACCAAAGTTCAGAAATAAATTCAATTTTAACACAGAAATTTTCCATTTCACCACATAAACATTGGTCATTCCTATCTATTATTTTCAAACTTCTAGACTTGTTTATTCACCAATAAATATAATTAAATGTATATTCATGCCTAAATATATATATATTTATATATATGTATATATATATATTGGTTACTGTATATGTGCATAAATATTTACATACAGCCTCACAAATAATACGTGCTAGAGCGAAATGAATATTTTACACAGGTTGCAATTTATTAACAACAAATGGGGAAATGTATAGGCCGATGCAATTCCTATGGGGATGATGCTACCTGTGACGGGGCAACACCACCTCCATAGGCCACGGCCTGTGGAGGGCATTGTCCCTCCACAGCGCAACCCATCCTTCATGGGCATGGCTAGAGATTAAGCCCCCATGTCAATATTTCTAGTTCAATTTAAATATAAGACTCAAATGAATGCATTCAGCTGATTATGTGTTTCAATGAACTTTCTAAATTGATATATATATATATATGTGTGTGTGTGTGTGTGTGTGTATTTATATGCATCTATAGGAAAGTATGTGTACATATAAATATATATATATATATATATATGTTTGTTTATAGTTTTAGTTCTGCATATATATGTTAAAAGATTTCATAATCTAAAATAGGATTAAGGACATAGATTCGCTAAAGAAAGAATGCCCACACTGGTAACAGGATAATCATTACAGAGAAGTGCACTTTTTTGTAAATGCGTACACTTACGAAAGAATTGGAAAAATCTCTACAAATTTCACAACTTTGCAAACAACTTCAATCAACAAACACTTGGAATTCAATCTTTCAGCTATTCTAATATATTTCAAACATTTGAGATTAAATATAGGAAGAGAATTAGAAACCTGGTTATTTCACTTCCAGTTGCAGCTGCTTTTCCAAACAATTCTTCTCTCTTTGTTTCTTCTGGAACTTGATTTCTAAAAAATCTTTTGCTTCTCCTCTCCTTTTCTCGTTACTTTACAAACCCCTATTTCCTACTAATTCAAAATCCTGCTGAAACTTTTTGATAAAATAAGCATTTACTTGCCAGCCATTAGAGCTAAATTGTAGAGCATATTTTCAAGCAGATTATCAAGAACCGTTATTCCCTCTTGGGAATTCATGTTCTTATAAAAGTTTTATTTTTCCCCTTTCTAAACCTAATCTTGAAAAATAAGAAATTTATAAAATAAAAATAAGATATAACTTATCTTTTCCATTTCCCGTGCTTAGATGAAAAATATAAAATAATATTCAATTTAGTTGCAAATAAATCCCCTTTTCAAAAAATATTTACCCAAAACTAATTCTAATTTTACAATGTAAATATTTACCCAATAATTAAATAAATATCTTCTAACTATTAGTTAATTTATTAACTCAAAAGTCAACACAAGTTAAAAGAAGGATAACATACTCAAATTTTATCATACATAACCATTTAAAACCAAAATCTATAATTAAATTATAATTATAATTAATTATTTTACTTTATCATGCTTATATTTTTAATTTGACTAATCATTAATTATTTGCAATTAATCAAAACAGTCATACTAAAAATTATCATTTCTAAATGCAATCTACATGAATCTAAGTGCTTGTGTGTGATCGAGAGGAAATTATCTTTCCTGAAGCTAACCTCCTCTCCTTAATCACACCCTTTTGACCACCTGCATCTCAAGTGCACTCATGCACACAACAATAAACTGAATTAGTATCCCATAAAGATATAAATCAAAACAATATAATACATTAATTCAAATATTTCTATTCTATTTTGCTTCATTTTCAAAGTAGAACACATTCAATACTATTCAAATTTTCATAATTTAAGCAAACACTTTCATATTTCACCACACCAAAACAACATAGTATTCATTATTACTCTACCACACACATCAGATCATATAAAAAATCCACAAAAAACCAAAAGCAACCTGCATCAGAGTCTGAGACATGACACATTTTGACATCTATCATCCCTTGTAGAAGAATAAATCTTTGAGTGATGGATTGTTTTGGCAAGATTCTCCTCAAGATTGGATTAAAGTTAACTTTGATGGTGCTACTAAAGGAAATTCAGAACCTAGTGGTTGTAGGGGAGTGTTACGTGATTCTTATGGTAGGTTTATTTCTACTGTGGCACTCCCTTTGGGAACCCAAAAAAACTATTTTATGGAAGTTTTATCAACCTATATGATGGCCTAAAGCTTGCTCAAGAGAAAGGCTTTAAAATAATATGGTTAGAGGGTGATATTTTAAATATTGTTAATTTCCTTAATATGGTTCAACCTTCTTCTTGGACCATTTATAATATTATAAAGGACTTTATTTCTATCCTTAACTCATTTGGGGAGTTTCACGTCTCACATTAATTTTGAAGCTAACGGGTTCGCCGATTTCCTATCCAACATTGGGGTCTCATCTTGTCCTAAGCGATGGGACTCACATGAAATTATTCCTATTGAAATTAAAAATCTCATCAAATGTGATCAAACATTACAAGATGGTAGGAGTATTAGAACCTAGAGGGGCTCACTCATCACATAATACCACCCTCATTAAGTTGAAAAGACAAGTGTAGTTTGGCTCTTGTCCAGATAATGATGGAAGAACTTATGGAAATATTTTGCATGTAAAGGTTATAATGAAATATAGTCCTAATGTTGTTAGTATGGAATAGATTGTGGGTGTTTTTTCTACCTCTTTCTAGGCATTTGAATTTTTCCTTTACCTTCAAGATAGTTTTGGGTGAGTTTTGCATTAAGTTGTGCATAGTCAACCATGGAGGGTGATCGATGTAGAGTGGAGCCTGTAACCTATGAGGAGACTAAAGAGAATGAGCTGGTTTGGGATATCTTAGATAGATGAGGGGTTACCCCTTACATTCAGAGACTTCATGGGTTTGATTCCTAAATCTCATAGGTGTTCATTAATGGCTGGAGTAACAAAGTATTGAGAGTCTTCAATATGGAGTTTAACATCACAAAGGACCTCATGGCTAATATTACTAGTTTATCTTCTAAAGGAAAAAAATTGTATAAGGTTGGAATCAAAATTGGCCTTGAATATTTTCTTTAAAGGGAAGGATAAGGAGAGGCTAAGTAAATTGGCCTATAGAGGCTATGATATATATTCCATCAAACCTATTTGGGGGGATGTGGCCATTGTCATAATGAGGTATTTTAGTTTTGATGGGATATTTTTGTAGTTTATGGCTTTCATTTTATGCTTCTTAATCACTTTAGGCATAGAAAATTGGTTTCCTTCCTATTCTGTTTGATTCTTTCATTGGAGAATGGGATCAATGAATTCAATAAAAATACTAACAATCCTTTTCTATATGAGGGTTTAATATTGATGATAATGTAATATGCAAAAGCATATATAATATGCCTGAAGTTCCTAAACTGGCCAAAGCCTACATGGTTAAGGATGTATCCTTAGGTTGAGACTAGAAATGACTCTGATGATAAGGATTGGGTGAATGAAGGGTCAGATTCTATAGAAGACTATTATGACCCCTAGGAGGAGTTTGATAAACAACCATAGGAAATATTCTAAGAAGGATTCCCTACCCTCTTGGTTGGGAGGCTACCATATGGATATGGAAGATGATGAGACTCCTTTTTTGTTGCTAATAATAAAGATAAGAAATCCCAAGTAATTGAGCCTATGATGCTTTCTTCAAGAAAGAAAGGGGGACAGAGTTCCATAAAGGAGTTGTTTGATCCTCCTAATTTTTTAAGAGGAAAATTTTGATGGTGGAAGATGCTAAATGGGTCAAGGTTAAGGGCTTTGTGGTGAAGAAAAAATAGAAGATTCATATGGATAAGGGCTAGGAGGTTATTACAGTGGTTGAGAAAATGAATGGAAAGGAGAAGGATCACAATGTTATTAAGGTTGTGAGAGAGAATCTTGAGAAGTTGATGGAACCAAATGAGGATTTTTAGGTGAATAGGGCTAGTAAGGAAATGGTGGATTTAGATAAATCCCTCACTTTTTCTAAGAAAATTACCATAAAAACTCTAAGTACCATGGGAAAAGGTAAAGCTAAAATACATACTCAAGGTGACATACACCAGGAGGTTCAACCTGAGGGATCAGACAACTTAGCCAATGAGACTATCAACTCTGAGAAGGAGGATATAGGTGTTGTCATGAGGATGGTGAAATATTGGACTAGGTATCTTTTTAAATTTTTTAAATGGCTCTTTCTGAAGTGAAATATATAAACATCAAGTTAAGCTCGATGACCAATATACATGCAAGAATTATTAACAATAGTAATATGGAGGTGATTGTGTATAATTAGATCAAGGATATGCATGCTATCCTTAGAGGGTTGTCGATGATGCTCCAAAATTAACGCAAGATCATGAATCTAGAATTACTTCTCTTGAAGAGAAGATTAGTAAGATTCATGATGACTTGAAGACTTTGGTGCAAGTTAGTCAAGTTTCTCTACAAAAAGATGTCCAAGGGCTGACTTTAGTGAATGAGAAGGCACGTAAATAGATGGGAAAACCAATCATTAAAGGGGTTAGATGCTGATGAAATGGAGGATGATGGTTTGAAGGATGGGAATGGTAAGGGTATGGATATTGGTCCTAGCATTTGAAGAAGGAGAAAAACGAAGAAAATCACTGTGATTCTGGCTCAAGAACTAGAAAAGGTTGTCGAGATGCATGGTTAGGTAATATCTAGGGACATATAAGTAGTGAAGATCTTAAAGAACCTACAATAGTTTCTTGTTGTTATTTGTCTATTGATGGTTTGTTGGTGGCTTTGCAAATCTTTATCTTAGTGGCAGCTTTTTTAGCCTTGGGGTTGATAGCTTTTCCTAGTCTTACCTTTTTAGTAATCTATTTCTTTTGTAAAGGGTTTTGGGGCCCCTTCAAAACCTATTTATTCATTAATAAAAAATAATTTCTTTTAATGTGGTATTATTTACCACAATACTTGTAACTAATATTTTTACCTCTTTACTTTGTGATGAGGGCGCAGCCCAAGACTTAGAAAATAACCCACAAGCAAGAGAATAATTTTATTATTCAGAAAATGGAGCTTCTTACATGCAGAGGATCTCAAATCCCCAAGTTCGACAACACATGCAAGTTACAGAAAGCTACAGAATCACCCTTTCGCAATATACGAGCGTGTCCCCAAAAAGTTATCCAAAAATTAGAAACCCGCCCATAAATAGAGCTCCTCTTTAGTTTGGAGCCAAAACAACATTCAAATTTGAGTTTAGGCAGTTTGGCGCTGAAAAATTACAACTTGAAGTTCAAATTTCAAAAGAACATTTGCAATTGTATCTTCTAGAAAGTATGCCAACTTCCCAGGGCCATAACTTTTGATCCGGGACTCTGATTCGCAAACCGTTTGAACCATTGGAAAGGTCTCGAAGTCAATAAGGTGCTCAAAACCTGCTATGCTGATTTTGGAAAGTTTCAAGGCCGATAAGGGAACTCTAAGTGCCTCAAATCTAACTTGAAAGATTTTCAGGTGCAAATCTAGGAAACTAAAACTGCAATATCTTTCAACCCAGGAATAGAAAATAAAAACCGTAAATTGGGAATTTCATTATGATGAAAAGGGTATCCAAAAAAGTAAAAATATCTAAAAACTAAGAAACTTGAAATTTAACTATTTTTCGGTGATGCAAGATTGCTCTTACACCACTGGATGCTCCTGCATCAGACACCCAAGGTAATTTGAGAAGTGACCCTTCACATCTCAGATGGTTTAGGAAAACCCAACCGGTCAACTGCTACCTTAGATAGCTAGGATGAATCTTCCATAGGCCTTCCTCTCCATTTCACCAGATATTCTTCATATTGCTTATTTCTGGCACTCCTTCCCACACGCCTATCCAAGATTGCTTCAATCTCCTCCCTTTCTGAAGTAGGTGCTGGAATGCCATACTGCCCTATTGTTGGTGCTTCCTCCGTTCCACCTTCATGATACTCTGTCAAATCTGAAATGTTGAACACAAGGGAAATGTTGATTCCATTAGGCAACTCTACCTCATATGCATTCCCTAAATCATGCTTCTTCAAAATCTTACAGGGACCGAATTTCTTCATCTTCAATTTGTTATAGGTTCCCATGGGAAACCTTTCTTTCCTCAAGTGGACCATTATTTCATCGCCAGTCTGAAACTCCTTATTCATCCTTTTCTAATCTGCCTTAGCCTTATATTGCATATTCATCTTATTAATGTGTTCTCGTACCTTCTCATGTATATTCTTGATGTGCTCTGCAAAATCTTTAGCTTCAACACTTATTTTCTTCGCTTGGACCATCTTCCTCAATTCTGGAGTTGTTCTGAGGCTACCTCCATACACAATCTGGAATGGTGATCTACCAATGCTTCTATTAACAGAATTGTTGTAAGAAAATTCTTCCTGGGGTAAGATCAAGTCTCATCCCTTGGGTTTATCTCCTACCAAACATCTCAGTAGGTTACCCAGACTCCTGTTAACAACCTATGTCTGCCCATCTGTTTGTGGATGGTGTGCAGAACTAAACTTCAACTCTGTCTTCAGCTTCTTCCATAAGGTCCTCCAAAAGTACCCCACAAATTTGGTGTCACGATCTGAAACAATACTCTTTGGCAGAACATGTAGCCTCACCACCTTTTTGAAGAATAAGTCAACAATGTGGACTGCATCATGGGTCTTTTGACATGGAATAAAATGTGCCATCTTCGAAAACCTATCAACCACCACAAAGACTGAATCATTCCCTCGTTGTGTCCTTGGAAAACCAAGAACAAAGTCCATACTTATATCCTCCCATGGCCTCTCTGGTATAGGTAAGGGTTGATATAAGCCTGTATTCTGGCTCACTCCTTTAGCCATCTGATATACCCTACAACTTTGTACAAACTTCTTCACATCATGTGACAACTGAGGCCAATAATAATGCTCACTGATAATGGCAATGGTCTTATCCTGACCAAAATGTCCTGCCATTCCTCCACTATGCTTCTCCTTTATCAGGTTCTCCCTCATGGAACTCCTCAGGATACACAATTGACTTCCCTTAAATAACATGCCCTTCTGGATTATGAAATCCAGCCACCTTGTCCTGTCCACTATAACAGGTTCCTTGCAAGCTTTCCAAGCCTCTACGAAATCAAGATCTTATGTGTACAGTGTCTTAAGTTCATTGAACCCAACCACTTCAATCTGCATCTTTGTCATCAATGTATGCCTCCTACTTAAGGCATCTGCAACCCTATTTGACTTCCCACTCCTATATTTCAAAACAAAGGTATAACTCTGCAAAAACTCTACCCATTTCATATGCCTCTGATTTAATTTTTCCTAACTATTTAGGTACTGCAAAGCCTAATGATCAGTATATAGAACAAATTCCTTCAGCAACAACTAATGTCTCCATTTCTTTAATGCTTGAACTATTGCATAAAATTCCTAATAATATACAAAATACTTTCTCTTGACATCATTTAACTTTTCACTGAAATAGGCAATGGGCTTACCTTCTTGGCTCAACACTACTCCAATGGCACAACCACTGGCATCACAATCCACCTAAAAAACCTTGTTGAAATTTGGGAGGGCTAGAATAGGTTGCTCTATTACCTTCTGCTTCAATAGTTCAAAACTCTTTGCTGCTCCAATGCTCCACTTGAATTTTTTTCTATCCCCTCTCATTGTTTCAGTCAGGGGTCCACAAATACTACTAAAGTTTTTAATGAACTTTCTGTAAAAACTAGCCAAACCATGGAAAGATCTCACCTCGGTAGCAGTTCTTGGGGTAGGCCATTCCATAATAGCCTTCACCTTCTCTAGGTCCATCTTGAAACCTTCTGCTGAGACAACAAACCCCAAGTACACTAACTCCCTCTTCACAAAACTGCACTTCTTCAGATTAATCAACAGTTTCTCTTCTCTTAACTTTTCAAAGGCCTCCGAATATGCATCGATGCTCATCCAACGCCTTACCGAAAAATCAAAATATCATCTTAAAATACACAATAAATAAAAATTTCCCAAAAATTTTTAGTAGTACTGCTCATGAGTCGATGAATGTGCTCAGCATTGGTTAGCCCAAAAGGCATGATTAACCACTCCGTGACACCTCTTTGGTCTTGAAGGAAGTCTTCCATTCATCTCTCAACCGATCTAGTGATATCCACTTTCAGATCAATCTTTGTGAAGTACTGAGCTCCACTCAAACAGTCCATCAGGTCATCCATCCTTGGCAAGGGAAATCTGTACTTGATTGTTATCTTGTTTATGGCTAGGGAATCTGTACACATCCTCCACTCCCCATCCTTCTTTGGTGCTAGTACTATAGGTACTGCACATGGACTCAAACTCTCCCGCATCAAACCATTTCTCAACAACTCTTGAACTTGTCTGTTCAACTCCCCATTTTCTGCTGGAATCATTCTATGAGCTGCCTTATTTGGAAAACTGGCTCCAAGAATCAAGTCAATCTGATGGCCTATCTTCCTTATTGGTGGTAAACTCTAAGGTACATTATCAGAAAAAATAACCTGAAACTCATCCAACATCCCAAAAAATTCTTCTGGAACCTTCTCACTATGCTCCTTACTCACTCTAGGAATCAATGCATAACACACACGCTCATGCTTCATATCTTCTAAAAAATTTCTTCCATCTACATAACAAATTCTAGCACTACTGCATACCTTTTCTTTGGTATCCTTTAGGGGTTTCAACTTGTGACGAACCCCATCATTTGTCAAGGAATAAGTGTTTGCATGGCCATCATGTATAGCTCGCTTATCAAACTGCCACGGCCTCTCCAACAACATGTGACATGCATCCATGGGGATGGTATCATAGAGTACCTCATCATGGTAGCTCTCGATCTTGAACTTTACTAGGAGCTGCTCATTGACCAAAACTTTGTGGTCTTTCTGCAACCAAGCAATTCGATACGGATGCGGGTGCCTTTCCCTCTTCAGCTTCAACTTTGTGACCATCTCTTCTGACACTAGATTATCAGTGCTCCTACAGTCAATAATGACATTACAACATTTTCCTTCAAACTTGCACCTTGTGCAAAATAGATTCTTCCTTTGTTCTGGTTCCTTTTCCTCAGTCACTAGGGTTCTCCTAATCACTAGGGCTGCTCCCCTTTCAACATCATCTGAATGTTCAGATTGGGCCTCCTCATCTGCATGCGCAACCCTTCCACGACCTTCTGGCCTTTTGTCTGCCCTTCCTTGGTGTTGTGGACATTCATAGGCTCGATGCCCTTCTTCACCACACTGGAAACACGTTCCTTTGAAACCACCTCTTTCAGATCCTTGTCCATATCTCCCTCATCCTCTACCTCTTGATCACCATTATTTTGATCATGAGGGTGGTAGAAGTTGTCATTCGTTTGGCTTCAACTGGTACCCACATCTTCACTTTTCTTTTCATCATCATTTCAGCTTCCTGAAGGTCTTCCACTGCCCCTTCCACTTTGACCTCCTCATCTTTTTCGCTTGCCATCAAATCTTTTGTTCAGCTTCTCTTCCACCTTCAGAGCAAACTCGATACACATCCTCAATGGTATTGCCTCCCAATCAGACTTAACTCCTCCTAATGCTTAGTCAGAATTCCATTAAGATATCAGCT